>CM038702.1:22714348-23286848 GCA_021613375.1 Megaleporinus macrocephalus
TTAAACATAATTTTAAAATAGCAGCTGCAGCTTATACGTCTCACATTTCCAAAAAAAAGTTCATATTGTAGAGCATATTTATATTGCATATATTTAATACATCTACATTTTTGCTGTTGTTAATTTTCTGACATGATCTGAAATTGTCAACTTGGCTTTGTGTCAAAACTTCATGATGAATGGATCTTTATAAACGGTCCTAAATGACCAACATATAAATTCTCCATTGCATTGATTAAAAGTTAAAGTTTAGGCTGGTAGTAGTTCTGGTTAAAGTCCATGGGAAATAGATGAACGTCGATGTAATGTCCCCACAATTCACAGAAACAAACGTGCATGTGTGTGTTTAAGAGCAGAGACTCCTTTGAAATCACCAAACGCAGGCGAGCTCTTTGAAACAGCAGACTATACAGGAGGTCTGTCAGTCTCTGGATCAAACACTCTGTCTGTCTCCATCTGATTATATGTTATATTTTAAAAGCAGCGTTAGTGCTCTGAGAGCAGCATATCCTGAACATCGGAATGAGCATTTTGACAGTGGTGCTGGATTTACACACATTCAGGATGTGCTCTGGCACTCAGAAGTAATTCATGACCAAATATATTACGTTCTCACTGCAGACCCTGAAGCCTGTTCTCCTCCCTGCCATATCTAGTGTGCATATCTGCCTTACACACAGTTACAGCGGCCCTCTGTCCACAAACATACAATTTGGTTTTCTGGTTTCGTAACATTTTCCAAGCCACGATTACACTCTCCCTCTGGCTATCTGCTGAAACGTGCACTATTAAGTAGGTCACTCCATGTCAAATCGCTGGAGCTGGAGACGATATGTCACAGAGCTTGGAGACACAGTGTAATGAGCGAAGCGATGCCTCTGAGATTTGAATAAAACTTCTGTATAAGGAGTGGCTGAGTTTCACTGTTACAAATTAGTATTTAATTACATCTTTGCACTGATGTGAGAATTTGATCACCGATAATGAATTTAATGAGCTAAAATTCAGACTGTTGGTGAAAAAAGTTATATTTTCATGGTCAACAATTTTATTTGAACAGTAGCCTGCAATAAGAAATAGTTCACCTGTTAGATTATTATTATATGTTCTTTAAAACATAAACACCAGACAAATAGAAATACAGAAACAGAGGACAGAACCTTTCAACATTTTATGTTTTATTGGTTTCTGTTCTCTTAATTTACTTCTTATGCCCTAGAAGGCTGTAGCTTTATGTTTTGTGACAGGTGGTATTTAAACTTTGAAACTGATTTTTTTTTTTTCATTTTATTTTCTATTAATTTATTTAATTATTTTCTTTTGTACATTTTCAAGAATGTGCAAAATGGGAGGGGGGGGGCATCAGCTCCTTCAGATTTTAGGCTTGTTGATTTTTTAGTTTAAGGTAAAAGACAAAAAACAAAAGTGTGGTTCTTTAAAAGTTAAGTTCTTATTGTTATGTATTGTTCATATATTTTATGGCAGTAACAGTGGACTATTTAAATTAATGTTGCATTTTCATTACAGCATGCCAAATCATTTCCCTTCACAACAGTTTTAGGAGCATATCACAAAAACACATGCAGTCTGTGGTACCAATCAGCTATTCCTGTGTCCAAAAGTGATCTAATAAAATTAATTAAAATATTTTTTAATATTTAAATTCTAAATTTCCTCTGAATACATAAAATCAAGCGAAATGTGTCCTAAACCGGGATTTCTGCTTATAAAGTTGGAATGGTGGTGTTAAGATTTCAACATATGCTGCCAAATTAACATGGCTGCTCACAGTCAGCAAGAGTGAATTTGAATTATATTAGATTTAGATTAATCAACACATAGACACCATAGTTGGTCAAATCTTAAACACCGAACATTAAGTTCAATGTTTTGAGAAGATAAATACACAAAGAACAGAGAAAAAGTTATCGCTCATATCACAAGCTTGCATTTATTAGTCTATAGATCAGTAGCAAGGCTAGCTGTTCGATGGGTAAACACCACAGGGAATCCCATTCGCGAAGAAAAGCCATACTGAGTTAGCTGCTTTGCTAATGTATGTTTTTTTAAGCTGTCCTCCTCATTCGCCTTCCATCTACCCTCAAACTAGCCTGCCAGCAAATGAGCAGTTATAGTTTTCAGTTTTATAATTGCTCCCAAACTTAAAATACCTCATTGTGGGTTTTAAAACCTAAAAATCTTACTCATCAGCAAAACAAAAGCATGCTATAATTTCATACTAATTATTTCGCTCCAACAGTATCTGGAAGTGCAGATTCCAAATACCTACCCCATTTGTGGAAGTATGAGCATGCTTGCAAAAGAAATGGTCCCTGCAGTGCTTCAGTGCTTTTGTCACATTTTTAATGCGAAAGCTACCACATGTGGATGTGTAATGAATAAGGTCTGGTCACTGAGTTACACTTTTCTTTCTTTCTCATCTTCTATCAGCATCTGTTCCAGTCACAGGTTCCGTGCACAGTGATGCTTTTCATAAAATTTCTAAGCTCAACTGAACTCACTGTATAGCATCAGCACCTATTGCTTCATCCATTACCTTTATTTACCCAGACTAGTTAACATATAACCTTATTATTCAGTTACTAATCCTAATAGAACTTATCCAGTACAATCACTAAATATATTTAGTAAGTACTATGGGACAAATCAGGGACCAGTTTCCTTTATAACAGATAGAGAGAGTGTTCAATGTAAGGCTCACCTAGAAATTTAAGAATAATCTTTCTGCTCAGTTGCGTTCAGAAAAAAAAACAGCTCGGTTTGTTCTGTTTGTTTTGTGGGTGATAAACTGAAATGTGCAACTTCTGGAGTAAAAGGTGGTTTAATTAAAAACTCATTCAACAGCAAGCATGAGAAAGGATTGAATTCAGGGTTGAGTGCGTCTCAGCCTGCACAATTCATCTTGTTGATTATTTTCTCTCTCTCTCTCTCTCTCTCTCTCTCTCTCACTCTCTCTTTCTCTCTCTCTCTCTTTAGTCATTCTTCATGTTTCTGTTTTTCTCTCTACATCGTAGTTTTCTCTGTCTATCCACTTCATTCTCTGTATTTCCTTTTCTTTCTCTATCTCTCCTTTTGCTGTTGCTGTCTTTTAAGCTGTCTTCTATCTTGCTGACTTTGTTGACTCAATCTCTCTCTCTCTTATTTCACTCTCTCTTTTGCTCTTCCCTTTCTTGTTTCTGCATTTCTCCCTATTTCTTTCTCTCTCCCTTATTTTCATCTTCATTTTATTGACTCTTTTATTTTTTTTCTCTCTCTCTGTCCAGGCGGCTGAGGGAAGCAGTCTGGCTGTCCCCGGCACCATGCAGCGGGGCGGCTCAGAGACGTGTCTGGAGCCGGAGGGCGAGGGGTCCTTGCGGGACGGGGGTCGCGGGCGTCTGGGGCTAGAGGGGCTGCAGCAGAAGATGCTAAAGGTGACGGAGCAGCTGCGAATCGAGCAGGCCCTGCGTGACGAGAATGTGGCTGAGTACCTGAAGCTGATCAACAGCGCCGACAAGCAGCAAAGCGGGCGCATCAAACAGGTGTTTGAGAAGAAGAACCAGAAGTCAGCCCAGACCATCACTCAGCTGCAGCGCAAACTCGAGCAGTACCACCGCAAGATCAAAGAGTGTGACGTCACATCCTCCTCCAACGGGACCAAGCACACACACACACATGGCAAAGATGCAAAGGAAACGTCCAAGGACAGCTTGTGCAAGGAAGCGATGGTCAGGGGCAGCGGACGTCACCCACAGCTAGACAAGGTAATGAACGACATCCACGTAGCACTTTTCAGTAACTCTTGTTGTCATTATAGTCATTGTGAAAGCAGGAAAAAACAAGTGGTTTCTGAATGGACTAGGTGAAAGGCAAAGACAAGATCTGAGAATAGCAGTGTTACAGAGGTGAGGAACGGATGTTTTGAGCATAGACCCAACACTGTGAAATGTTTGGGAAATGCTTGTTTATTTATAGGGACAGTTTTAGAGGACTGAGCCAATAAAGAACTGTTCAGAGTGTTGTGATGGCAGTATATTGTGGATAAACTTGCGATGATAACACATGTCAATACAGTGACAGTAACTATAAAATAATAACTTTTGCACAGGCCACATTTATTATAAAACATAATTTTAGGTATATTTAATTTCATTCTTTTCCAGTATGTTCAGTTCAGCAAATAAGCAGCAACTCTGGCTTATTTAGATGATAACTTACTTTTAATTACAAAGTTAACAAAACATTTCATTCGAGCAGGGATGGCCAAACCTTTGAAACGACTATAAATCTGAGAGTGCGACATTTTACAGCATCTACTCAAATGTGTGCTCTAATAGTTCATCTGTTATTCATTTTTATTTCTTTAAAAAAGCTACGTTGGAGAAGAAAGCTTCTGTCTGGAATCACTCTAATTCCTTCAGTAGAACATAATGGGTGCAATATGAATTTCAGTACACTGTTTCAAATATGAATTGTCAGTACTGTACTGAAATCATTACACCTTTCTTAAATATGTAACAGGGTCATTTCAGTGGCCGTACTGCTTTTTATGTATTTGTCCACAATTTGTTACACCCAAAAAATCAGTGATGCCTATTTTACTTTATAAAGGTGGTGACTCTGCACTAGATGTGTAACACTGCAGTGTGTAGTTGTGACATTGCAATGCTAAACTGTTACAGTGTGCATCCTGCTGATGTCACAGTGGACCATAGAGAATGGAGATTTTATACATTTTTATAAAACCTTGTCTTCTCAGTTTTACCCACTTTTTGAAAAGTAAATTGAAATAAATTCAGCATCAGCCACTTGGCAGACACCACATTCCATGGTGAAGATGATCATGAATTCTGTTGGCTTCAAATTGCATTATAAATGGCATTAAGGAGATCACATTTATACATTTAAATTCTTAAAAAGACTTAATTAACATTTAATTTCTTACTATATCCAAAAAATATTATTATTTAATATGACTTAATTTTACATTTGAAAATATAAAATTATAACATGATGCTTAAAGACTGGTTTAAAACAAGTCATATTTAGTATTCAGCTAATTTAGAATAGTCAGCAAACAACAAACTGGTTGCAAGTGCAGGGTGGCTTTATGCGGTGCTGTCCCAAGTCAGAACCGTTACAAATGGGGATCAAAATACAACAGGCAACATCATAACCAGATCCATGTAAAAAAAAAAAAAACGGGAGAAAGAAAAAGAATAAGAAAGATAAACCAGAGTACTCTGGTATACCAGTACTTTGGTGAAGCAACACAGGCTAACTGAGGTCACAAACACAGAAAAATATGTGTGTCCTTGATCAACTGCAGGTATGTGAAATGAAGAAGAGGGTGAATCCAGGGAAATGAAAAACTAAAACACCTGGCCTAGCCAAGTGAGGGGGTAGTTTGTGACACGAAAACCAACAGTTGTGGTCAGAGACCATTGATGAGGGACTAGAGGACATATCACTGATATGTATATGCAAGGATTGTGCAGTCTCTTTTAATAGATGTTAATTTATTGTTTATGTCTGTCACAATCTACCTTATTGGTCAAGTAAACACATGAATACTCTCCCCACTTCAGTCTCCTTTTATTACCTTTCTAATTCAAAAAGTTAATATTAAGCATTTCCATAGCAGTAAGGTTCTGAATGTGTTCACATACTCTAGAAACTGTTACACTCCAGTAATAAACACACCACTGAGCTTCTTGTATATAGTGATAGGACACACGGTATCACAGAAACTTTCAATTCCACATGCTGATCCATTTCATTGCCCAATGAGGACATGCTTGCTACTCCTGACACTCTGGGATCAGATTTTAACAAGCTAAAAGATACAATGACAGCCTCTCTGTATGTATTGCCTGCAAGACTTTAGATTAATTTAAAGCCTGTAGACACTCTGCAGTAAATTAACACTTACTGCTTTTCCAGGTGAAGACCATCGGCCCAGGCGTTTCTCTCTCACCGCCTTTCTTTTTCAACAAGTCGCGTGGCTTCGCCAACCTCATCCGCAACAAGTTTGGCAGTGCCGACAACATTGCCCATCTGAAGAGCTCAATGGAGACAGGGGGTGGACTGCAGGCAGAGGGGGCAGGACGAGCACTGAGTGGCAGTGCCACGCTGACCAGCAAACCCAAATACCCGAGCGATGACGAGTGCTCCACGGGCACGTCTGTGTCTGCGGAGAGCAACGGGCATAACTCGGCCCTGGGGGCTGCTCACATTGAGGCGGTGCCGGGGGAAAGCTCCAGCAGGCTGGCTGAGGCCCTGGAGGAGGTGCGAGAGGTGAGGGAGGCTCAGACTCACCTGGCAGAAGACATAGAGAGCCTGAGGAGCCAGATAAAGCGCAACTACGGCTTCATCTCACAGATGCTTCACGAGGAGAGATACAGGTAAACACATATGCACACGTAACCTCACGAATTCTATATTATATACTATATCTTCCCCAAAGACTGATTGGTATGGTGTAGTATGGTTGCCAAGGTGGGAAATTTAACCCCAGTCTACAGCATGGAGGGCAGTGGTGTAACCCACTACAATATACCAACCACTGTATACATATGCTGTTCATCCATATATTAAGGAGACCTGGTTTTCAGCAATGATGCAGACCCTGGTGTTTACACTGTAGGAGGTGGTCTTTAGAGAAATACTTTGGCAAAATACACAATTTTCGACTTACACCACGTGTAATGGATCAGCCACATCAGAATTTTGTTTTTTTATTTCAGAACTGGAGCTTCTAGTACAATAAATACTACAATTCAGTAGGTTGAGCTAGAAAAATAACCACAATTCACCACAGCCATTTTAGACACCACCATGTCTGGTATTCACTAAGCAGGACTGTTGTTGGATCAGATTCCTTCATATTTATGATGGTAATTATCACAAATATTAATTCTACCTCAGCACTCCTACTCCTAGGGTGATTTTGAATACAGACCCAGTTGTCTAAAGTGGCTTCCTAAAGTTTTCTTTGTTTTCATCATTGACAGTAAGTGACACTTTGTCATAACCCACATTGACAGGTCTGTGTGACTTTAATGAAGACATGGATGTGGTTCGCCGTGTTTTGGTGATGTATTTTCACAAATATGATTTTGGGAATTTGGCTGGCTGTTGAGAAGTGTTTGTTAGCAATGCTGCCCTTGTTGCTCCAGTTCCGAACTAAAGAAGCAACATTTGGACTCCAAACATGCCTTAACCTATAAACATTATTTGGGGTAAGCAGAAAAAGGTGTGAACTAGATAGAATTAGCCAGTCTTTTTCTTTGCTCCATGGTAGTGGATGTGCTGCAGAAGGTCTTGCACTAAAAAAACACATTACGTTTGTGGCAGAGGGCTGTAAGGAGTTTTACAGATAAAAAAATAACAGAAGAAAATGCATTAGTAATACAAATGCTGTCTTTCATAGCAGAGCTCAGTTCTCTGATCTCCATCCTGAAGCAGGTCCTCAAAGCTCCTGTGTGAGTCAGTGAGTCATCTCTTTGTGCTTCTGAACATATTTAACTGGTTGGTATGTTACCCAGTGTCCCTAAAGTGATAACATACTGGGTAGTAAAATTGACAGATTTCTGTAGCTGGATCTGTTTCTCCAGCATCTCCAGTGTTTGTTTAATAAAATGGTGAAATTAAGTTTTCAGTGTGTTAAAAATCTCATCTGCTTTTTTTACCCACATAATTCTGCTGGGTATAAAAAGACCATATAATGATCAAACATAGAAACAGAAAAATTCTGCTTCTGTTTACCCATAGTGGGTTCAGTGTGGCATTCACTCCCACCATGTCGGCATGGGATGCTTGGCTGCTGTGTGTGATAAGGAAGCAGGACTAGAGTTTTGGATTGTGGATCAGAGGGCAGAATGCTTGTTTATACAAAAAGGAAAGAATAAACACTTTCTTCTTAAGTTGTCCTAGTCCTAGAACGAACCATTTCCTTTGTACATTTGGTGGGAAAACCCATCAGCATGATACAGAAGCTTGGAACTAACACAATGTTATTTAGCCAAAATTTTAATTCTGAATTATTTATGGTTAATATGCGTAGACACTACAGTCATATACAAAAGTCTGATTAAATGACATGTTTTGCAGTGAAAACTGTGAACACATCCAAAATGAAACAAAATAAATAAAACATAAAATGTTTCCAGTTAAAAAAAGCTATGTCACATATTTTGTGGTATGTTAAACTTAAATAAAGTAAATTGTGTGCTGAAATTTACAATGCCATATTTAATTACCTTGAATCGTTGTACACACAAACTCTTACCCACTGTGTGTGCTTGTCTCTGGCAGGTGTGAACGGCTGGAGGATCAGCTGAATGACCTGACTGAGCTGCATCAGAATGAAACAGCCAACTTGAAGCAGGAGCTGGCCAGCATTGAGGAGAAAGTAGCCTACCAGGCCTACGAACGAGCCCGCGACATACAGGTACACACACACACACACACACGCACACACACACAGACACACATAACGGTGTCTGTTTAGGCATTCCACCATAATACCTTAATAACACTGACAGGTTTTAGGGTGTGTGTGAGGTGAACAAACAGCTTATTGCTAAAGTTACACTGTTCTGATGTTGTAAGGTGCTAGTTGTGAAACATGTTTGAAGCCATACAGATCTTGCAGAGAAGTGTATTGTGCAGAAGTTTGAATTTAGATTCACAATAAAATGTTTGACATTGTACAGTAAATGTGTTCTGTAAATAGGTGAGTCCAAACTTTTGACTGGTAGTTAAGTCTAAAGCTGAGCCCAACACTGCATACTGCTATACCAGATAGTGTAGTTTGTGTCCTATAGTAGTATGTGTTTTTTTCTTTAATTTGGTAATAACTTCATTCCTTCCCCTCTCTTTTCTTTTGTCTCTCTCTCTCTCTCTATGCTCCTGTCTCGTAGGAGGCACTGGAGGTGTGTCAGACGCGGATCAGTAAGCTGGAGCTGCAGCAGCAGCAGCAACAGTTAGTGCAGCTGGAGAGCGCTGATGCGAAAGTGCTGCTGGGAAAGTGCATCAACATCATGCTGGCAATTGCCACGGTGATCCTGGTGTGTGTCTCCACGGCAGCCAAGTTCACGGCGCCGTTGCTACGGAGCCGTCTACACGTGCTCGGGACCTTTGTGTGTGTGTGTGTGCTCGCGCTGGGCTGGAGCCACTGGGAGCACGTACAGTGTGCAGCCGAGAGGATGTTCCTGCCCAGCTGAGGAGCTTAACACCTGTGTGTATGTGTGTGTGTGTGTGTGTGTGTTTGTTTGTGTTTATGTTTGTACAATCGCACACTAAAAACGGGCTGCGCTGAAGTGACCTGATGGATCAGTTCCACATGAATGGAATATATGACGTCTGCACACGTCTGTTTAAGTTCTGCAGTTTACTTGATTTTCACAGTAATTGTGCTGATGAGTAATAATAATATATACTGTTCGTGTGGAAGTGATGTACACATATAATAATCCAGTACACTCAGTGCACCTGTTCTTTTTAGTGTAATACTGACACCGGAACTGCAGTTGTGTCCTGGACTCTTCCCTACAGCCGGGCATTTGCAATGACAAACCGTTCCCTGAATTCTGGCTTTAAAGGAACTCTTGTGTGTGTTTTATTTTGTGTGTTTAGACCATAATGCCCATCCACACCTTCACTAGAGTTCCAGTTGGCCCTGGACTCATCACTACAGTTGAACCTTCGCTACATTGAACTGTTACCTGAATTATGGCTTTAAAAAACTGTGTGTACTTGTGTGTTGATCTGCTTCTCTACTCCAGCATATACGGGTCCATCTCTGTTACTGTATTAGCTGTTTTGACCTGATTCACTATACTGTTTTTTCTAGGGGTGCACATGTAGCTGCGGACAATATATTGTTTGCCAGTGAATGGAAAAACATAGCTATTATTATTTGCCCGATATTGGAATTATGACTGATAATCATAACCAATAATTTAGCACCCTGTTTTTACTGTTCTATTTATTACACCCTTAAAATACGAGTTCATTTGCAAAGGCACGGATTATAAATACAATTCTGGACACTCGGAAGAACCATGTGAAATGAATGGTGGAGCGCCTGTTGTATATGTTTTCTTGACAAACCTTTTTTAAAATGATTCTGAATAGCGGCCATTCATATTGAATGGTATGCATCTGAAGTACAATTGTAAGTTGACCCTGGATGAGAATGTCATTACGAATACATTACCAGTCAAACATTTTCACATTATTATGAACTAGAAAAGTGCATCTCCTGAAGGAAACGCAGTATAAGCAGTGCGAGGAACGAGGGATGAATAAACAATGTGTAGAGGAGTCTGGGTCAGTGTGTTTAGGAACCTGCCCTCAGTGAGTACGTGCAGTTGGCTGTAGATTTAATAAATCACAACATTGGGTTGCGCTCAAAAATGAATAGGACCCTATAGGGGAAAAAAGAGGGATGGAAAAAAACGACAAACAGACTAGTGCAGGTCAAACCAACAATTGTGGTTGAGTGTCCGCAGTCTGTGTATCAGAAACAGTGTCTGAGTGGTGGCACTCCTCTGTCCTATTTCCTATTTATTCCCTATGGAAAAAATTGTTTTCCAGAACCTGTGCATCCGATCAAAAATCTTTATACAAGCCCAAATCACACAATCAGACCAGAGAATAAGGAGTTGGAACGGTGTTGGGTTATGCAGTGATGATCTGTCAGAAAGCAAAAAACGAATAATAATATGGTATCGCATTGCAAAGCAATTATCTTTCCATTTTAGAAAAATGAATTCACCAAAACTATGAAAGAAATATTGACCCTGCCTTCCTTCTACACACAACAGCTGATTTAACATAAAGTCACTATCCAATAAAAAACAAGTATCTCTAAAATGGCAACGTTACAGTAGAAGAAAAAACTGTCCTCACTATCAGTGTAAATCAATGGAACCAGAATTTTTTCCAAGCTATTTTGAAGCATTTCTATTGGTCCAAATTGATTGGTTCTATTGATTTTCTCACAATGTAAAGGGCTGCTGCATACAATTAATGTAGAAAAATAGAAATCAACAAAAATGAAGATACATGTTTTTTATTGGACAGTGACGATATATTTATTTTGATTGAATGGAAGCATGCAGTCAGGCGTGTCTACAGTTTTACTGAGATTGTCCTCAACGAAGCCTTGCATATTGGTTACTATTATCTTTCCAAAAATTCCATATCGGTGCGTCCTACTCCCTCAGAGTCTCACCAATATGTACATACTTGGAGCTCTGTGTGCTCGGACGGAGTAAACACAACATTTAGCCGTAACAGAGTTTAGGCATTCCAGAATGTTTGTGTTATTACGGCTTACTTCTCCTGGAGAGTGGGAGTAGTGTGGCGCTCCGCACACACAGCTTAACATATGCACACACACACTCGCCCTCTGAAACGCACAATGAAGGCAGAGCCGTGTTTGCGTACTAAACCCTGTGAAAATGAAGTCTATTGTTATATGTTGACAGTATATTCCAGAAAGGACTGGAGGGAATAAATGGAATATGTTGTAATATATTTCCAATGTATTACATTGTATGTATGGGGCAGCTTCAGCGTGCATTACTACTGCGCAGAAATGTGAACATGCTTTTTGTTATTGTTTGACAAAGTTTGTGATTGGTTGCCTTTCTAAGAGAACATGTGAAGTAAGCTAAGCTATATAAAATTCTCTAGGATTGTTTTAAATGAAGGCTGAAAGAACTATTTTTGTACCTTTTTAAACCTCTGTTCAGAAACTATGTTGGAGCCAATGCAAATACAGTGATCTCCACCGACTTGGAATGTGTGATGTTGTTTTTATCTCTGTTTCTTCTCGAGAATGAAACCTGGATTGGGTTAATATTTACTGTGTGAAGACACATGGCTGATTTGAAGGTCTAAAGATGTTGATTATTAAAGTAAAGGAAGAGAGAAGACAGAAGGTCGTTACCTTGGTGATGTTGTATGCTGATATTTCTTTCTTATACCTGTACAGGAAAAGAAAAAGATTATTTTAATATTTGCACAGACAGTGGAAGATCTGGGTTCAGCTTTCATCCCTGATTTGAGGCCAAGTGACCAGTTTAGTATGAAGGACTAAATTAGTGGACCCACCTGATCAAGCTGTTCAGTGTCTTCAGAAGACCAACTCTAGTAATGATCACAATGTGATTGTTTATTTATTTATGTTTTGAGAACAAAACAAACCTGTGGACTGAGAAGTGGACAGTGCATTTAGAAATTTCAGTAATAAAGTTTACACTCTAACTGTTCACTCACATAGTGAGAATTAGAATAGCTTAGACTGTTGCTGTCTGCTATCATCTCTCTCTCTTTCTCTCTCTCTCTCTGTCTCTGTCTTTCTCCTCTCTCTTCCTTCAAACCTTAACAAACAGCCTGTCAGAGGATGTGTTTAGTTTTTGCTCTCCCTGTCATTTATGCTGCAGTGGTTCAGTATGTACTGAGTCTCTAACAGAACTTTATGTTCTTTAAGGTATAATCTCTCTTTAATCCCAGTGTTTTACAGTAATGAAGTATTTTTATCCTGCACTTCAAATACAATACCAATCTGATTTCCTCCCGACCCCAGAGGTGGTGGATCAGTCAAGACGTGTGGTACTTGTGGGCGATGGAAGCATGGCAATTAGCATCACGCCTAAATCCTGAGTAGTTAAAAAGGGTATTTGACCCATGATGTTTAAAAAAAATATAATAATAAGCATCATCAAAATAGCAGCTGTATACGACAAAGCAAAAACCTTTCCTTTTTAAATGGATGGAAAGAGATTTTAGTGATTTTAAAGCATTTCAGTTATTCCTGTTATTATGAAATGTTCACACCATGTAAACCACAACTGATGTGCTCCAATGATTATTTTAAAAAAAAGAGAGAGAGAGAGAGGTTTTGTGAAGCACTCAGCCGCCCTCTTCTGTCTGTCAACAGGAATATAACCAATGCTTAATTTGTACCTCTCATATTTCAGGTACCTGTGTTCCACAACTTATTTATGTGGATCCACCACCTCTTTAACGTCTTTTTTTTGTAGGACACCAAAAACTATTCGTCCAGTGGCATCTCTGAGATTTTATGGTTGCAGCTCCTTACTGCAGTCATTAAAGCTAGGATTATTTTATTGTATAGATTGATGGTTAACTAGTAAATAGGACTCTTCACTCTGTTTGGGTGCTTGTTGAGATGCACACTTACTACATGATGACTTTACTGAAAAATTTGAATGGCATGATTTCCAGGCCGGTCTAAACAGATGTATGCTAATCTGGAGCTCTTCTGGCTGCTACCTAGTATGGTCAGCCTGGTTCCCTGGCATCCCAGCATCCAAACCACTGGTTTCTATCAGGAAAACATGAAGGAAAAGAAAATGTACTGTATTTTGTCTTTGCTTTATTAATAAGCAATAAGCAACGACATCACATAGAATCACATAAATTTTTTATGTGTAAAAGTAAAGTTTTATTTATAACTTTAACTTTGTTGAGTGTTTATGGGGAAAGTTGGGAAAATGGTTTTCCACACCGCTCTGTAAATGTGATACACATACCTTTTTTAGACTGTTATATACATTAATTCAAGCTTTACCATCATAAACTACTACTTCTGTCTACTACTAGTCTAAAATCATTGAGTGTGAGGAATTGTCGGTGTGTATACACCCTTTTACTGTTAATGGGGTTACATAAAGAAAAAAAGAAAAAAACAATGTTCTATAGGGAATCTTTGGAAGTGCTGGGAGCAGCTGCGTTTGGAAAAGAAGGGAGGAGGTCAGATGTGGTCAGAGGAGCTTCAGTTTGGAGGTGACGAATCACAGATTTACTTCTGACGAACGTCATTTTCACTTCAACACAACTGCTCCTGTGTGAGTGATGTAGGCCAGCTGTGGGCTGCTAAGACGTGCGTCTGCATCAGTTTGTTCTACACGCTCGTGCTGATGTGCTACACATGTATTTATTGTATTCGTTCTTTGTCATTTTCTCTCTGTTCTGTCTTCTCTTGTACAGACAGTACAGGGTCTAATTAATGGAGGCAGTGGCTGTGCTGGGAGAGGGGAGATTCTTCACAGAGGACAGTGGGGAACAGCGTGTGGTGATTACTGGAGTGTGAAAGATGCTGCAGTGCTGTGTAGAGAGCTGTGCTACGGAGAGGCTGGAGATGCTGTAGAGGCTGTAGAGTAAAGCTCACCGCGTACCAGTGTAGTGAGCTTGTCTAGACAAGAGTCCAGGGCTGAGTTTAGTTCCCTGTTCAGCCCTGCTAGGAAGGTGTGATGATCTGCTCTTGAAAGAGTAAAGCTGACTGAAATGAAAATGTGTAATCTTCACACTACACAAGGCTCACAGGTGTAATCTTTAAAACGAAGTTCATTAGTCAACGTTCACAGTAGCTTTGGCTGACTGAGGCTCAGTTAAGGCTTCTAATTTCACACGGAAGTCACCAGCACTCCATCCCTACTGGCTGATCACCTGTGCATTCTGCTTGACCTGCTCTCCTGGAAGTACTAGAGTTGAGCCACCAACATCTGCCACTATCTCTCACTTTGACAGAGAACCTAGGAGATGGTTCAAACTTTACATCACTACCTCCTCAGTTAGAATATTTATGAAACAGATTCAAGCCGAGCTTCTTCTTGTATCTTGTCATATAATTTCATTAGCTTTGTCGTTTTCTCTCCATCCGGGGTCCACCAGAGGAGGATGGGTTCCTCCCTTGAGCCTGGGTTCATCTTAAGGTTTCTTCCTCTTACCAAAGGCTCTACGGGGGCTTGGATCCAGGATACCCTTTCTTAAAGCATGGACTCTTTTTTTGTCTCTATCATTCTTATTTCCTTTTTTTTCATGAACTGCTTTTCTGTAAAGCTGCTTTGAGACAACACCGGTTGTAAAAAGCGCTGTACAAATAAATGTTGATTGATTGATTGATTCTAATACGGGATGTTTGACATCATTTTTACCTACCTTGACACTGAGCCCAGGTACTTAATTAACAAAATATGTTTATTAACTTCACAGCTGTGTTACATCCCAAAGCAGTTAGTGTTAAGTTATATTGAGGAGCGTAAAGCTGGACCCACTGACAAGTCCTGGCAATATAATGGCTCAATTAATAGTATAATAATATTATTTTTTCTTTAAACAAAATCAAAGGAGTATCTGAATGAAAGAGGAGTAGGTGCTCAGGCCTCTCTTTTAGCAGACTAAAGAACATCCTTATCTCTGTAGTGTGTTAATGTAGCATTTCATAACCAAATGAAGCTTCTGCATTAAAGTGTCTTTTTATAGATGAGAAGAAAAACAGTAGTAGTTTACTGCTTACTAATCCATACTTTAACTTTTGTCTTCCTTTTATTCACTTCATCTTTGAAAACTCATGGTCCAAGTAAAAGTAATTGGACACATTCTCTGCAGGGAATATATTTTCATGATCATTTCAGGGCCAATTTATATTTATTAAATATTTTATTAAACATATGGTCACTGTCCAAAGTAAAACATGTAATTTTACAGGGTGACCCAAATTATTCTCATTTTCAGTATAAATTAATGTAATTTAAAAAAGTTAATGAAGTTATTTCGGAGCATTTATTTTGGTTATTTATCTTGATACAGTATATAATGAACAGCTATCTTGCTTAAAAAATACAGAAAAATATTTTTGGTACATGTTTTTCTATGGACAGTGCTGGTATTGATTCCGCTTACAGAAGTACAGAAGTGTGCCTCTCTGCTTTGTGTCTGCACTTGCAACTCACAACCACCAGAGGGTACACAGTGACCGCCTTCCCTCCCATGGTCAAATACGTTATCAAGGATGGCTCATACATATTTCAGTGTGACCACTCGACAGACCACTGAGTAGTCCATTTATTTTTAGGTAGAGGACATTTGAGGTCATGTTAAATACTAGATTTTTCAAAACCTCCCTCAGTAACTACTAACAATTACTATAAACAGAAGCCTTGTTCTGATCCATATTTCCCCTTTTATATCAAATGGCTCTAGTGTTAATGTTAACCACCTGATCAGCTTCCTTTCAAACATAAGCTTATCAAATTACATTAGAAAAAAGTGTAAGAACATTTTGGCAGAAACACATAGACGAGCCAAAACTTCAAATATAAAAATGATACTTTATTCATCTTTGGTCATATCACTGTATAGGGTCATATAAATATGGCACATAGCTTTTCTTTGGTATAGAAGTTATTTTCTATATACAGCTTTCTATTACAGTCTAGAATAACCAAGTAAATAGTGGGCAGTTAGTGGTTTTGGTCTATCATCTATGTAAGAGTAAATCCAGTGTGGTAGAATTTAGTGTCTATTCAAGACTCAATTCAAGACCAAGAGCCTCATTTATAAAACATTTATAAGCACGTATTAAATATTAAAATGTGACATGAGATGTAAATTTAATGTAGGAATGTACATAAACCAATGCAAGTTTCCACTCGGACAGACATTACAGTGTCCTTTCAACACTGCTGTTATAAATCAGCCATATGCAAATTCTTAAGATGCATCTTCAGACGTCTGGTTCTGTCACCACCACTGTGAACAATTCTGACTGAGTGTCTCTAGAACTAGCATTTCAATCCAAACCACTCTAAGCTAGTTTGTTTAAATTTAAACAATTTAATTATACATAGATTTTCAAAAACTGGTGGACATTCAGAATGAAATTATGCAGTATGCTTTATAAATAAGGCCCCAAGTGTTTCCCAGTCCTGCTCTTCAAGGCACTTTCCTTCACTGGCACACCATTCACACTCACAAAAAAAACTGACCCACGCTTTAATTCCTCACTGCAATAACTATATAATTATATATGACTTTCATAATATTTAGAGCATTATTAGTAGTCTTAGTAAAAGAAGAAACTGTTTGTTTGATTTATTTAAAATCAACAAAACGTACCTTCTTGATGAGTCGTCAGAATTTGCACAATGCATAGTTGGAAAAGAGCGCTGCATATTCAGCAATCCTTTTAACCACATACTGTTACCACATGTTTTTAATGTCTTTTATGAGTTTCCTAGTTAAAGGCTATTCATAGATTGTTAGTGTATTATTGTTAAAGCTGCACTTTGTACTATGAAGTCCAGAGGAGACAGCATAATAAAACATGGTGTGTGTGTGTGTGTGTGTGTGTGTGTGTGTGTGTGTGTATGTTTGTTTGTGAAAACTGCCGTAGAATCGCTGTGTAAAGCCTCAAATAACAAATATAAAGTCTGAGCCAACACCACCCTGTTTTTTTGGACTGTGTCATACATCTTCAAAAATCACACGCACCAAAAAGTATATCAATGTTTTGGTCTCAAATGGAAAATCAATATTACAATGATGAAGATATGAAGACAAAATTACAAACGTTGACTGAGTTCTCTTTGAATGCTCTATCAATGCTCCTACAATCAGCAGATTCAAGCACTTGAAGAAAGGATCTGAAGAGTTATAGTAATTGTTGAGTTCTCAATTACTCATCAAAGTAATTTGTAGATCAAAGAGCATCATTACATTACTAGACCACTAATACTGAATGTGGCATCCTCGTGTAAGACTGTTAGTAGACTAATAAGCCTGCAGTTTAAAGTGTTAAACTAATGGAGTGCTTGTTAATAAGCTGAGGAGTTGAGTCAGGTGTGACACTACAATGTTTACTGCAGCTGCACTCAAGGACCAGGACTGGGACACATTTGCTTAAGAGAAGACGAAGAGTGTGGAAGCTATTATTAATGTGCTTTTTGGCCCACATCACAAGAGGCTTACTCCCAGAATCTAAGTTGAATTCAACAGAAAAAGGCTAGGTGCAGCTACTGACAGGTGCTGTAGACTACAACTTTATGGCTGAGCTCCTGCAGGACGGCCTCAGCAAACTTCTCCAAGCTCGCCAGCTCCTCCGATCGCTCTGCTAGAGTCTGCTGGTTAACTGCAAAATCTCTCTCTAGCTCTGAGAGAAAAAAAAAATAAATAAAAAGATAGAAAGTATATATATATAGTACAATACCAGTAAAATGTTTTAGAACACTACCATATATATATATATATATATATATATATATATATATATATATATATATATGATTCTATGTCAAATTATATCAGTAAGAAATAATCTGAACCAAAATGATTTTCTGCAGAGAGGCAATATCTTCTGCAGAGAGAAACTGCAGAGAGGCAATATCTTTTTCTATAATAACATTTAAATGGGCTGTGCACGATTATTAATCTGGTGAGAAGTGATCGTCATTGCAAAATGTCACACAGTTGCAGCCAATCTCATCTAAGCTCACAGAAAAAAACTTTTTTTTTTTAATATGAATAACGGTGCATATGGGTGTGTGTTCACCTCTTAGTCTTTGCAATTTGCTTTGAGCATCTTCCAGAAGGTTTTTTGCCTCCTCTTGTAGTTGCTCCACCCTTTCTCGTGCATTGGACACGCCCACTGCCTTTTGCTCCATCAGTCCGCTCACTAACTGGAACTTAGGCTCCACTTCCAACTCTAACATCTAATAACAACACACACATACACATATGCACACATCCCCGATCAGCACTGTCACACTACTGGAATGTACTTTAGATGTAGACCATCTGAGGGGCTCATTGCGCATCCGTGACACTACATGTTCTTTGCTTTTGATAGCCTTCAGTTCATGTTTTCCTTTCTTCCTCTCTGTGGTAATGTCATTCTGTTCTTTATCAGAGACGAACTTAACCATAACTTTTAAATATGGGCCAAAGAACTTTCACTAGCTTAGCTTATCACTGTACAAAATGTGGATGCACATGTATCAGACCACTCTCTGCAAGCAGTGACAAGCTATTGCAGAACTGTAGAGGTAAGGCTGCAGTGAGCTACACTGAGCTATCACCATCTGTGAGAAAGTAAAAGGCAAATAAATCATAATGTTGGAGCAAAAAGAACAAGCATAAAGCAACGAGTGCAAACCCAACTATATCATGTATCAATTCTGCCATTAAAAATATAAACAGTTTGATGTATAAGATATTATCAATGTATTCAAATTGCATTCAGTGTGATCAGGCCTATGGTCTTCATATATCCAGGAACAGAAATCTGTATGTTTTGTATGTTATCTGTTATGGTCTGTATGGTTTTTTATAAAGAAGCCAAAGCAATATTTGGAGGCACATTAAAACCTGTTGAACTGAGTCAGACCTTATGCATTAGTGTTTATTTTGGATTTCTTTATAAATTCAAGCAAAACTAACTTTGTTGACTATTGTATTATATTTGATACATTTTCTGGTCAGTAAAATCTTCTGGCCAGTTGTGCAAGAGCTACAAGTTGATCCTCTGCTTTAGATTGACTAACAACATAATCAGAACGTGACTCATGAATCAACCTCTTTGTAAGGTATGAATCAAAAACTAAAAAGGGTTCCTCAAGTGATGCCATAGAGAAGCCACTTCAGCTCCCTCAAGAACCGCTTTTGCTCTAATAATCATGGTTTGCTACTGGTTTGGGGGTGGGTGGGGGTCTGACGCCTGGTCGCACTTCAGAATTACATTCTGTGGTTCCGTGCTGAACACCCTCCTGCCTGTTTTACTTACCCGTTTGGTTTGTGCAGCGTCTTCAGAGAGGTAATCTGTTTGTCTCATAGTGTTTTTTGCAGTGTTGGAGGTTTGCAGAGATTTCTCTCTGAGTGCACGGACACCCTTCTCCAGATCCAGCAAACGCTCAGTGCTGTTACTCAACTTAAACTCTGACGCAACCGTCTCCGACTCCACCTGTGACACACACACACATATAGCTATCACATCAGAAACATCCCTTAACACATAAACAATTGAAGACTAAGACACTAATACAAAAGTACTCAATACACATATGCACACAGACACGAATACACAATGGAGCACATACAGAAACATCCACTCACAGAGGACATTTGTTGTTGTGTGTGGTCCAGGTCTGCTTTGGCTGCTTGTAGACTGTCACTGGCTGTAGTCTGAGCAAGCTCAGATTCACTTAACGCAGTTGTCACCTCATCAGCATTCTCCTTTAGCTGGGCAGCCTTTTCACTACAGCACACAAACACACACACACAAAACAGAAGTCACACCCAAAAGTTTAAACATTTGAAATCAGTCAGTCTCTAATAGGCTAATACTTAAATAGTTGGACAGAATCTGTAAATCAGTGTTAGTTTAATTTAGGTTTACACAGATACTCTTACTGTATAAAAAAAAACACAACATCAACATGATAATATTATGTTTTTGTGTTTGTGTTTTGTATACACACCGGATAGCATGTGCCTCCTGCAGTAACCTCTCGGCTATTTGGGCCTGGTCAGCGCTTTCAGCAAGAATCTTGTCCACACTGGTTAGATCTGCAACATGCTGCCGAATCTCCATGGTTATATTCTTCAGCTCACCAGCCTCCACAGGCATCTTCAACTTCAACACCTCATCAGACAGAGCCTCAATGCGCTCCAAATCAGTTCCAGCTGCACACACAGTCAGACTCAGCTTCATTTACCCGAATTCTTCTAGAGCACTTTATGATTGAATGATTTCTAACAGGGGTGGTCAAACATTTTGTCTTGGGGGGCTATATTGCAGTGATCGTGGATGACCAGAAAAGACAAAACAATATTTAAATAAAGAAGGTATGTTGAATTTGTTGTATATAATAACATTACAGTATACACTGCTAAATGAGAATGCCAAAAATTAAATTCAGGACACACCTGGCTGAAAAATCAAAGCCAGAAGCTAAAAAAGCTCACAGTTAGTAACGAGCTTTCATCAAATAAAACTAACAAAATAATTAAAACATGTGAGCTACGTTAAGGCCCATGATATCCAAAGTCCTCAGCAACAGAGAATGATTGGTCATTCAATGAATTCCATTATGTTTTAGTTGTACTTCATAAAGCCACAGATGAGGACAGTGTTCTTGCAGAGACCTTCCTTTTAGATTTTTCTCTTAATTTCAGGAAATCCAGTGTTACACATACATTTTTTGGAGGGTTTGTCCTCTTTGCTTGCTAAACATCCTTTGTAGAAATCAGGATACAATACAAATGCATTTGTAAA
This sequence comes from Megaleporinus macrocephalus, assembly GCA_021613375.1. Lineage (NCBI taxonomy): Eukaryota > Metazoa > Chordata > Actinopteri > Characiformes > Anostomidae > Megaleporinus > Megaleporinus macrocephalus. The sequence goes on from CM038702.1 coordinate 22,735,437, forward strand.
AATACCAAAAACACTTTTATTACACACATGAAAATGTATGTGCTTACTCGTGAGAAAGTCTCGTATTTCTTGTATAAGCTCTCGTAGCTCTTCATTGGTCTGCTCAACTCTAGCTGTGCTCTGATTGGCCCTTAGTAGGACATCCTGAACACTGAGTTTAGCCTCGTCTGCACGGCCACGGGCATCAGACACCTGTATCGTACAAGCTCAGGTTAGCAGGGAGGTGCTGACAGATAATGATAGTAGTAATATTAACCCTTAGACTGAACTGTTATACAGTTTATTCTAACACTTACTCAATAAGTACTATAAACTATTTAGTAACTGATATGAAATGTCTAATATGTGCATGAAATACCACAGTTCCATTACAATAATTGGTATTGCGATATACAGCAATGTAATTGGTTAATTCTGGATGTGGATTGGTTAAGACTAGTCAGCATTATTTATGTCAGTTGTGTCATGTGGATGCAACAGCTCATCTGAACACCCACAGAAACCCATCTGGAACATCTGAGATTAGTTAGAAGGATAAAAAACACTTAGCAAACAAAATATGTTTCTTCTGCCATGAGAGTGTTTTTTTTATTACAGTGATGTTTAAATGATATATTATGCAGCACTACTGAAAACATACCATCCTGTGGAGCTTTTCCACTTCCTTTAGTGAGTTCAGGATGTCCTGGTCCAGGTCCTTAGTCTTGCTCCAACTTTTGCTGCTCTGACCGATCAAACCCTGACACTGCTCACCACCACACTGAGGCTCTCCGTCATCACCTACACACCCTAAACCTCCACAGTCCCCACAGTTATCCGGGCCTGACGCCCCACCGCACACCTTTGGAGACAGAAGGAGAGGGAGAATGAAAGAAAGCTATTCATCGCTGTCACTATTGTCATTGGTTGTTCCAAAAACATGGGCACTAATAAGCAGTTGCCTCAGGCTAAAACAATATCAACTCTTCTGGAAGGGCTTTCCACAAGACTTTGCAGTCCATCTGTGGGATCTTGTGCCCATTCAGTCATAAGAGCATTTGTGAGCTCAGGTACTGAAGTTGGGTGTGAAGGCCAGTGTCCTTCAAATTATCACAAAGGTGTTCAGTGAGGTTGATGTTAGGGCTGGAGACCCTTCACACAAAAATTTGCTGAACTATGTGTTTACAGACCTTGCTTTGTGTACAGGAGTCAGTCATGCTGGAACAGGAAAGGGCCCCACATGTTGGAACTATATAATTGTATAAAACGGCTTTGTATACTGTAACATTAATATTACCCTTTACTGAAACTAAGCAACCCAAACTCGGAATAAAACCCAGACCCATTATGCCTCCTCCACCAAACGTTACTCTTGGCACTACACAGTGTGTAGTATTTATCCATCACACTGGCAGATAGTAAAGTTCTAGAAAACATGTTTCCCAGCTGTGGCATGCTTAACCCCACACCAGCTGATGCTTATTATTACCCATAGTGATCTTGGGCTTGTGCGCATCTGCTCGGTCATGCAAACCTATTTTATGAGTTATTCAACAGAGGATAAGCATTTCTATACTCAGAAGCCCCCCTCAGGAATTTACATTGTGTACCGCTTTATTGTTGCTCCTAAAGCTTCCATTTCACACCTATATTGCTCACAGCTGACCAGATCTATTAAGGCAGAATATCACAAACTTATTTTGGAAAAGGTCTCTGTCATATCACTGAGCTCTTTAGGATGAGGCATCTACTGCCACTGTTTGTCACTGTTTGCATGGCCATTTGCTTGATTTTATACATCTGCTAGCAATAATTATCCCTTAATATCTGAATGCAATAATTAGGTGGGGAGGCCACACTTTTGAATGTATTGTTTATATTACACTGCATTATCAAATGTCTATACACATCTATCCTTTTTCACTTTTGAGAATTATAGATAGTCAAAACTTCAAAAAGAGTCTTCATCATTTACAAAATTGGTGAAATGTGCATTGGAAAGTTCTTTAGGGAGCTGAAGGTAGCTCTTTCACAGCCATAGATTGGTATAACATCTATATTTACTGCTGAATTCTCATTGGCTCAGTTACCTTTTGGCTGAGCTTTGACAGATCATCCTGCTCCAGTTCCGTCTTCAGCTTGTCTAGTCTCTCAGCCTGCAGTCTCTGTTTCAGCTCAAACTCTGCCTGTATGGTGTTCAGTGTGGTCTCTGTGGCTTGCCTTAGGCCTGTTGACTGCTCCAATGGGCTGTGGGGATCAGTGGTGACCCGACTGGCACGACCCTCTGCCTCCGCTGACTGCTGATAATATTCTCTAATGCTGTCTGATGCGCCTGAGGAATGATGAATTGTCCACAAATATATATGATTATAGAACGATATACAATGTACTGTTGTGATTGTAAAAGGAAAAAAACATAATATTTTATAAAATCATAAAAAGCTAGTACACCATGTAGTAAAGGTAGTAAAGGTGTACTACATGTATAACCAGTAGTGGTATCAATGTAGTCTACTGAATAACACAGTAAAGTCGTGCATCCATAGTTCCAGCCTAAAGTATAGCTGCTCACGCACTCAGGCACTGACAGTGTGAATGCAGCTCTGTGGTTTCAAATGGAGTTATGGAATAAGTAAAGTTTGGGGATTCGGTAAGTCTGAAATCTGTCCTCCTTTCAAGCTGTCCCCCTATATATTCACTTCCTTACTTTTCATTTCCCATGATGAAGTTCTCCTTATCCTTACCACCACCACCACATCTCCTCCCTGTTCCTCAGTCCTATAACAGTCCTACCACAGTTACAGGGGAGTTGCTCAGAACTCCAGCCCAAGGCCCCTCCCTTCCTTCAATCAGTTCCATTTATGGCTCTCTTGACAAACCAAATTATTTCCAGAATGTGTATATTGAGTATGCTGAGTGCATAAAACACACAGCTAATGCTGCAATATCAGTAATTCAACAGATGCCTCTGGACAGAGCTAGAACAGAAGAAAACAAGAGCAACAGCAAAGTAGAAAGCTTTGTTTTCCCTTGAAACAGACATGATGTACTGTGAGAGCAAGAGGCTACAATCCCAATGCAGCTGGAACATGCAGCTCTCACAGCACACTGCTGATGGAAATTACACAATGCACTCATTCCACTTTCAGTTCAGTTCATGTGAACCTAACTTCACTGAAATATGGAGAGTTAAAATGTCTAATGAAGCTTATTTTGTCCTCTAATATAGGTGTAATATCCTAATTATGATGATAATGCTGATTAGCCAGCACTATTGACCACACAATAATAGTTATTATTATTATTATTATTATTATTATTATTATTATTATTATTATTATTAAGCAAAGAACAATAAGCAGGTAGAATAATGCTTATTAAAATTAAATATACTGTACCACGGAGGTCAGAATGCTTGATGTGCAGCACCTCCTGCTGTTTCCTCTCTGTACTGTCTTGCAAACTCTGAGCCTCTTGCGTGAGTGTGTTTATCTCGTCCACAACTTCTGCGTGCTCTGCAGAAATCTTCTTCAGAGTTACCTCTGAACGGTTCAGAGCACGGTCCACAGCCAATTTCATCTCACTGTTCATTTTACAGAAAACATTTCATTAATCTTCAGTGGGAAATTTAGGTGATACAGCTGCACACAGTAGAATACAATAGTGCATACCGTAGAATATGTACACTACCAAGGAACAACTGGCAATCACTGTTCACAGTCAATTTGTTTTAATATGTTAGTCACATGCAAATGTTTGATGAAGTTCTAACTGAGGATAGGTTAATAATACATTCTCTACCGGAAGCACATTTAAATTTGCCAATTTTCTGCTAAGTTTAGTGCACAATTTCTGATACAATAGAAAATACAATATAACTTAAGAACCAAGCACAGTTTATATTTTTTATATTTTTTCCAACATGTTAAATTCAATAAATAAACTGTAACTGTGGATTAACATTCGCGGAAGTGTATTCTCTAAAGAGGATGCTTTTTTTGACTAGGTGTGTCCAAAACTTCCTGGCAAAACTCAAGACTCTTCAGATTCTAAACCTGTTTGATGGATCATGTAAAAGGAAACTTGATTTGTTGCCAGTCACTTGGGTGCTTCACAAGTACAATAAGATCAGTGGGAGTCGGTGATGTAATTACAATCTCCATAAAGTTGGGACGCTAATAAAAACAAAAAGCAGTGATTAGTACATTTTGTTTAGCCTGCATTAAAATAAAAAGAGTACAAAACACTATATCTTATTTTATTTTACCTCATGAACTGATAAACAAACCTAATTGCATCATGTTTGACCTGTTTTTGAACATTTTCTTGTATTAAATTGTCCATATTTAAAGTCTTTTAGAACAGAACTCGAATTAGCCACACATCTGTTTGTACACACAGCAGAATTTGACCCATCCGTGCAGTGAAACACCCACATATACACACACTAGTGGGCAGTGAGCACACATGCCCGGAGCGGTGGGCAGCCCTATCCACAGCGCCCGGGGAGCAGTTGGGGGTTAGGTGCCTTGCTCAAGGGCACCTCAGTCGTGGCCTGGGGGAATCCCAGGGATCGAACCGGCGACCTTCTGGTCACAAGACCGGATCCCTATCCTTCAGGCCACGACTGCCCCAAGAACACGTTGCAGGCATCAATTTCAGAATGAGTGTATATCTATACATAAATGTTTGCAGATGTTGTCTTTCTACTGTTTCTGTTCAAACACAGGCCAAAGTAGATTTATTAATCATAGCCTTCTGTTTTTATCTACATTAACAGTCCCAATGTAACGTAATGGAATTCAGTTTGTAGAAAAGTGAATGATCTTTAAAATGTGTGTGTACGAGAGAGAGTGTGAGTGTGTGAACACATACTTGGTTTGCTGCAGTAGGTTTTGAGAGTGTGTGAGGGTTTGTTGAGCTTTGTTGTCCTCTATTATCTGAGTGAGCTGCTTGGCTCCACTTTCTAGGCTGGCTATCGTGTCCTGATAGGCCGACGTCACGCCGGACACTTTCAGATCGTCTACAGTGTCCACCAGCCGCTGAGTCTGATTGGTCAGCTCTTCCACTGTCACATCCCATGAACCGAAACACTGATGGCATCGCTGGCAGTCCGGGAACGTTCCTATATAGCCCCGCCCACAAGAGTCACAACGCTGGCCAGTCACGCCCTCCAGGCACACACACTGGCCTGTCATCTTGTTACATTGAGTAGTAGCGATGCCTCGCGGGTCACAGTCACATGCTGGAACACACACACACACACAAACACAAACACACACACACACACACACAAACACACACACACACACACAAACACACACACACACACACACACACACACACACATATGAAATATAGTTAATACAAACACACATTTCAAATATTTCATAGATTTCAATGGAAGAACACTCATTTAACACTAACACTTCAGCAAAGGGGGATGTTACAATGCCCTTGTAATGCTCTTATTAAGGTTTAGTAAGCTAATAACTTTAATTAACTGGCTACTTATTACTACTGTATTAAATAAAACATGTTGAGAGTTTATATCTGCAAATTTCACTTGCATAAGAAAGAGCAAAGTCAAAGGAAAATAATCAAGATTAAAGAACTTGTTAATAAATGCAGAGAAAATGGGACTCCTAACAACCATGCAAGAGCTAGTAGACCACCAAAGCTTTCACCATCAGATAAAGAATACGCTCCATTTTTGTTCATTCTTCCAGTGTTACAACTCAACACTATGTATGAACACAGCAGCTAAAAACTATTTAGATCATATAGTATTTAGTGCTGGTTGAAGAAACTATTAATACTAATCCTTTAAACATTATACAAATGTGGGTCAATAATATGAGCCCAGTACAACCTGAGAACATTCTGTAGCACGTTCTTCTAATACAAATTATAACTGAACTCCTAGTAACTCACAACTGCTCATTTTAAAACTAACTGTGCATAAAGAGATACATGTGGTGTAAACAATTCTGCTCAGTGATACAATTCCAGCCCCTTATGAGTTTAATGGCCGAAAAAAACAGGTTACACTCCTGATAAACCTGATAAATACACTGACATAACCATAAACAGATTTCAGTCAGTAACACATTAGGGTCATGTTACCACCACTGATATTGTTTATGTCATGGCAGCTCTGAGCAGTAGTCTAGGAGCTACGTTACAACAATAACTGGTAATGGCAACATGACACAGTTACATTACTGGACATATGGACGGCTGCCATGACATGTTTATAACCTGTTGATCTCGTAACAGAGTTCAAGTGGAGTAAAACTGCACACCAGTTTGTACAAAACAAAAGGAATGAATCTGATTCAGACATAAAGCTTTTTTTTTGTCTATGGGTGGGTGAGTTTGTGTGGGTGTGTGTGTGGGTGGGTGTATGGGTGTGTAATAAAACAGTCTGAGTCAGTCTGTAAGAATGCATGAGAGCCCTCTTTTGCATCTGCTGCTGCCATATGATGTACGAGGCAAGAGAGCAGAAATGTGTGTGTATATGTGTGTGTGTGTGTGTGTGTGTATGTGTGTGTGTGTTCAGATGCAGCTGCGTTTATGGGATTCTTCAGAAATTATGGTGGGAATTTGTGAACTGGAGTCTCCTGAGCTTGAGTTCTTATGGTTTTCAGCTGGAGGATGACCAGATCTTGTATATCTCTCTCTATCCTGGAATGTTTTGGTCTGAGTGTGTGTCTGTTTATTGTGTGTGTGTGTGTGTGTTTGTGTGTGTGTGTGTGTGTGTGTGTGTGTGTGTGTGATGAAAGACAGAAACAAGTAAATCTAAAGAAACAACCGCAGAGGAGAGAGAGAGCAGCAGTGGGAAAGTTTTTGTTTAGAATAAACTCCCTCATGTATGTCAACTCGCAGTGTACACATAAGCACACACTAAAACCTTCAGCGCGCAGTCATGGTAACTGACACGTGCATGTGTGTGAGAACCAACCACCTTTTGACTTTAGTGACTGAAATTTTGGGACAGTTTACATACAGTTTTCTACTTTTTTCCACTTTCTTCAGATGTAGTTGGTGTTGTCTAGCTTTTTAGGGTTAATGCTAAATCAATAGACACCCAAATCTTTTCAACCAGTTGAACCAGTAGCTCAATGCAGCAGCGCCTGTTGACAAAAATGGCTGCCATATTGTGCTGCACTACACAGTTTAGTTTACTTTTAAAGTTCACAGTAAATCTTACAGTCTGAAACCAAGTCAACCCGGCCCTTTATCTCCCACAGAGCAGAACAGAGCCTGACAGGACAGCAAGCTTCACCTGTTAAATCCTCATACACGTGGCTTATTTATGTGTTTACTTCTGTATCTTCTGTCTTCCCAGCCTGGGACATTTTGTTTTGTTGAGATCATCTCATGATCTGGAGCCTGACACACAACTGAAAACCTGAGCCAGATACATATTTGAGAACCCGGGCCTGGCATACATTTGAGAACACAAGCCTGATACATATTTGAGAACCTGAAATTTACATGTGTTTGAGAACCAAAACCTGACACACATTTAAGAATCAGAGTCTCACACATATTTGAGAACCTGAATCTGACACATATTTGAAACCCTGAGTCTGATACATATTTAAAACCCAGAATCTAATACATATTTGAAACCCTGAGTCTGATACATATTTAAAACCCCGAGTCTAATACATATTTGAAACCCTGAGTCTGATACATATTTAAAACCCAGAATCTAATACATATTTGAAACCCTGAGTCTGATACATATTTAAAACCCCGAGTCTAATACATATTTGGAAACCTGTGCCTGATACATATTTGAGACCCTTGGTCTGATACATATTTGAGACCCCGAGTCTGTTACATATTTGGGAACCTGAGTCTGATACATATTTGAGACCCTGAGTCTGATACATATTTAGGACCCTGAGTCTGATACATATTTGAGACACTGAGTCTGATACATATTTGGGAACCTGAGTCTGATACATATTTGAGAGCCTGAGTCTGATACATATTTAGGAACCTGAGTCTGATACATATTTAAGACCCTGAGTCTGATACATATTTGGGAACCTGAGTCTGATACATATTTAAGACCCTGAGTCTGATACATATTTGGGAACCTGAGTCTGATACATATTTGGGAACCTGAGTCTGATACATATTTGGGAGCCTGAGTCTAATACATATTTGAGACCCTGAGTCTGATACATATTTGAGAACCTGAGCCTGAAACATATTTGAAACTCTAAGTCTGATACATATTTGAAACCCTGAGTCTGATACATATTTGAAACGCTGAGTCTGATAAATGCAGAAAGTGAAGTAAAAGGAATGAAAGTAAAGATGAAGAATTAGTAAACCATTCTGTTAACTTAATGTGAATAAGATAAATTGTGTAATCTAAAGAAATGTTATGTTCTACAAGATTCTACAATTAATATTACATCAAATTCATGATTTTATTCTCAGCTCATTTTTGATTGTGCTCTCATGTTTCAACCCATTCAAAGCTAATGTCTTGGTGGCAATAAATTCTCTGACTGTGAAGCTCTTTATTTCATCTAAAATGTGTGCTACTGCAATTTTGATCTCTACAGAAAAATAGTACAAAGCAGTCTTGACTGTAGAACAGCAAATCAAAATGGTACTTTGTGACACCAAGTAAAAGAGCGCAGAGACACATGTATGTGTACATGTATGTGTGTGTTCAGATGCAGCTGCGTTTAAGGGATTCTTTAGAAATTATGGTGGGAATTTGTGAACTGGAGTCTCCTGAGCTTAAAGTTTTCAGCTGGAGCATGACCAGATCCTGTATATATCTCTCTCTATCCATCCTGGAATGTTTTATTAGTGATTTATTTTTGTGGAAAATGGGTTTGTGACCCAAAACAAATTTTCATCGTTGTTAGACCACATTCTGCACAGAACATAGATGCAATGACAGCGCTGAGAGAACATGCTACTACTTGAAGGGCACAAATAGAACCTTTTTTTATACACTGAGGATTCATTTTTACTCTTAATTCTGATGCTTGTGTGCGCATTACAATATGTTTTAGACTCACCGTGACATCTGACTTCTGGATCACCCCAGAACAGTTCTCTACACTCCTCACATGTTCTGCCACCAAAACCAGGCTTGCAGGAGCACTGACCAGACAGCTGAAGAACACATAGACACACATAATAGTATAATAGTCGCTAGCTGATATGAAAGTGTATGTGATTTTCTACTAAAACTGACAGCCGTCTGTATACCTAAAGTGGAATATATATATATAAAGAAATTCTATTGGTCCATTCATTATGAAATTTTCACACAATGTAAACGGCAGTTGCTGCATTTACTTAATGTAGAAAAATAGAAATCAACAAAATACATACATGTCTTTCATTGGACAGCGACAATATATATATAACAGTTCTGCTTTGTATGTTAACAGCAATTTTGTATCTACCGGCCACTTTATTACAGCCCTCAACATGTAATTTCATCTCGTTGGGCTGACCACAGAGCCTGGTGGAGTACTCAACATGGGCTATTCTGATAAAGTGGACAGTGTGTGTATTTGCCAGGTTTGGATGTGGTGTGAATGTGTGTGCTCACCAGGTCACAGGAGAGCCTGTAGGAGTGTGTGGGGTGGCACCAGCATGCCTTGCAGCCTTCTCCGCTGTTGATGTTCCAGGTGTTGGGAGCGCAGTGGTCACAATGTAGTCCCTCTACTCCAGGCAGGCACGCACACTGACCACTCACACGGTCACACTCGCACTCACCATCCACACAGCCCTGAGCAGCAGTACCCAACGGCATGCACATACACTCTAAACATACACACAAACACATACACACACAGATTAGAGGGGGTTCAGAGGGAGTTTAGTCTGAGCATACATACAAATATTAATCCTTTTTTTTACAGTTTCCTAAGTTCTATGTATTTAGCAGAGGTGAGGTGCAAACACAGTACTATGTAATTATTTTGGGTAACATGATGGTAAGTTCCACGTAAGTTTTACGCCATTATTTGGAGAAAATACCAGGTGGGCTACTTATATGACTTAAAAAGAGTCTTACATAGTAGGTATGTGTCTGTTATCTATAAATGAAACTGAATCTAGACTTACTTAAAAAATAACTAGTATCTACTATCATTTTACACCATATTCCCACCTGGAACTTCTAATTTACATAATTCGAATTTTGTGTATGTTTGTGTTAACCACCTTGTTAATCCTACATAATCATGAGGAAATGTTTTACAATGTCCTAAAGGAACTTAATAGCTAGAACCTGTTGGTCATTTTCATATAATTTAGTTGGAATGTCTTGGTATTTACCAAAATAATTATACATATAAACACTTACATAAAAAAACCCCACTTCCCTACAACCTTTTGAACCTTTCAGAGTAATTTAGTTAAACGCTCTTGAAGCTTGCTACAGCTATGTCTAAAATAATGATCCAGAATGTTGGAGCGTCTACTTCACTTTCACTTTGTAGACATTTAGAACTTGTGTATGGGAGTGTTGAAAACGCCATGTACTCTTTATGTTGGATGCCACCGCACACATGACGCACACTGAGCTTTTCCTTGTTTTCATCTTGTTTATTTTCCTTATAGTTTTCTCCCAGTTTTGATGTAGCCACTTCCCACTAGAGTTTGCTCCATTTATGCCCCCAGAATTCCACAAGTAGAGGGGGTCAAAAGCCAGCATGTGCCTTCCGATAAATGCAGAAAGCCTTCCTTCTATATACAACTCTTTCTTCTAGGAGGATAAAGACTCTCTAAAATCTACATTTCCAAGCAAAAAATGGGGCAAGAATAACAAATCATTAAACAATCAAATAAAGTGAGTTACTATGGGGAGCTTTTATCTTTCATTTCTTTTTAAAATAGTGAAATTTTGTGAGTCAATATTGTTTCAACAGCTGAAAAACATGCCCAGTTAGACTGTGTTTAATGTAAAACAAAATATTCTCTATATGGTTTGAATATGGACTGTAGATATATGGTTAAACTAGATAGATCACCAAATGCACCGCCAAAATTAAGAGTACCAAAAGACAACACTGTGTTGATGAAAATCAAGTAAATACATGGATTTAAGTTCCTCCAGAAAAGTGTACAGTATCTTTGGGGACCACCCTTGCCTCAGACTGTGTGCACGGCACAGCTGGGACAAAACTATAAACTCAGACATGAGACCCCCTTAGGGTGGGAGTTGTAGGGTTAAAATAACAACAGCAAAAAAAACATGCATACCACAAATACTTCAGGACATACATGCAGAACATTGTAAACAATGTCTTTACACACAAACAATTACAACAAACACACAAGGTACTTTTTCTGTAATGTCAGGATGAGAGGGTACGTACATCAAAGCCCAGAAATCTTTATGCACTGTACTCTCATTTTACACAGAATAACTATATACTGGAGGTGTTTCCAATTTACATGAAAATACAATGATAGTTTGTATTTGTGTATGTTTGTATTTGTTTTACACTACTCTTCAAAGGTTCCTTATTTTTGTTTTCATTGTTCTCAATTGAACCAATTGGGCTGTAGGCTATTATATAAAAAAGCTGAAATATGTTACTCCTGTATAACTTTGTACGACTGGTTTTAGTCGAACATTAGAAAGCTGAAATTAAAAACAACAATTTTTTTGCATCCAAAATGATGACTGGTGCTGCTCTATTGGACTGTGAAAGGTAAACAGCATTAAGAATGTTATAATAACAGAAATATTGTTATCATATTTAAACATTGGCCATAAACTCTCGAGGGGAGATATTTGGACGAAATGTATCAAATAATCAATCTGTATTTTTTCCCCAAAAATGAACTAAAAACAGTTACTTACTCTGGCAGCTCTGAGTGCTGGCATCTCCATAGTACCCACGGCTGCAATGCTGGCACCTGTGGCCCTCAGTGTGAAATAGGCATCTGAGGCAGACGCCCGTGCGGGGGTCGCAGGACCCCGGGTCGTGCATGTCGATGTTTCCGTTGCACTGACATGGGTGACACTGTCCGCCCACCGCCTCAGGGTTGCCATAGAAACCGGGAGCACATTGCTCACACCTGGGTCCTTAAGAGAAAGATGAAGGTGCAGTGATGTTTGTGTATGTTTTTATGTAAACTATTTCTCCAAGGTGTTTTAATGTGTAGTAGCATATGGGTGACACACCCCATGACTATGCTTAATTTATTGAGTTATTTGCATCTAAATAGTTTGGATAAAATAAAAAAAAACATATTATGACACAGATGGTTATGTATATATTACCAACACATCTTCCACTAACACAGACCCTGCCATCTCTGCCATCCCTGCTCTTGGGATGTAAGTTATCTCAAGATATATATCAAATATATTATGCCTCCAGTTGTACTACATAGGTCTACGTCAAGAGGGAGATTATTACAATGAACAAAATACAAACTCCATCCAACCAAAGCAGACGCTGGCCCTTGCTCTTACTGTTTTTAGTAGCTGTAGTTGCATAAATCTGAACCATTCTCATCCTACTTACCTCTGTATTACTAACATTACAGCTAGTGAATATAAAGGAGTTAACACAAAACTCTATAATCTACTTTAGTGGTTTTGTTTTGTGTATGTAGGATGCTATAATAGCAATAGCAGAGGAAAGCAGAGCAAAATAGAGATATGCTGTCATGCTAAACCCAAAATAATTATGCACATGCCTCTCATCTCCTCATGCTCTAAACTAAATGCTGTTTCACCTCATATATGAAAGAGGTAATGAAAGAACTTCAACTCAAAGGAGTATTGAGCCCACATTTGGAACGTGATTGTCACAGTGTGTGAGTCTGGGCTGGTGGTGCATGTTCGTGATATGTTAATATTAAGAGTATATGCTGACCAAGTTGTCTGAAATGAGAGACATACGTGGTCAGCACCATGAAATGTAATGTAGCATACGCAAGCGTGATCATGATGAGCATGTGTGAAATTCATACATATTATGATCAATATCTCACTTCCAGTGAACATCTTTAAACACATGGCAAATGGCTTTTGCTTGAGTGTTCTGAACTGAAACAAAGAGCATCACATGTCTTGCATGTCTTGGCTATACACAGTCACACAGCAGGCAGGTGTATCTTTACCTTTGTATCCTGGACTGCAAACACAGACGAGCTGGAGTGAGTTGGGTTTTTGGTAGCAGGTGTCAGCAAACTGCCTGCCGCTCCCCGGACCGTCAGGACACATACAAGGTCGACAGTGGTCCCCACTGCCCAGCAGCGCGTTGCCATGATAACCACTCTCACACCTAGAGAGGTTATGATACAGGCTTTTTTTAAAAAGATTTCAATACTAAAACAAACTAAGAATTGTTATTTTATTCACATCAGTAGTAGTTGTGTAAACTTTACAGCAATGTGACATTTACACAGCAGTAAGTCATGTAAGTCAAGTCATGCTGCATTCCTGGTATGGTGCATAGTATATGAATAGCTTTCCCACTTTACCCCAAATGTCAACTAGCCAGTTTACTTCTTTAGTTTTTTACTGGGCCTATGCAGCCCACCAAGTAGCACCATACAAACTGCAGGACTAAATCATCACATGCTTAGTTGTTATGTAATGTGTAAAATGCTTATGTGATATCCAGTACTGTATGACACGTTACTCTCTTTTTTAGCTAAGCAACATGCAATGCAGCTCAGCCACAAAACTGAAAAATCACAGTTTAAAAACCAGAAACGTCTTAGCTAACTGACTGCCTCTGTAGAGTAAATTGGAAATTGTTTCCAAATTGTTCTTTTGACTGTGATTTAATAGTTATATAGTGTGTATATGGATGTATCCCAATTTTAATTATTAATTCATCAGTGATGAAAGTTTACAGTTAAATAGATTTCTAAACCCTACACTCCACCAACGAGCTTGAAGCTCATGAATTGGTCCAAGGAAAAGAGTACTGCAGCCATCTAAAGCAACGGTGGAAACTGAGGGCAGAAGTCTAGCACGGCTTGACAATTTCTTTCCAGTAAGACACCTTCTAGGAAAATCCCAGACAAAACTCCCTGTGTACTGGGGATCCCCACCTCCGGTCTAAAGACTACTGTGCACCAGTGGAGAAGCACTGCATCATGTATTCCGTTATAATAGGAAACTATACCAGCAGAAAAGCACAAACAACAGACTCAAGTACTTTTTTACTCTGACCGTATAGATTTATATAAAATTAAATAAAAGGTAATCTTATACATGACTTGTATTTGGTGTCATAGTTAGTATCCACTAACTATTTCTTCACAAATGTGCTGTTTTCAAGCTAAAAGAGGTAAAGTTAGACTCCTAGACCTTATGTAAATTTTAAGCTACACATCACTTATTGTGGATTTTCATGGTATGGGTAACACAGTAATAGTAGTTGTAAGATGCTGAGTGGCACTGATTTCTGGAATCTATGTATACAAACAAAAGAAAATATGTAAATTATGTAAATGATGTCAGCCTCCCAGACAAGCACCTGGGCATCATTAAGTAAATCACATATTAATGACTCTCTCCACATCCTGTACTTCCGCAATGGTTAGTCCCCATACCTCTCGCAGTGGTGTCCAGTAGTGTGATCTCTACACTCAAGACACTGTCCTGTCTGTGGGTGGCAGTGATGGCTGTGGCCATTGCAGAAGCATGACTGGCAGTGAGGGAAGCCCCAGTGGTTGTGCAGACAGTGGGCACACTGACGGCCATAAACACCTGGTAGACATGAGCACTGGCCTGTGGTGGTGTTGCAGACGGTATTATGCGAACCAAGGGGGTCACACTCACAAGCTGAAGGAGAGGAAACAACAAATAACACATCAATGCACCATAAAATGTTAGCATATTAAATACAGCCATACATTCATTCACTGATTTATTCAACCATCTGAACCACTTATGCTCCTGGGTCACGGGCAGTGCTGGAGCACCCACTGGGCGGAGGGCACAGTGTCTGATCCAGGAGACAAGAACAAGGATCAAGGAGCTTAAAAAGAACTTAAAATGTAATGATGTATCTTCACAAAAGATGAGAATTGTCCAGGCTTTGGTGTTCTTTGCTCTTTATGGATGTGAAAGCCCCACAAAAAAGGCAAGACAAGAAAAAACATGGATGCCTTTAAACTTTGGTGTTAGCGAAGGCTTTTGAAAGTACTTTGGACATTAAAGAGAATAAAATAATGTATGAATCTTCGACCAAATCAAGCATCACCTCTCACTCTAAGACCAGACAGCCAAACAGATAGTTATGCTTGGAACAAATAGAGGTAAAAGAGGAAGAAGCTGACCAGCAACAAGATTTATCAATATATAATATTTCAATTGTTACACTATAGTAATTTTTTGTCTGTTAGCAGCTTCAAGATTTGATTATCACTTTCAATAAACATACAGAATAAATACAAACTAATATTTACAATAAGTACTTATTTTATGTCAATGCATTTGTTTAACTATTTTCAAAACCTTTCATCAAGGCAGCCCAGTACTACTTGTGGTTATCATCCACACCTGGTTTGGCTAATCAATCAAACTGGCTCACAAGGTATCTCCTACTTTTTGTTTATTTGCATTGATTCCATTGATTACAATTCCATATTGTAATTTTACAGAAAACACACTTATTTGCAAGATCAACGCTTCTAAACAGAGTGTTTAGATATTTGCACAGTATGTATATACTCACGCCTGCAACCAGAGGGTCCGAGGTGAAACGTGCCAGGAGCACAGGTGTCACATTTCTTTCCCACTACATTCGACCGACATGGACACTGTCCACCAATGGAGTCGCATACTAAACTCAGTGAGCCCCTCGGGTCACACTGGCACTCTGCGTGTGTGTGGACAAAAACAGAGACGGAGAAAAATGCTCACTGGTGACTGTGATTCACATCTGGTTTCATGTCAGTATATTTCCTATAATTCCTATACAATTAATACCACTTAAACATAATCAACACCCATATTAACAAGTTTTGTCTTATCAGTAGACTGTATTATATTTTCACACCCTAATCAGATCGTCACTCGATGATTTACTGATACCACATTTCATTCCACACTTGCATTATTATGATTGCATTACTTTCATTATATAACATAATGCATTATGTAATTACCAATGCCATGTTAGTAGTTTGGCTGTGTTGTGTTGTCTTCCTAACATTTTTAATGAGCATGTCCGAGCCAAAATAATTCAAATTTGACTTTTTTCTTATTTGCTTTTAGCCTGTGCTGAATGGAGGTTTGGATTTTTGATCCTTCACCCTTGTGTATTTGTATATTTGACCTGAAACTGTGTTTTCTTGGACTGTGTTTATATCTTTCTCTGGTGATTAGTTAAAATGCTAAATATTTACAACTAGAATTCTACATATTGCCTTGGAAATATACAAACACAAATTATATTGTATAAGAGAAAGCCACACAGAGAGATTTACTGAACGAGAAAGATAAAGGAGGCGCGAGTAAATAGACGTCTACAGGTTAGTGGTAGGCTTGAGCCACGTGACGGTAGACAGAAGTGTGAATTGCCAGAAGTGTCACGACTGTGAATGTCAGAAAATGCAGCTCTTTCAGTTGAAAAAAGATGTTGTGTAATTTTCTATTTCTGTTATATTTTAATGTGTTGTTTGTGTTTATATCTGTCTAAATATGTTGTGTGGCTTCAGAACATTCTTTTTTTTAACAATCATATTGTTAAACAAATAAAGCCATGTTGCAGTCTTTCATGTACAGAACGTCTTTCCTTCCAAAACATGAGGCCTCAAGGCTTAAAAGTCTTTGACATTGTTGATACATGAAAGTTAACAGTTAAAGCCTAGTACTGTTATTAATATCCTAATTATTGGAATAGAACACAGTACCAGTAACTAAAGTAAAAGTAGCCTATACTATGACTTCATGGTAATAGTGTTATTATAACAAGACGCAATTTCTAGGCTGTAAATGGCCAATTTATTATACCTACAGTACGAACTACCTACCAAACTATACCATGAAAAACAGTAGTGTAGAACTGAGCAGACAGAGGATGTTTCTATATTATACTTTTCAGTGCTATTGAATGTATCAAGGCATTTGTTCACATGTGTGTAGTGGAACAGTGTGTAGAGTGTGTTCTGACCCATAGCCCCCTGGTGCAGAAGGGCTGATGCACTGAAGATGTATTCTTTACAGATGTCAGTCATAGGGATTTTCTGGACGCTCTGGCTTTGCTCTAGACACCTATACTTCTGGAACATCTCCCACGCTGCCTGTCGGTCAGCTGACCCTGAGAACAGCTCCAAATCCCTGACCACTGGCAGCAGCACAATCTACTCAACACACAGGTCATGCAACGATTAGAAGGTGAAAGGTTGTTTGTCAGTAAAACTGGCTCTTGTTGCTGCAGTAAGCTCATCCTAAACTAAAACAAAAAGCAGTTTAAATTAAATTTGAACAGCATGGCTACAATCTTAGATTCCATCATAGCAACATACATTGCTTAAGCTGTTGGCCTAGTGTGTTTTGAACTATGAAAATAGCACAACAGAATAAAGAAACATAAGTTGCATTAATAATTAAGCCCATTAAAATGTTATAGACGCATTAAGCTCTGACAGCCCTAATGTGTGTGCTTGCTTTAGACAAGGATACTCACAGAGTCGATCAGCATGTGTGGATGCTGATGGTGATCAGTTGATGAGTAAAGGGCCAGTAACATTTCCACTGTGTATTTCTGCCCTTTTTCCAAACACAGTGGTCTTGGCAGGACCACATACCTGCAAAGACAAACACACTCAGGTTTTCCTTCACTGCACACTATACCATTTCATCATCTTCAGCCTGATATTAGCATTTGCAATGCTGATTCTTCACAGGGATGTGATATGCAATAAACCCCTTAACCACTGACAAAGTTTGTTATTGTGTGCTGTGAGCATCCTTAACCAGTCATATTTTCATTTGAGTGTTTCTCTGGGTAGTTTTTAATGAATCAATGTATTCATGAGACATAATAGAAGCAAAACATTGTGCAGTCCAATCTTTAACCATGCAACATTAATCACTGAATAGCGTGTTTCTAATATATTGTGAGGTGTACAGCAATCACACTGTGTAGCAATATTGTTACCACCTGGTCTAGGGGCAGGCCGTAACAGAAATTGAGAGTGGGTTCTCTCCCCTGACCTCTACCAGACCAAACAACGTACACTGTTCAAACCAGAAAAGTGCAAGTTTTTGTTTATTGTCAACAAATGAGTGATAGATAGGACAGTGGCTTCAGGGACAAACAAAAGCACATGTCCCCTCTGTCCCACAGAGATTTTACAGAATCTAACAAAGCTGTAGCTAAATGTACAGATGTAGTGGAGAGTCCGGGCTGGTCTGGGCAGGAGTTGTTCCAGGTGAGATCAAAGGAGAGAGCCCTAAATGTCTCACAAGATGGCCGTTGACGATCTTTTATATTGCAATGTGTCTCCTAGTGGTCAGTCACTGACCTGCACAATGTCACAAAGAAAAACACCCAACAACATGGCCACCAACAGACCTAAAAAAATGGCTATTAGAATCAGGGGTCGTAACAATATAATGACAATACTAGCTTATATAACTTGCTGCTATAACCATAGCGATCTCTTTACAAAGTATTAATTGTAAACACATTTATTGCTTAAATTCTACAATGCACCAGTGACACCAAGTTCAAGTGGTGCCACCCCAGTTCATGAGAGCACATGCAAGCCATGCAAGGCCATGCAAGATCAACATGCTCTCCATATCAGTAATGCTGTGCTGCATAGTAAGGCAATTGAGTTAAAGTCTACATGGACAGCTTTGGAAAAAGCTGCATCCTCAATGGTTTCCTAGAGTTTCTACATTTACTCAGTATTGTTAGGCGCTTCATCTGTGAATTTGTGGACCACCACAAAGGCTTTTCATTCCAGACATAAAGGAGTGCATCCAATTTCATTTGTTTAATCAGTTATTCCCCATCTTCAACAATCACTCAGATGCGCTTGCTTAGTTGGGATGAAAACGCATAACACTGGACATATAAAATATTATGTGGCATGTGGAAGAGAATAAAAGAATGTTAGCTGGAGTAAAATCCTACTTTTTAAATATATTCTGCTAATAAATAATATCAATTATCAGTTCACGTTTGACACACATAACCAAAGATATAACTAAAGTGCATTACACACCATGCTTAATATAAATCAGCACACCCACATACAAATACACTACCTGTATCCTGGGGGGAGAGATACACTCTGCTGGTCAGCATAAGGGGGTGAACAGTGCGCCGATAATGAGGGAAAGCCAGTGCGCACTACATCCACCATCACCTGCTCCCACACATCCGGCAACTAAACACAGACACACACAGTCACCACATCACCACTTAAAAGAAACACACACAATCATCATACTGCATGTGTGTTTATGTGTAGGTGTGTTACCTGTGGTTCGTAGCGGATCAGCAGGGTGTACTCCATAGACTGTGGTATGTTGTCAATGCTGAATCTGATTGTTTCTCCTTCAGGCACATTTGCAAAGCCAATGCCGGTCCAGGTGGGGTGACGATCCACAGGCAGCTGCCTTGGGACCACCTTCACCTCCTTTTAAAAAAAAGCAATACACAGTGAAAAAAACATCCATCAGTCATAGTCATCAGTTCAGACAGCACAGTTCCTCCCCCAGCAAAACTGTGTTGCTGTTTAATTAATGACTCAAATGTTGTTCTTTGATGACTTAAGAGACTTAACAGTGATTCTGAATATATTTAATTTATATTTAATCTCCTAACACGTTTTAGGAGAAACACCATTAGATAAAAAGGAGTCATTAGGTTCTTCTAGTCAAGATCTAAAATATAATAAATATAAGTAATATTTTTTTATAATTTAAAATAATATATATAATAATTAGGAGAAATATCTGAGCAGCAGGAGACTTGAATTTCTATTGGTCATACAATTCACACATAAACACTAAGCCGAAAACTGGGCAGTCCATTTAGAATTTTCTTAAAGTCACAGAAACCAGCATATTTACACATATATCCACCTATTTAACCACTCAGTAGTGTAGCTCCACCCTAAACCCTGAGAGTTTCAGCCTGGACTTTTTCTAATGACACACAACACAGAGCAGCCAATCAGTACAGACACAGAAACAAGTGAACCCCAGAAGAAAATATCAAATATAAGAAACATGATTAAAATTATTACATAAAATTAATGTAATGTTAAAAACAGAACACAAAAGGAAACACGTGGGTGTGAAACAGGCTGACCTGTGTGAACCCTGCGTCCTCCGCCTCGTAGATGTAGTGGTCCAGGGCAGCAAAATAATAGCCAGACTCCACCTGGTCACAGCGCCTGCCGAACATGTGCTCTCTACACACACACTGCCCTGTCACCGGAGAACAACTACAGAGAGAGAGAGAGGGAGAGGGAGAGAGAGAGAGGGGGGGGGGGGGAGAGGGGGAGAGAGAGAGAGAGAGAGAGAGAGAGAGAGAGAGAGAGAGAGAGAGGAAGGGAGAAAGAGAGGGAGAGAGAGAGGGGAAAAAAGAGACAGAGAGAGAGGAAGGAAGAAAGAGAGGGAGAGAGAGGGAGAAAAAGAGGGAGAGAGATAGAGATAGAGGGAGAGAGAGGAAGGGAGAGAAGGAGTAAGAAAGAGAGAGAGAGAGAG
This sequence comes from Megaleporinus macrocephalus, assembly GCA_021613375.1. Lineage (NCBI taxonomy): Eukaryota > Metazoa > Chordata > Actinopteri > Characiformes > Anostomidae > Megaleporinus > Megaleporinus macrocephalus. Next base: position 22,756,123 of record CM038702.1, read on the forward strand.
AGAGAGAGAGAGAGAGGGAGAGAGAGGAAGGGAGAAAGAGAGGGAAAGAGATGGAGAGTTGATTAAATGTACAATGGGTGTATGGTGTATATAACTTTGTCTTTAATCTGAACAATTGAATAATGTAGAATTTTTTCTATGGTGGAATGTCCCTTTATGAAAAGCAGGGTTGTTCATATCTCTATCCTCAGCTGCCCCATCACAAACAGAGGCAGGAATGAGAGAGGGCAGAGGAGCAGAGAGGAGATGAAGTGATAATGGGGCACAAACTCATCAGGGAAAACAAAAGGTGGAGATGGAAGTGTAGGAAGTTAGAACAGATGGAGGAGGAACTTCACTCATTGTTCAAACTTTCTTACTTGTTGTCCAAAGCCCCGCCCAGGTCGCAATCACATGGTCGGCAGCCGTCCATATCATTGCTGAGGCCCCAGTGCTCAGGCTGGGAGAGACAGAGAGAAATAATTAGATGTGAAACACGCGCACATAATCATACACATACACAGAAAACGCCCTCTCACCGCGCACTGGTCGCAGTATCGGCCAGTAACAAGACGCTTGCAGTAGCAGTCTCCACTGGTTGAGTCACACTGGTATCCTCCAGGAAGTGTTCCCAGAGGATTACAGCTGCACGCTGGAGCCACACAAACACAAAAAACAACAGGAAGTCTTTCACAGTTCAAGGCCTCATAAAATAAGCAGCAAAACAGCTGCACAATTTTACCACACTGTTTAACAAGTTAGTGAGAGTGCGTTCATCACACTCTGAGTCCTGAAGCAGTCTGAAGATGATGATGTGAGAATTGATGTGTAATCATGTTTAATAAAGCATATGTCCATTTTTATAGTCAATTTTGGACAAACTATTAAAGCTTCTCCTTCACAATCACAATCTTCTCTTCAGCAGTATTTAATACATTACCACAGCTTCTTTACACACTCTTATTCAGAGGTATTCAGCTAACACTTGTATACAGGAACTGCAAAAAAATAAATTATAATAAAAATCTGTTTTTAATAAGTAATGAATAATAAAGTCTAGTCTTGTGCTGTCGAGGAACATGGTAAAAATGAACGAATTTCCTAAATATTCACAACTAAAGGAGAATTCCATAAACTTTCCAAAGTATCCACAGAGTTTATTCAGAATGTGTCAATGTGGAGAGAAAATAACTAGCTCTGATTTCTTCACAGAGGTTATGATAGGAACCAAGGGTCACAACGTAAAAAAAAAAAAAAAACATATATATATATTTTTTTACTTCTGTCTTTTCTTACAGTAACATAAATACATAAATTCAATTATAAAAAATATTAAATATAAGTTATAAAAAATAGAAAGAAAGAAAATACAAATGACAAATGCTATTCTTAAAAAGCAACACTCTCATGGACGAGCGCTCTGGTGGACCTTTCATTCTGAGTTTTGAGTTTATTTTATTTGTCTTTATAGTTAAATTGAATCTCCACAACAAATTCATATTAATAGCACATTTTAGGCCAAAACTTAAACTCACCTGACATCTCATTCCAGTCACCGCTGTTATGAACAATTCTGATATGATATGTTTTGCATTAAACCACAATGAATAACTGTATGAAAGTATCTTAATGATTTAATTATGCAGAAGCTTTAAAAACTTTTAAAGTCAGACATTTATACCACTTTGTATTTGTGTGTTTATGTGTGTGTGTGTGTGTGTGTGTGTGTGTGTATGTTTCCTCACACAGGCAGCCCAGTGGGTCTTCGCTAAGTCCGTAGGTTCCCTGCTTGCAGAAGTCACAGCGCTCTCCCTCCACATTGGGCTTACAGCGACACTGTCCAGCAATTAATCCTCTCTGAACGTCCGTCACACTATCACACACACCGCCGTTCAGAGAGCCGTCTGGGTCACAGTCACACGCTGCAGACATACACACGCAAAAACCCACACAAATACATGATATAAACACAAACACATGATAGAAGTTTCAAAATTAATTATTCTGAAATTGATCTAGAGAGAGAGAGAGAGAGAGAGAGAGAGAGAGAGAGAGAGAGAGAGAGAGAGAAACAGAGAGAAGAAGAGAGAGAGGGGAGGGGTGAAAGAAGGAAAGAGAAATAGAGGGAGGGAGAGAAATCAAGAGAGAGACAGAGAAAGGGAGATAGAGAGAGGAAAACAGAGAGAGAGAGAGGGAAAGAGAGATGGAGGGAGAGCAAGGGAAAGAGCGAGAAAGATAGAGAAAGAGGGATGATATAAACACAAATTTCAAAATTAATTATTATGAAATTGATCTAAAGGAAAAAACTCTCATTGACCCAAACAAGATATTTAATCATGTTTCTAATTAGCTCTCTTAACAGTTTTGACTTTCATCCATGTCAAATTTGTGTTTGAGAAGATATTCTGCTACGATCTGAATTTGATTAAAGGTATTATTGTGTTGTTCTGTTGAAGGAGAAACATATTTTTGCTTGGTTTTGTCATTGACATCAAAACAAAACACTTGTCTATTTTTTCCCAACATATTAAACTCAGTTTAATATGTAATATATAGTAATATATAAGTCTCCATATATAAGCACATCATCGCTGTCCAATGAAAAACATGTATCTTTATTTTTGTTGATTATTAGTTTTCTATATTATTTCAACATGACAGCTGACATTTATATTGTGTGAAAATGTTATGAGGAACAGACCAATAGAAATGCTTCAAAATAGCTTGAAAAAATCTGCTTCCATTAACATTAAAAGTAAAGTCTGCTTTTATGTTTTTTAATGATCAAAGTATGGTGCTATCTATACTCTAAGGTTCTAGGTAGCAGAGAAAAGAGGTTCTATGACTGTATTACTATTCGGACTGGTATAAATGCTTGTGTGCAAATGTTAGACAGATGAGTTTCTCTCCGCAGGAGTGGAGATGATTGTGGTTTGTACTGTTCTCTGAGTAATTAATGTTGCGGACGCTTCTGGTATATAATACAGTATCTGAAATATTTTTCTTAAGACTTTCGAGGACATGTTCCACACTGCGCACATGCTTACGTTCACAGATGCGAGGGTCTCTGAGGTGTCTGTTGGGGTGCTGGTAAAAGAAAGGTTTACAGTCCTCACAGTGCTGGCCCTGTGTGTTGTGCTGACAGTCATCACACACTCCTCCACTCACGTTCCCAGACGACAGATACACGGCCATGTCAAAGTGACACTTGTCAGTGTGGTAGTTGCACTCACATTCTAAAACAGAGACAGAGTTAAAGAACAAGAGGCACAGAGAAACAGTCGTGTCAATAATATAAACCTTAAATTAATGCTATTAAATAGTTTCACTCCATTCAGAGGTTTGGGCATGCCTACAGCCAACACTAACAGAAGAACTTATTTTATTATTCAGGTCTGAAAAATGTTAAAAACAAAATAACTTTTATTTTACAATCTTTAAAGTACGTCCCACAACAATTTTACTTTTCAGGATATATCAAATGTTTTAGAAAGTAAATGGAAAACAAGTGGGAAAGCAAAACAGGAGTTCAAACATTAAAAAGACCATAAAATAAATAATAAAATAAAAGGCAGACAAACTAAATAATCAAAATAATGTTATTATATTCATCTGTGGAGACTTCTCAGTAATAATTTATTAAATGTGTTTCCTGCTTCCTTCCTTTCTGCTATGAAATAAATACTGTATTGGTGTTCCAGTACTGTTAAGTTGAAATGCTCTCAAGACAAAACATTCTGTGAGTGTATCTGTCTGTATGTGTGTGAGTGTGTCTATGACAGTATGTATGCATGTGCATGTGTGGATGATTGTCTGTGTTGTGTGATTGCGTCTTATACTCTTGCATGCGTTGGTGTTTTGGCCTTCTGCTGGTCTCCAGGGTACATCTTGATAAAACACCTTACACTCCTGACAGTTCAGTCCAGTGGTATGATGATTACACAGACAGTGACCATGAACCTGTTTGAGCACACAAACACACACAAACACACACACAAACACACCCACACACACACATACACAAATAGACAGATAAATACACAAACACGCTTACAGAACATAGATAAACACACAGAATGGTGTAGGAATGCCGGCTGTAATGTTGGTCAGTCTTTTGACTCACCATCCCCTCCTCAATGCTCTCGTCGCCTCTGACTGGTGTACACTCGGAAGCATGGCCATAACAGAAGCAGTTGCCACGGACAACCATGTCATAGATGGCATAATAATACTTCTGTTTGACCACCTCACGGCCATCCAGCAGGTCATCACCGAGGGTGTGTAACTTTAGCATTTGCACACGCAAGTTAGTTATCCTCAGCAGGTCTTCATAAACACACACACACAGCACACACACACACACACAGTTAGCGGCAAAAAAACCCAAAATATTGATGTTGAATAATACTGCATCTTGAAATCAGTGTGAATCAGACATCATAACACAATTTCCTGCTATACTCTACCATACCTGTAACATCTGATAAGAGGATCTGTCACTATACGTCAGTGAAAGTGTACTGGGAGACATGAACAAGTTTTAATGGTATGGTACGCGATGTTTAATATGAACGAGGATAGAAGCTTTAATTAGCCACATAATTTAATCAGGAAAAAAGTAGCACACTCACAAACACACACGCATACGTGCACAAAAAACACATTTATTCATAAACATAAGAGAATCTAACACCCTGTTGTTTTTCACAATTTATGATTTGACACTTTGACATTGGGTGGGGACATGAAGGGGGCTTTGCTTAACCCTAAATTCTCACTTTGTTCACAGACTCTCTCTCTACTAACACACTTTCATTGATGTGTCTAATAGTACTGTGATGGCTTTATGTTGGCATGAAAGGGCTGCTGTGGAAAAAATGTTGGTTACTTACTCTGTATTTGCTGGCTGTAGGGGTCAGGAATCTTAAACACAGGGTCAAGAGCTCTGAAAATGACCTGCACACACACACACACACACAGATTTAGAGATAATAAATCAATGTGAATGTCCATTTTTGCTGATTTTCAACAGCGGTCAGGTTTAAATTATGGAGAGCCTTACATAATCAGGCAAAGATGAAATCAGTGTTTATGACCTGAAACCATTTAGTAGATAGGACTGTCATGAACATTTGGGAAATGAGCTTAGTCTTGGTCAGTGGCAAATAGTCAAGTGACATGCTCTGCCCACAAATGTGTTTTGTTTTACTGAGCTAATGTTGGTATGGTAGCACATTTACTACTCCCTATGCCTAGTCCAGATCCTTATTTGTCCTTAGTTGTAGTGTGAGTCGAAACTGTGTGGATGCAGGGGGAGAGGGATCTTCACAAACTTAGGCTAGAGTTCTGGTGTTTTGAGCTTTCTGGTGAAGAGAGGTTTAAGGATGAGGGCAGACACTGGATAGTGATGGGTTATAAATTGAGGGAAAGAAAAGGTTGGGTTGGAAGGAGAAGGAAGTTCCAGCATGGCCCTTCTCTCAAAGTTTAGGTACTACCTAATTTAATGACATCTGGATCATGTTCTTCTTTCAGAGTATCAGCTCCTCCCTTCAGGAAGAAGACTAAGAGTGCCAAGATGTAGATTCAATAGGTATAAGAATTCATTTGTACCGGCATCCATCACATTTCTTAATTCTGACAGATAAGCAAGTTTATTATTTATTTTATTTCCACCTTCTTATTCTTCTTCTGGGTTATTTATCAATGTATTTATTATGCTGGGAAATTGATGCGTTGATGGTCAGTGTTTTATATTTAATGTATTGTATATTTGAGATAAGTCAACAGGATGCAGTTCTGGGTGGCCCAATAAGTCTAAGTCTAAGACATCATAGCCCAGCTGAGTAGTGCAGCATTTTAACTAGATGTTTACAAGTTTGGACCATGTGGTCGGTAGTAGTATGAGGGAAAACTGAAGAATTGAGGAAGGCCACATGGAGAACTTGAGCTTTACGTGACTTCTTTTTGCAGCTACAAAACAAACACACCCACCTCTCCCTCTGTTGAAGGCTCCATATCGGAGTAGCGTGAATCACAAATGACATCATCAACATTAATGACTGGACCCTGGGACACATGTGGAAAGGAGCTGGAGCAATCAGATGCAAAATACCGGTACACCTTCCAACTCCGGCCATGATCTGCTGACCGCTCGATCACCATTGCTGCAGGACGAAACGTCTAAAAGCAAAACACAACACATGTTAATGCCTTATGTACATGGACAGAGTCCCACACTGAGGGTAATTCACACTATGAACACATTTTATGGGTAAAGGCAACACTGGCTTACAGCAAGACTCCCTAATGGCTGAGTATGAGTAATTTGAACATTGGAAGATAATGGATGGAATGATGGATATTGGAGCTTGATGGAGCTTAGAATCATGTGGTCAGTACTTATACACTGACCAAAGGCAAATTTAGACCAATTGAAGAGAGCTTACAACACATCACAGTTTGCTGGTATATTTGGCATGTAATGAATACAAACCATGATACATATTATCTGTCATGAAAATGGCATGTAAGTATTGTGCTGTTGTATTTCTGCTATAATTTCCACTATTAGCTGGGACAGAGCAATACTATTCACCCCCCACACACACACACAGCCTAACACACATATACACATTCACATATGAGTTTGAGCAAAGTGACACTGACCCTTAAGAACTTCCCTAAAAAGTTAAAACAAACTTTCATGCATGTTCAACATTCTCCAGAAGCACTAGACTCCTGAGGCAGAGTCTGGTGTGAGTGAGTGTATTGTGTGTGTCTGTGTGTTCGTTGGATGTTACCTTAAAGGTCATGATGATATGTGTGAAGTGGAATTCAGCCTCCAAGTCCAGCTGAATGGTCACGTTCTCCACTCCTGAACAGACGGAAACAAAGAGTCGAGTGTCTAAAGTGAACACTGCCAAGATCTATTATTTCAATCCAGTATGAATTTCCAGTGTGTGTAGTTTTTTACAGTCTGGTTTGATAGCAATAACTGTGGAATGAATGGCTGAACGAGGGCCTTCCTTAGAGACAGCAGTCCTGTTCGAGTCCATCTAGTGTTAAAAAGAGCAACTGAACCTGTTAAAGGACATAGCTGTGCATCATGCTGTTGCTGAGTGTGGTGTAACACTGATGTTAGCATCTCAGCTGCCTGTGGACACTAGAGACACTTTATTTCACACAAATAAGCCAACTGAGTCCTGACAAATTATATGTGTTTATGTTACCCTCACCAGAAGGCATTTAGAGCTGGTACTGAGGTGGATGAGTATAGCATTAGGAGTCTTGCCCAAATACACTTACAGCATTGTGTGTTTAACCGAGTGGAGAACTGAACCCAAGTCTGCTGCATAGAGGGCAGCAGTGTTACCTACTACAACAAGAGTTGCCAACCGGTGGGCAGCAGACACAAAGCAAAGCCAGTTAATGTATGTAATAACGGTCCTATTTCAGTGATATGAACCAGAGCAGCTTCTGTAGGAGTCCTGTGTTACAGTTCATTCATAACACGTGTTCATGCAAACAACTTTAGCTGAAGGCAGCCCATTGGACCATTGGATTGTATTTACTATATCTGGTCTGATAAATGAAGTGACAACATGGCTTGTTCAAGAAGCTGAAAGTCAATGACAACAACAGTGGATACCAGCAGGAAACAAAAACCACTATGAAATTACATGGAAACACAATCTAGCTCTATCCAAAGGCCCACAAGAGTGGCTGTCCATTTCTTGACAGTAAAAAAACGCTCATTAAAAATAACCTTTATTATTATTTGTTTTTAGATTTATTTTGCCCTCTGAAAAAACAAGAATTTTGTGGACAAATATTGTTAAGGATATTTTAAAGTCTTTAACACTGTTATAGATGTAAACATTTTTCTATAATATTTTATTTATGTTTATTCACATAATTTTATTAATAAAAAATACTCTACAAACAAGAACCAATGGCAAGACGATGTTAAAATATTTGTTGGGTTGCATAAATATTATAAAATTAAACAAATATAAAATATATTTCTTGCATCTTAGTTGCCAGGACTAATCTTTATTGGTTAGACATTTAAAGTAAGATAAATATTGCCACCATTCATTTATGTTGCTTTGTTTATTGTAAGCAAGAAATTTGATGTAGCTGGGCTTTCTTAAGTTTGATCTAAATCTAACACATTGCTAAAATGAAATCTAGCCATGACAAAATGTCCTCTGATCTGAAATGAATATAAAAACATTTTTTTTTCAAAAACTAAACAAAATTACAAACTAAGTAAAACCAAATAAATATAATTAGAATAAATGTTATTGTTTGTTTTTTGGTGTTTTTTTAACGAGAGTTTACAGTTGGCCGATCTGTGTTCAGCTGTCTGTAAACTAGACTGGAGATGAGTCTGCTCAGTCTGGTACTGTGATATTTTATTTTGTCTGTTTCAAATATCTAACAAAAAAGTATTTATAGATTTACAGTAGAGTGTAGAAAGCTTCTTAGTTCTGTCCACACATTCTATTACGTTCAACAGAGCAGATTTAAAAACTGTGCTGTCACCCGAAAGGCATAATGAAGGCTGTAAGAAACAGATTCTCACTAGAAGTAAAAATAAAATTCCAAACACTTCATTCATTCTTCCAATAAAAACTCACACTTTGCTGAACTGGGCTCATGAGCGCCATGCTCATGAACCCAACACAAACTTGGTCGCTAGGGAAACAGTGAGAAAACTTGTTCCCACACCCAGCTGCAGTGGTCATCCTTTCTCATACTCATACTCTTTTCCTCGTTCCCACCATTTCCTCCCTTCTTTATTTTGGCTGAATTTTCTCTCTCCTCCCCTGGCCAGGGTCACTCTCCAGGGGACACTGTGCATTTCCACAGGAAGTATGCTCTGATCATACAGCCTCAGCACTTAAGTGTAGAGTTAAATACCTTCAGACTGCACAGGTCTATAATCCATAATCCATCAAATAAAAAACAGTTATTTAATGTCTTCTCAATGAAAGAATGATGGATGTTAAGAATATAAAATGCTTTTACATGCAGATGTTAATTGGCCTTTTAAGCAGCCTACGAAATTTCGCTTTTGATAGACTTTCTTTTCGTTTCTCCTTCTGCTAATGCTCATCTGGTGAAGTTCTACCACCCAGATTAAATAAAAGGTTAAAAGACTTTCAAAGCATCTACCAATTCAATGTTATGGATATGGGAGCTGGAAGACGAAACACAGCGAGTAGCAATGGTGAAATCTTTTCCCATCTGCCCTGAAAAGCCACCAAATTCTGAACTCATAGAATCTGAACTCATATGCTCCTAAATGTATCAGATGACCACTGAGTTGGTGAGTAACAGTAGGTAATTGGACCTTTAATTTTCTCGAGGAGGAGGAAACAACACTAACATGGACAAACTGAATAGGAATAGAATCACAGGGTCTGTTTACACCTTGAATAAACATGTGCTTTTGGTGATATGATCATGTTTGAATTTTACTTGTCCACTTGAGTAGATCATGATAAGATCACCAAAACAACATTCAGACACAGATTTAACTCAAGTGTAACCCGAATGCGTTTTTGTTATCTGCACACAATTACATGATCGGAAATGCATCCGCTGAGCATGACGCTGAAGTATCTCTAAATACAGAAACATGGAAATCTCATATAAGGAAATATATACGAGTATATTATACAGGATAAGGCATATATTTAAAAGTATCAAAAGTTTTTAATGGAGTATCTTCCTTCCTTGACACAACAATGGACTGATGGGTCTCCAAAGAAAGTTGTTTCTTTCTAGTCATTTTGAGTCGGTCAGCAAGCCATCAACTGCTGATGCTTCAGATACTAAACTAACCTAGAATGTTGTTCCCTTTTATACTCACTTATCAATAGAATGTTTTTAAGCTGTGCATCACAATTGAGCAAGAGTGTCCTAACAACCAATTAACCCAATAACATCCTTAACTTGGATTGGCGGCTGTACCAGGAGATTTAGACAGAGGACTGAGAATTACTGATAATAGAACTATATGCAAAATAAGCCTTTATACAAAAATAGGCTTTAATACAAACATTTTTATTCTTTAAAAATCATCTGATACACTTCAATTAGTTGTGAAATGAACAATGTGAATTGCATGAAAATTGCATGAATTGCATGAAATGAAATTCTAAGGTGATCCTAAACTTTTGAGCGGTAGTGTATATATATTACAAATGGATCATATTGTCTGCTATAGTTTTTATTTCTTAAGTCTAAACTGTGCTGATGTAGGTGTGTGATGAATTAGGCATGCACTTTACATGTTACTAGTTAATGGGGTTTTAGTTTCTATTGCTTGTTAGCCTTATTAGCTTCACAGCCTCAGTTGTGAGCTAAATATGTATTGGCTGGTTTGCTGCATTGTAACTATCACTCCAGTCCCCACCTCCCACACATACAGATACCAACAAAAGAGCTCTCACCATTCTGGGACTGCCACCATGTCTTGAGCCTATTGGGAGTAAAGGTTGTGACCACGTTGTCAATGGTGTGGCTGTTGGGATACGCATACTCATCGTACTTCTCTTGAGAGTCACACTCATAACACTTTCCAGCCTGAGGACAGACAGAGAAGAGCATTTATGATTCTGTGGAGAGTCTGTAGAACAGATGTGTTGGCTGTGCACCTGTTATGCTCTCTTTCACATACCATCAAAGGCTGAGAAATATCAGTGTTTTCTCAGTGTTTTCTTTGTCAATTTGCAACAACTCACTATATTAAGTATACAACTCTTAGATCTTGCCATTTTTCTTTTTTGATAATGGCAAAATTGAAGGAAGAGCTAATACTGAATTCAGTATTGAAACCCTGATCCTGATCTGATATTATGTCATTAAATACTACTAAGCTTCAAAATGAGCTGTTGTAATTGAGGAACTTTGCTTAAAGTAAGCATCTAAATGAAGTCAATGTAATCATGACCAAACCACTTAAACATTCTCAAACATCAAGAAATACATATCCTTACAAAAAAGAAGTTTATTCAAGTGGACAATTAGTTTACTTCTTTTAGACTAAAAGGAAGTGAGTATGCTTTCAGTTTACTTTTGAAGTATATTTGGCCTTTACCTGTACTTAATCTTTTGATTGAGATAGTAGAAGTAAGTATTCTTGCTCTGCACAAAAAACATATCCAGTACAATATTTCTTTAAAAGTTGATTAATAAAGATTTATAAAGATACAAATATGTTTCTTAATCTGAGTGTATCTTGTTTATTTTATGTGTGTCCACTGGTGAGTAAGTAACGTTGTTAAGTTCTATTTTGAGTAGAAAAAAACCCTTAAACCTAGTCATATACTTTAAAGTACAAAAATAATATAAGCAGTCAATTATAAGTATTATGTTTAGTTCACTTAAAGAAAAAAAGTACAAGCTAGTAAACTAACAGTAAACCCTTAAGTTTACTTTTAGTGTAGTTGCAGTACAAAAGATGTAAACTAGTTGTATACTTGGTTTACTACTCTTACACTTAAAGTGTACTTAAAAGTATACTTTTAAAAACTAGAAAGTGGGCCAATTTAGTCCCAAGAAGTAGTAAAATAGTACATATACAAGCGAACTACTAGTACAATGACATTAGTATAGTAACTGCATAAAGTATACTTAACAAAATTAACTTTAAGTATACTTATTTTCTGTAAGGGTACGTAACACAATGTGAATGTGCTACAATATCCAGTGTAGGATATTCTGCTGCTATCCCACAAATATTAATCTCTAATTTTGCCCCTCATGCACTCATCAGCACTGAAACTAGATGTTAAAAACCCTGTTTGGCTAAAACAAATTCAATATGTCCTTTTTATGGTAGTTTAGAAAAAAATGTCTCATCATTATTCAGGAAATCCTCAGGAAGACACATTGTTTTTAGACTATATGTTAACGAGATCTTCGCACCTAAGAAAAACTATAAACACTAATTGTGCACCAAAGTTTTAGACAAGTGAAGTCTGCAATAGCACATCAAAATCTAATACAGCATGTGAGCAGCAGCATACAAATGGTTAACACAGTCAACTGCAGCTGTGTCCTTTACAGTCTTTGGATTATGTACTTTTAATTTACATACTTTTTGACATAAATGAACTGATCCAATGAAATTCTTTAATGTGAATTACTGAAATAAAACTGAGAGATTCCATATCTTAGCGGAATAACCTTTTGGCTTGCAGTTATTAATGTAAACATGTGCACATATTAGATCCTGCTGACATTTATAGCTGTTATACTGCTAGTTGGGAATCATGCCCAGTCCACATGCTTTACATAAAAAATAGTATTTTCTCATCATTATAATGGATTGTCTATGGAATTTAGTTCATACAATGGCATATTATATTTTCATAATTTTATATTTTATATTATTTTATAATATATATTTTATCAAATTAAATTAGTCCATTAGTTCTCACAGTTACCTTTTTAAAATAGTGATTATCACCTGTACACTATTACATTTCAAAAGCAAAGGTAAAATGACAAATTAGATATTTTGGTCTGTTCAACACTTTTTTTTATTATAATAAAAATGATCGCTAATGACAATCAATGTTACTTTGTATAAGAATACTAAGTGTCTCCAAACTTTTGCATTGATTAAATCACAATTGTGCAATTATTTGTAAATATATTTTTAAGACTTTTTATTATTTATATTATATACACTGTACTATTTTTTGTAGTGCTCTCACTTTGCTGCTGAATTTCCCCACTGTGGGACTAATAAAGGATTGTCTTATCTTATCTTTTCTTATCTTATCTTTTCTTATCTTATCTTATCTTATCTTATCTTATCGCAACTGATAATTTAACACCAGTTAACATTACAGCACATGGAATGGAGAGGAGAAGATGAGATGGATTTAAACATCACAAATAACTGAAGGTATATGTTCATGCACTGCATTCCATCTAAGATCATAGGCCTCTACTTACTCTCTGATCATGAGCCAATCACAAACTGACATTTACAGCTTAAGCCTTGGCCTGAGCCTCTCCCCATGCCCACTCTGCCTTCTCAACACAAACATACACACATTGGAACATTCTGGGATGTGTGGGCCGCACAGACGTGCTAAAGAAGTCACGCAAAGGCCTGAGGGTGCTGGGAATACTCTGACTGAAAGATCATCCTCCCATCAAACACTCTACAAAGGGAGTGATTGTTGGTGATAGAGCGGATCTTACAGTGGACAGAAACACTGAGGTCTTTGCACACACGCACACACACAATGATGCTTTCTGTTTCCGTGTGCAGCAAATTAGGGACGGGAAATCAAAAACAGATTGCTGGAGTGAAGTATACCGTACTAGAAGATGGAATGATGTCCACTGGCTACTGCAAATGACCCACAACATCTCCATCATGAGAAAGCAACAATTTTAAGAGAAACAGACGCTAAGTTGGCAGAAACCTTGCTTCCTATTTTCACTAGTAATTTTTTATCAGATGCATATGTCATATTGGTGCACTGTTGGTATAGTTACTGACTGTAGTCTGTCTGTTGCTGCACAATTTATCCGTTTCTATCCACCCTGTCCATCAATGAACAGAGACAACCACTGGACCATAACTGACCTGTTCTAAATAACTGTTATTTGGATGGTGGACTATTCTCAGTCCAGCAGTGACACACACAGTGTTTATAAGAAGTTGTGTATTTGTATTAAGTGTTATGGGTGCCGGGCTGGCTAGATGCTGGAATGGATATTAGAGGAAAAAAACAATGAACCTAATCTGATCCTGTACAAAATAAGAGGTGTATTCAGTAATGTAGTTGCTTTAAGACTTTGAGTTTGTTGTACTTCAAGTGATTAGTTTGACTGATGTTAATATGTATTTGGTCTGTCCATTTTTAAACTATTAGAAGATCAATTAACTTAAATTTTTAAGGCAACCAGGTTATAAAGCAGCTAATTTAAAACACTTAATCATTTATTTACAGTATAACAAATCTGTCCTGCAATAGCACACACCTAAATAGTATGATGTGATGTTGTTAGCTGTGTGCTTTTTCCTGTGGGGTAATGGTGTGTGGAGTGTTTAAATAGTTTGAGCATAGTAGTTTTTACTGTAGTAGGAACTTTAGTAGGATGTTATAACTGTTTTTAAAACTCTGTAAAGCTCCTTTGAGACAACATCGTTGAAAAAGCGCTATATAAATAAAATTGACTTGACTTGACTAGTAGGAACACCTGACCACTGAACTAATCAGCCAATACCAATCAATCATTGTCTGAATCTCAATATTTCAATATTGGTGTTGACCATGTACGCTCCTACACGGCTACAACTTAACATCTTCTGAAGGCTTCTTCCAACATGATAATGCATCATGTTATAAAGCAAAGGTCGTTTCAAACTGGTTCCATGAACATGACAATGAGTTCAATGTTCTTTAGTGGTCTTTCCAGTATTCACGGGAGATTCACAGCAGGACAGTACACCTGAAAAATCTGCAGGAACTGCATCATACAGTCATGTTGACATGGACCAGATTCTAAAAGGAATGTTTCCAGTATCTTGTGAAATCCATGTCATGTTACAAACTCAGGCTGGTTTTAGAGCAAAGCGATCCCTCACCTAGTATCGGTATAGTGTTCCTTATAAGGAGCTACATGAGTGAACTTTTAAATGCTCATCCTAAGTAAAATGCTTCTGTTACATTCAGATGGATATTGGCTGATATTCAACTGGTACTGGAAATGAAACTTGTTTTTAATAGCTGATCTTTTCTGATTGCTGATATTGTTTGAGCAATTTGAAGCAGTCATCTTCTAGCTGTTCATCAGTGGTTAGTGGTCAGTGATCAGTGGTCAGTTTCAGTGGTCAGTTTCAGTGGTCAATTTTTGATTTAGTGGGCCATTCTCAACCCCACAGTGACAGTGAGATGTTTAAATATCCCAATATCACAGCTGATAAATTATACAGCAACAAATGAGCTACAGTCAGTAACTGTAAGCCTACTAAGTACACCACACACAGTATGTGTTTCTGATAAAGTGGCCAAGGAGTGTGGGTATAAAGAAAATGCACCTATCGTTTTTGGTGCCTTACCCGCATATTACTTACAATGCAGAAGGTCTCTGGTCCATTCAGGCCGCAGGTGGATGAAGCTGTGAGCCGGTCAGCTCTGCCAATCAACAGGTCACCAGTGGCTGGGTAACAGCTCCCCTCGGTACATTTATCATTTTGGTCAGGTAAATGCTGCGCCAGGACTCCTAAACCCAGAGCTGAACGACAAACAGTTATGTTCTGTAGTTGCGAAATGTGTCAGTAGTAACAATTTCAGCTAATTTTGATAATAACTAAAAAAAAAAAAAGGGGGAATTGTATGTGTGTTGCAAACTGTGGAACTATTATTTATAAAAAACACCATGTAAAAATGTGTTGGTTAGCAAAGTGTAGGTATTATTTCCTCAATTGTAAATTTAGTTTAGAGTTTGGGACGACTGTCTCTTAATAGAAAGTACCCCATGAATAAATTTGTATATATTTAGCTTATTAGTTGCTTTGCTTTAAATTAGATCATACTATTGTCGTTGTAAATATCTACAGTCTGAATGGTTTAAATAGATTTTTGTTTGGTTGTTTGATTATTTCTACTGTGAGGCCACTGTTGGAAGTAATTCAGTAGAACAGTCCATATATTTAATAATAAAATGTCTATATGTAATAATAAAGTGACCCAGATGTTTTATATTGTCGCTTTGCGAATATAATACAACATATATCTTTACAACTTTACAGGAGAGGTAAAAACCAGTCTTTACTTTTAATGTAAGTCAATAGAACTAGAATTTTTCTGGTGATTTTAAGTGATTTTAGAGCACTTCTATTGGTCTGTTCTTCATAATTTTCTAACACAAGGTCAACAGCAGCTGCTAAGTTCAAATGATGGTAGAACAATAAAAATGGACAAAAACAAAGATACATGTTTTTCATTGGACAGCGATGATACATGTGTCATATTTAAATGGAATAATAAGATGTATGTATATGCACACAGATTAACAGTCGTACATGCCTTGCAGAGATACAACATATGTGCTCAGCTACTAGGAAACTAGTAAAAGGTTTGATCTTAATCAATTTCATCATTTGCTTCACCAAGAAAAAAGCGGACAAAACAAACACACTGACTTATATTATAATCCACTCAGCGTGCTCATAATTTCATATAAGACCTGAAGTCTGACAGCGGATCCTCCCAGGCCCTTGCATTAACTTCACTCTGGATCCAAATGGTCTTGTGAAATGTACACAAGGAGTTGCTCTCTTAGCATGTTTTGGTTTCTACTAGCACTCTGGGCGCCAGACAGAAAACCTGCTTTCAATTTCTAAAATAAGCATCACATGCACGTAAAGCATTTGTAGCCAGGATGGGTAGAGCAGCCTAAACCACCTTCTAGTAAAACTTGTGTTACTTCAATTAACAATCACTCGCAGTAAAAGTGGCCAGCACAAAACAAGTTAAAAAGCAGCAGGACAGAAAACCCTTCCTCCCCCCCTCCATCTATCCATTCATCAATTATCTATCAGTCCAGGAACTGAAGTGTGCTAGACTCTTTTCATCTCTTTTTTGGATCTTTCTGGTCTAAAATAAAATGCTACAGCTTGAAAGTGAGTACCATGAGCAACAGTACAGCAGTCCAGGAGCAAAACCAACACATCAGATTTAAATAAACATAAAAAGTCATTAGAAACACAACGTGAAAAGGCCTAATATGGAGCTGAAAATAATTCTAATCCTTTGCTCACAAAGGTACTTGAGTAAGAGTAAACACCTCATTGTATGAAAATAAAGCCAAACAGTACTCAAACAGGAACCCCAACAAAATTTCTGTATAATTCAATCATGGACATGTAAATCATGCGGATTCACTTTCTGTGAGGGAGTTTGTTTTTTAGGGGCATTAAACTCTTTAGACGTCTGGTTCCTATCACCACCACTGTGAAGGTTTCTGACTAGAACTTTCTCTTTCTCTTTCTCTAGAAAGTAACATTTCACACCAGACCACTCTGAATGATCTTGTTTACATCTTAATCATCTAACTGTGCAAACATTTGAAAAATGTTGGAACTGCTCACTGACTAATTGGAGATACTCACTGCCAACATCTGTGCATAATGCTCTTTAAAATCAGACATGCGTGACTAACGTGAACCACTACATTTACACATTTCACATGCAGCGAATTACAGATGTAAAAACATCAGCACAGCTCAGCTGGTCAGAAGAATCCATTAACAGTGTTAGTGTTTGGTCCAGAATCTTAACCTCAGAGCTGTATTTCCAGAACAACTCTAAACGTTTACAGCACTATTGAGCTACAAGGATGAGAACTAATAGATGAGAACTTACTTAGAAGGGTGGCTGCCTGTAACATCCACATCGTTGCAGCAGTTAAAACTCAGGCTCTATGAAATCTCGCCCAGTGTGAGTGAAGTAAATAGGTAATTATGGTCCGTATGCCATTGTGCACTGACACCCAGCGCAGAGGATCTTTCAGTTAGGACACTATAAGAGAGAAGTCAGTCCTTCCTCAGTGTATTACAACTCCAGTGCTGCTCCTCCTTTCACTGTGGGTGGGGTTTCTTCACCAACACAACTGGTGTTTAAACTCTACCAGCTCTGTGTTCTGCATGACCTCAGAACATCGCCTGAGCTGAAGACCGCTCTGTTTACAGAGTCTGATCTCAAAAAAACCTGAACTGAATTACTGAATTTTACTATCAGGTTTAGCAATCACGAGCGATCTGTCAAAATCTATCTGAGGCAATTCTGGGCAGTAGGCTGCTGGGCAGATGTGAGGCATGCAGGCTAGTATAGAGCCAGATCCTGAGCAATTCTGCCTCCTGTGTAGATTTGTAAAGCAATTCTGGGATGAGTGTTTTGTCCCAACAGTGCAGATTTGGGTCAACATCCATCAGTTTTACTTACTTTACAGTATGTGGGCCAGATCCGGGCTGAGGACCCAGCTGCATACCGGGCTAGGGTAAGAATGGGCTTTCTGATAGATTGATAGATAAATAGATCTTTATTGATCCCTTTGGGAGGGTTCCCTCAGGGAAATTAAGATTCCAGTAGCATCACAATAAATCACAATAAACACACAAGAAACATATGAAAGGAATATAAATTTAAAAATCCAATGTACAAAAAAAGAAAAGAAAAAGAAAAATCGAACTGGGGAGGTATTGCATGCTATTATTACACTTGTTTAATGTTACCGATGTTATTGCACTTGTTTAATGTTAACTGTTAACAGTTAACACTAGTGTTATTGCACTTAGTCCGGTTGTGTCATTACCAATCAATCTGTTTTAACATTAGATGATTCCAGGGAGTGAATAAAAAGGTCTGATAATCTAGATCTTTGCCATCAGGACATACATAGATCTACTTTCGATGACTGTAGCAAGTAGGTGACAGCATTATGGTCTGGGCAACGTGTGTGTGGCATTTTCTGGGTCCACTCATCCATGTGGAAGGCATCCGCAACTCACCTGGGTAAGAATACATCTTTGCTGATTTATGAACTTTTAAACTTTTAATGAACTTTTATTTCTTTTAATTTGTGTCTATTTTACAGACAGACAGCCTAACTTCGGAACAAGTTTATTTTTAGGAACCCCCCTCCCAAAAAAATCTCCCATGACCCCCTGTATTTTGTACCTTGCATTTGTATTAATGTTAGATGCTAGTGGATGCATATATAGCACTTATTTGTATACAGCAATAGAAAGTTTGTTATTCATTAAAAGTAAATTATGTATGGGGGTCCAATTCGCTTCCTTGCACTGGAGCCCACAAGATCCTAGTTACACCACAAAAACAAATGTTTCTTTTTTCTGATAAAGAATTCACACTTTCCTATTTTTGCATAAAGCATGAAATATTGCCCTCTACTGGTGAAATGTTGTTACTGAGAAATGTTAAGATGGACCAGGGTTGTGTCTGTAATGTCATAATTAACACTAATAATTAACCCTGTTTGGCTGTTTTATGAAAGCAGTGTAGACCTGTTCAGGAAAAAAAGCAGAAGCCCTGTAGCACAGTGAAAAAAGAGACCGCGCAGGCAACAAGGCAGAGAGACAACAGCCTTCAGTTTCAGAAACAGATCAGCTTATCAAAGCCTCATATCAGAGCCAAACTTGAGTAAAAGTAAAGAATTATTAATCAGAATTTGATGCAGTGACAAAACAAATAAGTGAACTTTTTCATTTTATGATGATATGAATAAAACCAAGAAATGTAAATGCACAGAAACTTGACCACTTAACAGGAGAACAAGATCTCCTGGTGTTCTAATTTGAGGGTCTAAATCAGGGCTGACCAATGTGAAGCTTGAAGACAGAAGTTGACACATGGGAGCTTTTTTATATGGCCTTCATTAAAGTCACTTTATCTCTCGCAGCATGAAAAAGCAAACATTTTTATACTGAACATAGAGTGTTAAATTGTTATTTTTACATTATAATTTAATTTTTGTCACTACATAGATGTAACATACATAGATGTAATGCTGCAAAACAAAACAAAGATTTAAGGAGCTAGATTTAAATGCTACCTTTATTTACATAGTTACATGCATATTCTGGGCTCTTCTGGTCTAAACAAAAATGTAAGGAGTAAAAAGTATGTTTCCAAAAGGTAACTAGGTAAAAGTAGAATTATTTAATTATAAATCATATATGCATGCTACCATATACAGGTCTATATTTGAATACATGGCTTATTATTCAATAAAGCCCATGAAAAACAAACTGTGCAGGAGAAGCTTACTTACAACCGCACAGCTGTTGACCTCCCTTCTCAGTCAGGGTTTTAAATCCTTGGCAATGTATCGTTGTTGCAAAATACAAACTAATATCTGAAACAGGCAAAGTTGCCACACTTTACAGCCCTGTTTACAGCCCTGTTGCAATTTCAGTGCTCACCATACGATTAAGATACAAGCAGCCCCCTAAAAACATTTTAGGGTTTTGCTTGTTGTTCCTGATCACATTCTCTTTCTCTTTGGTAGATTTTTGTTAAGATTTCTTTTTGCAGTTTTCCAGGTTTCATTTGTGAAATACAGGACAGGTTTGACCCCCCCAGATTAAATTACGTGGCTAAATAAACTGAGCTGCTGCTCTACTACATACATATTTATACATGTTTTTAATAATAAGTGTATGAACGCTCTGCTTTCTGTCAGGCCAGCTGGCATTCAATGTCAATTCATTCAATTAACCTGTAAGTAACAACAAAAATGATGAAGTAGATAAAAAGAAGCAAATTAAACAAAGGAGGCAAAAATATTAAAACTGGTTATTTATTTATTTATTGAGAAAAATTATCTAATATTAGATATCTGTGAATGGCAAAAGTATGTGAAGTATGTGATTTATAAACAGCTTCAAATGTTACTGATATCTCTTATAAATGTCAAACTTTATATTTTTATTACTGTCACACCACAGGACGTTTCGCATATTTACCTTAAAATAAAGTAAAACAGTTACATCTGGCATTACTGGCACAACTTTTAGGTAGAAAAACATATCTTAATAAATATTTTTTATCATGTCACCCACATATCGTCACTGTCCAATGAAAAAAATGTATCTCCATTTGGTCAAATTTGTGGGTGTTGAACACACCAATGGTGGTTTACATTGTTTTTAAATTTCATGATGAATGGACCAAATAGAAGTGCTCCAAAACAGATTAGAAAAAATTCTAGTTACATTGACTTGCATTGAAAGTAAGGTGTTTTTGGTCTCTCCTGTAAAGTTGCAATTTTGGAGATACTTGTTTTTCATTGGACAGCGACAATATATAGTATGTAATAGCACGTCAGCACTTCCACATGATTTTCTTCCACATGAGGTTTAAATGGTTAAAGATGTGAACAGAGTCAAACAGAGTGGTCTCATACTCTTTTTATTATAAAACACATTCCAGTCATCCCTATACAAGATTCTTGTAAAAGGTAGACAGTTCTGTGGTTTCTGGCACTAACAACTCTTATACTGTAGTGTTTACTTGTGAGTTAGACCTGCCTATGCAGGAAATATCCATAACAGTCCATAATCACCTTCCAGTGGCTGTTGAGGTGGATTAATGAATAAAGGATAACAGAGACAGTCTGCAGGCACTAACTGTGATCTTTAACATCCTAACTCAAAATCGGAAAGGTCACATGAGAACATTTTTAAAAGAAATAACTGTGTTAATACTATCTTTTCTGAACAGATTTGAGAAATGTTCTCTATTTAAACACCTCCAGACTTCCAAGTCCAACAAACTGAAAAGTGCAATAAAGTGAATGCTCAGTTCAAACTCCTCAAATGCTAAGACAAATGTTAAAGTATATCATTAGCTATGAAGAGAAGTAGTGTAAACCAAAGGAAAGACTCACGCTATTGTGTTAAGTGAGTAAGTGCCTGTTTTTGCTGCAGTGGCTGGACGTACATGCTGCTATGACGTTGCAGAAAATCATGGAGTGATCAATAGAACTACCTAAAGGAACCTTTAAAGAACAGATAAAGGTGATAAACTTTTCCAGACTGATAATGGCACTACAGTTTAGCCTGTGGGGCAGCATGGTAGAGGTGTTGTTGTAGAAAGGCTAGAATTTTCTCCCACGAGTCCTCCTGTGCGTCTGCATGCGGTTTGGTCTGTCCACCCCAGAGCATGATCACTATAAAGAAAAACATGAACCCAATCAGAAGTTAGAAAGCAAGAACTGGGTGTAAGCAGCTGCACACAGTTTCTGTTGGAACAAAACATTGCATCTTCATTGTTGTTGCTTCTATCTATTTATTTATCTATTATCTATTATTTTACACCGTGTATGTTTTTTCATAAAGAATAAATTAACAAAAGGTTAAAACATTACTTGGAAACAGTCCCTGCATCCCTTTTACAGGAAGCAGATAAACCCAACTCAGAGTTAAGCTTAACTACTAAAATTCCTCTTTTTAAATAGTGAAAACGTAGGAGATTTTTTACGAGGTAGTTTAACATGTGTCTTTTAGCAGCTTGTCCGCTGTGACATCACTATCTGTTGTGACCAGTATTGTGTAAAGACTCGAATTCGATCAGAAGAAAAAAGCCTTGTATTCTAATCTGCCAGTTTTCTGCTGATGAAAATGAAAATGGTCAACCACTCAATCCACACGACATGAGGTGTCAAATCGCAACAAATAAATCTCCCTAACTTCAAATATTAATTTACACTGTTACTCCACAATATCAGCAGTGAGTTAAGATCAGCTTGAAGTTAATGTCCAGCATGCATGACCATGGTGCTCTACCATCTCCTTAGAGCAGGGGTCACTAATAGGTAGACCGCGGTCCTGATCCGGACCTAGACGTTGTCCAATGCGAACCCAAACTGATAAACTACTGAGAATTATTTAATTTAGACAGTGTTTATTTTAAGCAGCGGAGCTTTTCGCTGTGTAAAACCAAAAAGTCCATTTGTGAAGCTGAGTTAACAAGAAGACGCTCGTTTAATTTACTTTCTCTATAAATAAACACTTTAAGATGCTCTTTTTTAAAAGCATCCTGTTTTTTTTTTTTAAATGTAGCCCCTGTTTTTACTTGACGTGAGGACAAAAATATTTATTTTGAGCGTTATAAATAATTCATTCAGTTCAGTTGTTGGTGTTTCAGTTGCTGATGCTATAATATGCTGATACTAGGCTACTTCAGTAAACAAGATACAACACTGAATTATAACACAAGTTAGAAATGATGACGGTCCGGACCTTGGCCTGAGAAAATCTCCTCTAACTGGACCTTACTGAACTTACCTCTCCATCACAATGGATAACAGTTCCATCAGTGTGGTGGCCATCAAAAACACTTTTATATATAATGAAACTATGTGAAATTTTAAGTATACAATGATATAGCTTCTTAATATCTTGCCCACTACTACCTTATCCAACTCGCTCATGGTTTTTGCTCAAAAACCCTGGATGTTAAGGCAGCTCCACAAACACATCTTAACAGAATTTGATGCTGTCAAAAAGTAGTACAACTGTACAAACTTATATACAGACAAACATGTTTAACTGTATTGCGAGGAACAGAAGTACAACCATTTTTAATTAGACTTTATTGTGATTATATAAACTTAAACTTTTATGCACTGAACTAGTTACAGAAACAAATAATTACATTCCTGAAATGTAATTAAGTAAACGTTAAGTGAAACCACACTATATTTACCTTTGCCTTGCTGCGCTACAAAGTTGCTGGCTCGGTGGTGGGGTGTGTAGGGCGGCTCAATCAGGTGACCTGCTCCAGGATAAGTGAGGACCTTTAGCAGGTGCCGATTTCCTGCCCTTTCCATTATCCGCTCCATCTGAGGGCAAAGGGCGGTGGGGAAAGCAAAAAGTTTTATGGGGTCACGTTTTAAACCAGTGATGGATGCAGTAAAACCATAGTTATGCTAGCGTGAAAAGAATGATTGAAGTTGAAGTTAAAGTAGCCCAGCGAAGAGCAAAAACATATTAGGTCAAAAAATTCCACAACTAAGCTCCCCGTTTGGGAAATGCTAACATGAGTGATGTAAGCAACAAGAGTCAAGCAGTGCAGGAGCTGCATCAACAACACAGAATGAAACTGTAATGAAAGAGTAAATGACAAAATGTAACTAAGGTAAATGTTGATCACCTTCCTCTCAAATATACTTGAGCTTGACCAAAATTGTTTTTGTAGGAGATTTCAAAACTTCCGCACATTTGAACTGTTACGAGCTGTATGATATGAAATGGTTCATTATAAAGTCTGGACCAAGGTCTGAACCAAGGTTCATGTTTTGTTTAAGTCCAGTATGGTGCAGTTTACTGAGTGCAGTGAAGAACTTTGCATGCAGTTGGTTTGTAGAGGGGCATGTGTCTGACACATGGCACACAGAGCTCTCATATACATTAAAGACAATCCTGCTAAAAATCTCCCTTCAAATCCATTCTGAAAGACACAGCATTTCGCTGGTGCACCAAAACACATTATATTTGGCACTAGGGGTGTAGAAGGCAGTGTTGTAATCCATTTCAGCTCCACTCCAACATTAACAAGCAGCACAAGGGTGCAATGCTATTGTAAACATTGGTAAACCTGTTTATTTAGTGACGTGTTTTAATAGTAGGATTTGAAAAATATGCAATATATCACTTTGCTTGCAATATCGCAGTATATCATGATATATTGAATCGTGACCGCTGTATCACAATACGTATTGTATCGCCAGGTATTTGCCAATGCACTATTTGGCATCCTCGTTAAGTATAAACACAGCTTCACATACTGCATTGCTTTTCCGTGCCCCATCTTGTTATATTCTAATTCTCTTACGTTGATTTTGTCTGATGAAAAAGTTAACAAGTCAAAATACTTAAATGTAAGCCGATTAATGAGGTATATTTGTTACCCACTATGACCACATGCCAAATATCAGTCTTCACAATTATTTATTTACTTTCATATGGAAAATTATTCAAAGTATCTGAAACGTCACCATAATTCAAAATATGAAAATAATGTGCTATGCATAAAGTGGTTTTGTGATGTGATGAACCTACAAACTCACATCTTCAGCAGACTCAGCAGTAGCCCAGTTCTGATCATCATCTCCATTGATCAAGAGCAAAGGGCATTTTATCTTGCCAACCTGGGTGGTAAAGTAACTTGTTATGGATACAAGCACACACATATTTACAAAGCTGTACACATTCAGAACCACATAAACATGCAAAAGCTAATCGATTGAGGTAATAGAGAAATTCTTGCTTGCACAGGCACAAATAAAACACCCTCATTATTACTGTCTGGACTTACGTCTACTTTCATGTTTGGATCGGCCGGGATGGGCAGGAT
Organism: Megaleporinus macrocephalus; assembly: GCA_021613375.1. NCBI lineage: Eukaryota > Metazoa > Chordata > Actinopteri > Characiformes > Anostomidae > Megaleporinus > Megaleporinus macrocephalus. Next base: position 22,781,025 of record CM038702.1, read on the forward strand.
TATGTCTCTCCAGATGACCTGATTGTCCTTCATCCGTACTTTATATATGTTCCTAAAAAGAATTGGGTGAGAATTCTGTAAAGTGATTACTGTACAAGGGCACAAATGTTTTTATTATTCCTGAATCTTAATCCCTATATATTATTATATTAATGCAGGTCATGTTGTTGGCAAGATATCTACACTGCAAGAAAAGGAAAATGACATCATATATTCCTGCATTTAAACTGCAGATGACTGATTTGGTTGCACTTGTAACCTTTTTGACATCAGCTAACATAAAAATATGACCTTTGTGACAGTGTTCGCAACTGCATGCGTGCTTACTTGTTCAGCTCTTCAAAGGCTTCATTCAAAGAGCTTTGTATAGGGCCAACGTGACTGCCACTGATACACACACAACATCGGGGCTGCAATAAAATTACACAATAACATATACACAAAAAAATTAGTTGGTAAAATGTATTTAGTTTTATTAAGTACTTATAATATATACTCAGGTAAGAACCTGATAATCAGCCTTAATTAGGTGCATACAATTGCAGGACTGCTGGCGTATGATAAGTGTGAAAAAATAGCACTTTGTCTTATAATGTAAAATGAATTATTAGAACTGTGACTCCAATACTGAGTGACTCCAATACTGAGCAAAATAATTGTGATTAGCACATTAACTGCTACCTTATAGCTCTAGTGAGTGTATGTATGTGAGTGTATGTATGTTTGTGTGTGTGTGTGTGTGTGTGTGTGTGTGTGTAACAGAAGCACACCTTAATGATTTTGGAATATGCAGCCATGGACAGTGCCACAGAAGACCCAAATGAAAGTCCAAATAGAGCCAGTCTGTCCCTCTGCACCATGGGGAGGTCCTGTAGAATCTGATATGCAGTCTACAATACACACACACACACACACGACAATAAAATGTTAGGCAACAACCAGGCCAACACAAAATTCACTAGACAATCATTTGTCAAAAACAGATTTCTGTAGAAAACATTTCATTTTGTGCTTTCCACTAATTACACATATAGAGAGTTGATACTGGAGGAAAAAAGATCTACATCAGAGATATTATTTAAATATTTAAATACTCTAGACAGTTGACACTCGACAGTGCATATCAACAAAGGGGGGTGTGGTGTGAATTACCTCAAAGTAGCTGACATCAAGTGCAAATTTTCTTGGTTCCTCTGTATACAGATACTCCAGGGCCAAAGTGACAAAGCCATGTGATGCCAGGAGGGCAGCTCGATACTCCACCAGACCTCCACCTCCTCCCCACATGTCCAGCAGGCCAGGAAATGGTCCAGGACCTGGAGTGAAACACACACAAACACAATTATAAACATAGAGTGTTTTTTGTTTTTTTTTAACATAATGCACAATGAGAACCATATCATTTGGCAAGGGGAACCCAAACTTTACACTGCATCTCTCATACTTACTCTCCCAGTGTATACATTAACTGTTGTGTGGGCAGTATTTTTTACTCAGCACCACTGTATCGACCGTATCCTAAATCAGAGAACTGCACTGTCTATGTGTACTCTAGAGCATAGTCACTTGAACTCTGTGGACCTGTAAAACACTGGCCCTGAAATAATGGCATCAAGATAGGATGGCCTTTCACTATCATGAGAGTTCAGTTAGAGATTAATTGCCATGTAAATAACTGTAGTCACCTGTCTTTTTTTGGTAAACGCCATTCTGATTCTAGGCTGCCAAAAGCTCCCAAATGATGACAGACACAGCTCAAGCTCAAATAAACAAACATCAGTCACTGCTGCATCTAATCGTGTCATAACACCAGACAGAATGTTTGTTGTTTTTGTAAGACCCTTAATTTGCTTCAATAAAAAGGTTTGCTTTCTTTTATTTACATGTATTTGTGGTGAAAGTCACCCAATTTACATTCTGTTGCCATGAAACATATGATTGTGAAAGCTAACAACTGCAGACATTTACTGCTCCTCATATATTCATATACGTGCATTCTGCCGTAATACAGTATGTGTGACCTGGCGATTATGTAATTATTGTGATACAGGGACCTTGACTTTTGACCTCTGGAATATTCATGAATGTATGTATGTGAATGTATGCATTTGAAGATAATATATTATACAATTTTATTTTTTAATGAAGTATTTGTGTGACATTCTATAGTCAAGATACCACAGGAATGAAACAGCACAGCAGCTTTCTCAGTCTATCCAAACAGCCGTTTTTCAGAACAGCTGTTCTCAGTGGCTGTTGTTTTAGATGATAAGAAGCTGCTGTTCAACCTGCCCTTTCTTCAGCTTGAGGGGTAAGACAGGCTTGAAGCACGCTCAGCATGAAGTGCATCCTACAAAAGTTCAACTAAAAATTCAAATAAGAAACCTGACAGGTAGCCTCAGGCGCCAGCATAACTGCTACAGCATTTAAGTTTGAATAGGAAATCTTTCAGCTTAACAGCAAACACAAAGTACACATAGGGCTGGGCGATATGGGAAAAAATCTTATCACGATAAGTTTTTTCATATCAGTCGATATCGATATATATGATGATATAAATCAAATCACTATTTCCTTTTTACTTTGAATGAGAAGTGAAAATTAATTTTTTTTCTTAAATTAGATTTAGATTTAGATTTATTTTCAGACAAATGTACTCTAGAACATTACACAACTGTATTAAACACACACACACACACACACACACACACACACACACACACACACACATATGTGTGTGTGTGTGTGTGTGTGTGTGTGTGTGTGTGTTTAATACAGACACACGGCAGTATTTGAACAGTATTCACACACGGACACTGTGTTAAGCAGGCTGCTGCTGGCCCTTTAAGTTCGGGCTGAAGAAAGGACTCTGTCTATGTTCTCTCATAGCGGTGAGTCGACTCTTTGTCTGCTCAAATGGGGAGTTGGTTTAGTGATTCTGTTTTCGGTAAAAAATAAAGTTTCCTCCTCTGAATTTTTGGTTATAAAGTCAACTTTGCCTCAGTGTTCTCACTCAAACTCCTACAGTACACATATTTATCTTTATCGATTACAAAATTATGTCAATTAGCATAGCGTGCGTCAATGCGTCGCAAAGATGGCTGCGCCTACTAAAAGCATGGATTTATCCGGAGCGCAAGCTGCAGCTACAAACAATCACTTGCATGCATCTAAAGTTGTGGAAGTGTTTCACACAGAAACACAACAGTGTGGTGCTCTGTCAGCTCTGCACAGTGGAGATGATCACAACAGTACAACTGCTACACACGAGCACTTTAAGCAGAAACATTGCTTAGCAGAAACATTGATTGGTTTGGGGGGGGGGGGGGGGGGGCGCTATTCTCATTCTCATTGGCTGTTCGTGTTGTCTCTTAAAACATGGACGGAACTTAATTCTATTGCCTTTCTATCAACTACGTCATATAGCTCCTTCGAGAAAACGTTATTTCGCGATAATTATCGTTATCGTTTTATCGCCCAGCCCTAAGTACACACTTACAGGTTTCTGTCCAATGTAGTAAAAACTACTTCCAGTCAGGTGCAGCCGTTGACACTACCAGCTAAACGTTTTAGTACACTACCAGGTGAAGGTTTAAGAACAGGTAGATCTAAAAAATTTAACCAGTAGTCTATGCAAAAATGGAAATAAGTTATTCAGAGTGGATCCAAGATAAAACCTTCCATTCTGTAATATAGTAACCCATTATAACTGTTCATATGTGATTAGTAAAACAAGATGTCCAAATATGTCTATATTTACTGCCTCTAAATTAAAATCAGAGCTACTGAAGATAGTAAATCGCAATGTTATATTTTAAACCACTCTGAATGACCTTGTTTATATTTAAACATTTAAATTATGCAGAAATGTTAAATGGTCAATAGAATGCCAGTAACGGTAGCAAACATGAGGCAATAAGCCACAATGACTTGAATCACAAAGAAAATCTGCTGAGCGGATCGGCAGTATACTAGAAGCAGACACAAATATCTTTTTTAGGGCAAGATAAACTAACTTGACCTCAGAGTTTTACTACAAGATAATAAATCACTAGTTTTACAACCACTGCTAAACTAGCGCAATGGGAAACACTAATTATGCAATAAAATAAATTGCTTAACACATACACTGTTAATAACTCCTCATGAGAGATACATCATCGAAACAATTGTGTGTGTGTGTGTGTGTCTGTGTGTATGTGTGTGTGTACCTGGAGGGATGAACAAAGTTCCTTGAACTCCTTTCTCTTGGACACTGACCCTTTGCACACCTGGAGCCATATACCAGCGTTCTATAACGCGGGTCACGAATGCTGTGAGCTGGTTAAAGCCCTGAGTGATGTGCCCGTCATACACAGAAATGTGGTAGACCATCGGCGTGAGAACATCTCTCTTTCTTAACCTAATTATTTACAGAGAGAGAGAGAGAGAGATAGAGAGAGAGAAAGAGAGTGAGAGAGAAAATAATCAACAAGATGAATTGTGCAGGCTGGATTCAAGCCTTTCTCATGCTTGCTGTTGAATGAGTTTTTAATTAAACCACCTTTTACTCCAGAAGTTGCACATTTCAGTTTATCACCCACAAAACAAACAGAACAAACCGAGCTGTTTTTTTTTTCTGAACGCAACCGAGCAGAAAGATTATTCTTAATAATCTGTAATAATGTAATAATGTAGACCACTGAGGTTCCTAGCTTATAAGAACAGTGTATTATTGTGTTTACATGTTTGTACAGCTGGGCAGTATAACAGTATTTATGGTTATCATGATAAATTACACCATCTCAGAGTCACACTGCTTTCCTGAGTATATGCTGAATATCTCAGTACTTAACAACCAACTGCATGTCTTTAGTACAGAGAGGTTTATAAAATAGTTTTAATTTATAGTTTTTGATAGATTTTTCATCTCACTTGTTAGATGTCAGACATCACAGATATGATGACACAACATGTACAGTAAAACCTGAAAATAGATATTACAAAAACAAGACACAAGCCACCTCTACATGTTGCCCTGGAAAAACTTTACTTAGTCTGACACAGACTATCAAAGGGAAGCGTCAGCAGTGTTTATTGTTAATTTAAGGAATTGCAATACAGTACTATTAATTACTGATACACCTAAATAAAATTCTCAATTAATTCTCAATTAATTCTCAATGAAAACCAAAATACGGCATACACTTAGTAAAAACTAATACAAATGTTCTTTTAATTTAAATTTTTACATTTACTCTATGCTAAATTGTAAAATTATGAAAACAACATTTTTCAAAAGCATCTAAAACTGTACACTGTCCCTGTGTGTCTATCACATAGTTATCAGATCTAACGCAGAAACACAGTGTACGCACCTCAATCCTTCTCGGCTCCCTGGTACCGGACGCATACTCCACATCAGCCCCATGGACTCCACACCTTTATATGTTCCTCCCACGCTAGCATCTTTTGCCACTGCACAAACAAGCACAGACACACCATGACTGAATATCATCTTCATGAACCTGATATTAATGACCCACAGTTTCTACAAGCAGTTATCCACGTTCACAGTCGTTCCAAACATGTTCTCACCGGTTTGAATTTAAACAGTGCTTATAAAAACCCTCTGAGCGTTTTTCACACATACTGGAGAAACATTTCAGCTGGAAACTATAATTTGTCTATACTTCTGTAGAGCAGCATTATATCCCCTCAACCTCATCTACATGATTCTGAATGCTCATTCAAATACATCATAAGGCCATTGGCCATCCCTGTGGGGATTCTAACGGAGGGGCCCAGGCAATGAGCTGTAGGGTAATAAATATAACCTAGCTAAACTGGTGTAAACCCTTCCAAGGTCACTGAAACAAGTTCTTAATACAGCAGCAGATCTATCTTTATTGAGCAGGTAACGGACGCCAGAGACAGGTTTATTACCCTTAATAAAGAAATAAAGAAACAAAGTGAAGTAAGGCATTAAGATAACCAGCTACCTTGCTAACTGTAGCTAACTTTAGCTTTTTGTCTTCTTCATTTCTGTCCACCGATTAATCCATTTTATCTAGTGATTTGAAAACGTCACCACAGTTACATGACTGTGGAAAGATAGCTGCCTTCATAGCAGTAACATTATCTTTTTTGTGTTTACCATTAAAGAGAAAAATAATAAAACATGGAAATAACAGAAAACATTTGTTTCGATAATAAAAGGTGGTATATATATATATATATATATATATATATATATATATATATATATATATATATATATATATATATATATATATATATTATAGCCAAACTGTATATCATGGTGGGAAAATGTTCTTCAAATGGTCTATATGTGATGGTTTTGGAAACAGCTCACCCTCAAAGAGCCCCCCAGAGCACTTGCAGTTTTTTGAAAAGTTACGCCTACCTTCAAGATACATCATCAAAAGTTGGTTTGCTCGTTTTTACATTAGAGAATCTTACTATAGAGACTACAGAGGCACGGCTGCAGCATAGCAGTAAGATTTTTCCTTTTGGCCCTTCGAGAGACCTTTAAAGGAGCAATCTGATAAAACTGAAGATGACAAAAGTCTTCATGTTATTGGCTACCTGTTCCTAAATAATCCAACTGGGAGTAGCACCTTTAACATGACTGACAAGAGATAACAATATTGGAGCAGTGCTACTTATGCTTCTTGTTAGTGATTCCAAAATGACTGATTCTTGGACTTCCGCACATTTGCTCACAAAAAATATTTTAAAAAATATGGAATGCTACAAGTAAGAAAAACAAAAACAAGCAGACAGAAATGTGGAACAAAGGTGAAGTAGAGATATTTTGCCAGCTTCTTATTTATAGGTGTACCATTAAACTAGCTGCTGCATCACTTAAGGTGAACTGGATGACTTGAATCACGAGCTGGTCAATACAAAGCCAGCTTCCTCCTCATGACTACAGTAATGATTTGCATTACTCAGAGATTTCCCTCATTATGCGACATTAAGTTAAATGTTCACCATATCACTATAATCTGTAGCTACTTAAGAACTGTGTAAACTATGTTTGGAAATGATTTCATTTAAAACCTAGCTCTGGAGCTGTCCTGGTTAAAACAAGGTGAAGCTGAGGAGTCGACTCCTGCATCAGAAGTCGAGAGTCATGCCTCACTTACCTGTTATGTTGGACTGATTCACCTCAACACTACCGTGACTCTCTAGGACCTCTTGAGGTATAAAGTGGTATTATGTGACAGGACAGGCCAGGGCTAGCTGTTTAGCATACTAAATTTAGCAGATATCTCTGCAACACAGTACAGGGACATCTTTGACACGGCATCAAAATAGTTTTCCTTTTGAATTCTGTTGATTAGTTTGATTAATTTTAGAATGTTTCAAACCAAATATTATACATATTGCTCCTTTAATGTGTTTTTTCTACACTAACCATATACTCCCACATTTCATACTCCACTGAATGTAATGCTTTAGTCTGTGTTGTCTCTGTGCTTCATGTCCTGTTTCAGAGACACTGGACACTGGTTTTGTAATACTCTAAGGGTCTGTAAAGTTTGTTGAGGTTTTTTAGGTGGGGGGCTTTTTATTTAAGAATATGTAATTTAGAAAGGTATTAATGTGGTTTCTGACAGAAGTACAGTCTCTGAACTATTCACCTGTTATCGTGCCGTGCTCGTCGCTGACATAGTGTCCAAAGGCCTCCCAGACGTCGTTGTCCTCTGAGAGATGTACACAGTGCAAGGTCACCTCCTGTCTGGGGCTCAAATTCCTCACCAAGACTTCAAGCTTCTCATCTACAAGCCCCCTTGTTGGCTCGACAGACAGCAAAGGCCAGACCCCAGCCACGGTGCTCAACCTCCTGCGGACAGAAACGTGGAGAAAAACATGTTTTTGTAGCAAGCGAGGAGTATCACCCGCTCCATACTGGCAACTTCTGTAAACAATTCTCCGTCAACAGGAACTACAGCCCCGCAGAGGGTCTAACTAACTACGCACGTCCCAACACATCCCACTAGCTGCACAGCAATAACCAAGTCTTCACCGCTTACCTGCTCGCGGCCAGCATTTCATCACAGGTCGCCGTGATCTGGTCACCTCTGGACACCGGGAGTACAAGTTAGTTTTTTTCTGCTGTGGAAGTTCAATGTCCGTGCACTGAGCTCTCAGTGCTCGTGTCCTATTGGCTAAGTCTGGCTGCTGCGTTACACCTCCTATTCCGCGCGCCCCTTGGATGTGTTCATGAAAGCCGCGGCTGCGCGCAGTCCGATTACTAAACATAAATTACCCCCAAATCAAATAACAATCACAGAACCTCTCAATCTTTCACAGTTACTTTGCTTCAGGCACCAGGTTTTAATTATTTCCACTCCAATCCGCTTATTAACTTTTTTCCAGTGTGCTGCAAATACTTTATCTTTCTAGCACTTTCATCAGACATGCTCAGACCATATACCACAAGCTGCTCTACACAGGGTTAGGATGGAACGGAATACATGATCAGAATAGTATTAATATTCAGTCCAAGATATATTTAGAAAAGTCAGTATTCAGAATGAAGCTACTTTTTATTTTTTTTAAGAGAATACTGAATACGTACTACTCTCTAAATAATAAAAAAATACATACTTTAAAAGAAACAGCATCAGCAAGACTGATGTCATCTATTTTAAAATCTGGTTAAAGTCTGAGTAGACTGATAAATCAATGTGATCAGTTATTAATCTCAGTGTTACTGAACTCTGTTAAAGTCTGAGTAGACTGATAAATCAATGTGATCAGTTATTAATCTCAATGTTACTGAACTCTGTTAAAGTCTGAGTAGACTGATAAATCAATGTGATCAGTTATTAATCTAAGTGTTACTGAGCTCTGTTAAAGTCTGAGTAGACTGATAAATCAATGTGATCAGTTATTAATCTAAGTGTTACTGAGCTCTGTTAAAGTCTGAGTAGACTGATAAATCAATGTGATCAGTTATTAATCTAAGTGTTACTGAGCTCTGTTAAAGTCTGAGTAGACTGATAAATCAATGTGATCAGTTATTAATATCAGTGTTACTGAGCTCTGTTAAAGTCTGAGTAGACTGAGCTATGAATGTGATTAGTTATTAATCTCAGTGTTACTGAGCTCTGTTAAAGTCTGAATAGACTGATAAATCAATATAATCAGTTATTAATCTCAGTGTTACTGTTGCTAAGCGGGGGTGAGAGTTGAATATTGATTTATGAAAAATATTAACAAAATAATTAAAAGAAAGGAAAGTGTCTACCACTCACAGCAAGAAACCTTCTGGAAATAAGAGATATCACATATCAAGATGTAAGTAATCTAAATGTATTCTGAATAAATTACCTTTTAATGTATTATAACTAATACTTTTCTGAACATGTTTTAGACAGTGTGTTCGTTACTTTTTAAGAATTGCTCAGTAGTACATAGATATGCTTCTTTAATACATTTACATTGTACTAAACTACATTCATTTTCAATGAGCGTATATGCTGCTGAAACAGGAAGCCTAGCGTATCCCAAACTTATCAACATTAATATTTTAATATAACTTTATAGTCATTACGCCTTTTAGAAGAATTATTTTTTTGGGGAGGTGGGCTAGTGCATTGTAGACCCCTGTGGTGTGACCTAAGCTTTTCTCTTTAATGGCATTTTTTACCTTACATTTTTTAAAAGCAGTACTTTTACACTTTTACTGGAGTAAAAAGCTTGAGTTGATACTTTAACTTCTTCAGAAGTACTCTAGTATCTTATACTTCTACCTGAGTAATGAATGTGAATACTTTTGACACCTTTGGAAACTTCTATACACATAGAACAGGGGATGATAGTCAGTACTCTGGAGATCCGGAGGGGTAATACGTCACATGACTCCGGTTCATGTTACTGGACAGAGAGCTCTGGGAGTTATAGTTCGTATAGTCCACTGGATCTTGGGTGACGACGGGAGGCGTGACAGCCCAGCTCTGTCTGTGCACTAGGACTAAACACTGCAGATCCAATTTTTGTCACTCCAACAACCAGTATTTTTTTATTTGTTTTTTGCATATGTTTTTATATATAGTTTGTTTTTATATATAGTTAGTTTAACCATTTTTTAACCAACTATTAATTATCATTACCACTGTGGTTAATTACTGAGGTGATTTGAAAAACTCCCGGACACAGACACGCAGGTGCAGTATACACTGTGGGTTTGTTTTGTGTCAGGAGAAACATGTGGAAGCCAGTGACGATGACAGTGATGGTCACCCTGTCTGCAGAACATAAGAAAAATGCTGTGAACCTTTGAACCTTCCTATGTTTACATAAGATATTGTCTATATTATTATTGTAATGTTTATGTATTGTTTAAAGTGTAGTGTGTAGTGTTTCAAATGTGTAGTGTTTAATGTTATTTAAGATTTTCAGTATAAACTGTGACACTGAAAATCATGATCATTTTGATCAGTTTAATAGAGATATTACATTTTCATACCCGTTTCATCTTAATGTTCAAACACTTTCAACTGACTGCACAGAAACTAAGACTTTGATTCTCACCTTTTCATTAACCTACATGTCATTCTGTCACGGCAAGTGTGAGAACACTGAGTAGAAGACTAGGTGTATGTGTTTGTGCACAGAGATTTCCTCTCCTGTTGGGTAAATTCCAATTTGGCACTCATCCTGGAGGTGTTCATGAAAGTCTGCTCTGCTGAAGCAGGTGGGTGGATCTCAGCCCCAAGCAGGAGGCCTGTGCTCAGAGTACTTTGCTATTGGCTGTTGAGAAGGCCATGCTTTATGTCCTGCTGGCTGGTGGTAGACCAGAATTATGTGACTGATAAAATGAAAAGCTGTAAAAATATGTGTTAAAGAAAGTTGATCCACTTTTAAGATTTCTAGCTAATCAGAGTTGGGAGGGTTACTTTAAACATGGATTCCTGTGAAAAAATGTAATCTAATACAAAAGATTACTAAGATTTTAATCAAAAAGTCATTTTTCCATTTTGGTTTGTTAGACAGTTTTAGTACGCTACTAGTCAACAGTTTTAGAACACTACTAGTCAACAGTTTTAGTACACTACTAGTCAACAGTTTTAGTACACTACTAGTCAACAGTTTCAGTACACTACTAGTCAACAGTTTTAGTACACTACTGGTCAACATTTTTAGTAAGTCACTAGTCAACAGTTTTAGTACACTACTAGTCAACAGTTTTAGTACACTACTAGTCAACAGTTTCAGTACACTACTGGTCAACATTTTTAGTAAGTCACTAGTCAACAGTTTCAGTACACTACTAGTCAACAGTTTTAGTACACTACTAGTCAACAGTTTCAGTACACTACTGGTCAACATTTTTAGTAAGTCACTAGTCAACAGTTTTAGTACACTACTAGTCAACAGTTTTAGTACACTACTAGTCAACAGTTTCAGTACACTACTAGTCAACAGTTTTAGTACACTACTAGTCAACAGATTTAGTATGCTACTAGTCAACAGTTTCAGTACACTACTAGTCAACAGTTTCAGTACACTACTAGTCAACATTTTTAGTAAGTCACTAGTCAACAGTTTCAGTACACTACTAGCCAACATTTTTAGTAAGTCACTAGTCAACAGTTTCAGTACACTACTAGTCAACAGTTTCAGTACACTACTAGTCAACATTTTTAGTGAGTCACTAGTCAACATTTTTAGTAAGTCACTAATCAACAGTTTCAGTACACTACTAGTCAACAGTTTAATATACTACTAGTCAACATTTTTAGTAAGTCACTAATCAACAGTTTCAGTACACTACTAGTCAACAGTTTAATATACTACTAGTCAACAGTTTTAGTACACTACTAGTCAACAGTTTCAGTACACTACTAGTCAACATTTTTAGTAAGTCACTAATCAACAGTTTTAGTACACTACTAGTCAACAGTTTTAGTACACTACTAGTCAACATTTTTAGTGAGTCACTAGTCAACAGTTTTAGTACACTACTAGTCTACAGTTTCAGTACACTACTAGTCAACAAATTCAGTACACTACTAGTCAACATTTTTAGTACGCCACTAGTCAACAGTTTTAGTACACTACTAGTCAACATTTTTAGTAAGCCACTAGTCAACAGTTTTAGTACACTACTAGTCAACAGTTTTAGTACATTACTAGTCAACAGTTTTAGTATACTACTAGTCAACAGTTTCAGTACACTACCAGCCAACATTTTCAGTACACTACTAGTCAACAGTTTTAGCACACTACTAGTCAACAGTTTTAGTACATTACTAGTCAACAGTTTAATATACTACTAGTCAACAGTTTTAGTACACTACTAGTCAACAGTTTCAGTACACTACTAGTCAACAGTTTTAGTACACTACTAGTCAGCAGTTTCAGTACACTACTAGTCAACAGTTTCAGTACACTACTAGTCAACAGTTTATGAACACTACCAGCCAACAGTTTCAGTACACTACTAGTCAACAGTTTTAGTACATGACTAGTCAACAGTTTTAGTACATTACTAGTCAACAGTTTTAGTACACTACTAGTCAACAGTTTTAGTACACCACTAGTCAACAGTTTCAGTACACTACTAGTCAACAGTTTTAGTACATTACTAGTCAACAGTTTTAGTACACTACTGGTTAATAGTTTTAGTACACTACTAGTCAACAGTTTTAGTACGCTACTAGTCAACAGTTTTAGTACACTACTGGTCAACAGTTTTAGTACACTACTAGTCAACAGTTTTAGTACACTACTAGTCAACAGTTTAAGAACACTACCAGCCAACATTTTCAGTACACTACTAGTCAACAGTTTCAGTACACTACTAGTCAACAGTTTATGAACACTACCAGCCAACAGTTTCAGTACACTACTAGTCAACAGTTTAAGAACACTACCAGCCAACATTTTCAGTACATTACTAGTCAACAGTTTCAGTACACTATTATACAACAGTTTCAGTACACTACTAGTCAACAGTTTCAGTACACTACTAGTCAACATTTTTAGTAAGTCACTAGTCAACAGTTTTAGTACACTACTAGTCAACAGTTTCAGTACACTACTAGTCAACAGTTTTAGTACACTACTAGTCAACAGTTTCAGTACACTACTAGTCAACAGTTTCAGTACACTACTAGTCAACATTTTTAGTAAGCCACTAGTCAACAGTTTTAGTACACTACTAGTCAACAGTGTTAGTACACTACTAGTCAACATTTTTAGTAAGGAACTAGTCAACAGTTTTAGTACACTACTAGTCAACAGTTTTAGTACACTACTAGTCAACATTTCTAGTAAGTCACTAGTCAACAGTTTTAGTACACTACTAGTCTACAGTTTCAGTACACTACTAGTCAACAAATTCAGTACACTACTAGTCAACATTTTTAGTACACTACTAGTCAGCAGTTTCAGTACACTACTAGTCAACAGTTTCAGTACACTACTAGTCAACAGTTTATGAACACTACCAGCCAACAGTTTCAGTACACTACTAGTCAACAGTTTTAGTACATGACTAGTCAACAGTTTTAGTACATTACTAGTCAACAGTTTTAGTACACTACTAGTCAACAGTTTTAGTACACCACTAGTCAACAGTTTCAGTACACTACTAGTCAACAGTTTTAGTACATTACTAGTCAACAGTTTTAGTACACTACTGGTTAACAGTTTTAGTACACCACTAGTCAACAATTTTAGTACACTACTAGTCAACAGTTTCAGTACACTACTAGTCAACATTTTTAGTAAGCCACTAGTCAACAGTTTTAGTACACTACTAGTCAACAGTGTTAGTACACTACTAGTCAACATTTTTAGTAAGGAACTAGTCAACAGTTTTAGTACACTACTAGTCAACAGTTTTAGTACACTACTAGTCAACATTTCTAGTAAGTCACTAGTCAACAGTTTTAGTACACTACTAGTCTACAGTTTCAGTACACTACTAGTCAACAAATTCAGTACACTACTAGTCAACATTTTTAGTACACTACTAGTCAGCAGTTTCAGTACACTACTAGTCAACAGTTTCAGTACACTACTAGTCAACAGTTTATGAACACTACCAGCCAACAGTTTCAGTACACTACTAGTCAACAGTTTTAGTACATGACTAGTCAACAGTTTTAGTACATTACTAGTCAACAGTTTTAGTACACTACTAGTCAACAGTTTTAGTACACCACTAGTCAACAGTTTCAGTACACTACTAGTCAACAGTTTTAGTACATTACTAGTCAACAGTTTTAGTACACTACTGGTTAACAGTTTTAGTACACCACTAGTCAACAATTTTAGTACGCTACTAGTCAACAGTTTTAGTACATTACTAGTCAACAGTTTTAGTACACTACTGGTCAACAGTTTTAGTACACTACTAGTCAACAGTTTTAGTACACTACTAGTCAACAGTTTAAGAACACTACCAGCCAACATTTTCAGTACACTACTAGTCAACAGTTTCAGTACACTACTAGTCAACAGTTTATGAACACTACCAGCCAACAGTTTCAGTACACTACTAGTCAACAGTTTAAGAACACTACCAGCCAACATTTTCAGTACACTACTAGTCAACAGTTTCAGTACACTATTATACAACAGTTTCAGTACACTACTAGTCAACAGTTTCAGTACACTACTAGTCAACATTTTTAGTAAGTCACTAGTCAACAGTTTTAGTACACTACTAGTCAACAGTTTCAGTACACTACTAGTCAACAGTTTTAGTACACTACTAGTCAACAGTTTCAGTACACTACTAGTCAACATTTTTAGTAAGCCACTAGTCAACAGTTTTAGTACACTACTAGTCAACAGTGTTAGTACACTACTAGTCAACATTTTTAGTAAGGAACTAGTCAACAGTTTTAGTACACTACTAGTCAACAGTTTTAGTACACTACTAGTCAACATTTTTAGTAAGTCACTAGTCAACAGTTTTAGTACACTACTAGTCTACAGTTTCAGTACACTACTAGTCAACAAATTCAGTACACTACTAGTCAACATTTTTAGTACGCCACTAGTCAACAGTTTTTGTACACTACTGGTCAACATTTTTAGTAAGCCACTAGTCAACAGTTTTAGTACACTACTCATCAACAGTTTTAGTACATTACTAGTCAACAGTTTTAGTATACTACTAGTCAACAGTTTCAGTACACTACTAGTCAACAGTTTAAGAACAATACCAGCCAACAGCCTCACTACACTACTAGTCAATAGTTCTAGTACACTACTAGTCAACAGTTTCAGTACACTACTAGTCAACAGTTTAAGAACAATACCAGCCAACAGCCTCACTACACTACTAGTCAATAGTTCTAGTACACTACTAGTCAACAGTTTTAGTACACTACTGGTCAACAGTTTAGTACACTACTAGTCAACAGTTTTAGTACACCACTAGTCAACAGTTTCAGTACACTACTAGTCAACAGTTTAATATACTACTAGTCAACAGTTTTAGTACACTACTAGTCAACAGTTTCAGTACACTACTAGTCAACAGTTTTAGTACACTACTAGTCAGCAGTTTCAGTACACTACTAGTTAACAGTTTCAGTACACTACTAGTCAACAGTTATGAACACTACCAGCCAACAGTTTCAGTACACTACTAGTCAACAGTTTTAGTACATGACTAGTCAACAGATTTAATACATTACTAGTCAACAGTTTTAGTACACTACTAGTCAACAGTTTTAGTACACCACTAGTCAACAGTTTCAGTACACTACTAGTCAACAGTTTTAGTACATTACTAGTCAACAGTTTTAGTACACTACTGGTTAACAGTTTTAGTAATCTACTAGTCAACAGTTTTAGTACGCTACTAGTCAACAGTTTTAGTACATTACTAGTCAACAGTTTTAGTACACTACTGGTCAACAGTTTTAGTACACTACTAGTCAACAGTTTCAGTACACTACTAGCCAACAGTTTAAGAACACTACCAGCCAACATTTTCAGTACACTACTAGTCAACAGTTTCAGTACACTACTAGTCAACAGTTTATGAACACTACCAGCCAACAGTTTCAGTACACTACTAGTCAACAGTTTAAGAACACTACCAGCCAACATTTTCAGTACACTACTAGTCAACAGTTTCAGTACACTATTATTCAACATTTTCAGTACACTACTAGTCAACAGTTTCAGTACACTATTATACAACAGTTTCAGTACACTACTAGTCAACAGTTTTAGTACACTACTAGTCAGCAGTTTCAGTACATTACTAGTTAACAGTTTCAGTACACTACTAGTCAACAGTTTATGAACACTGCCAGCCAACAGTTTCAGTACACTACTAGTCAACAGTTTCAGTACACTACCAGCCAACATTTTCAGTACACTACTAGTCAACAGTTTTAGTACACTACTAGTCAACAGTTTCAGTACACTACTAGTCAACAGTTTTAGTACATTACTAGTCAACAGTTTCAGTACACTACTAGTCAACAGTTTTAGTACACTACTAGTCAACAGTTTTAGTACATTACTAGTCAACAGTTTTAGTACACTACCAGCCAACAGTTTTAGTACACTACTAGTCAACAGTTTTAGTACATTACTAGTCAACAGTTTTAGTACACTACCAGCCAACAGTTTCAGTACACTAATAGTCAACAGTTTTAGTACATTACTAGTCAACTGTTTCAGTACACTACTAGTCAACAATTTTAGTACATTACTAGTCAACATTTTTAGTACATTATTAGTCAACAGTTTCAGTACACTATTAGTCAACAGTTTTAGTACATTATTCAACAGTTTTAGTATATTACTAGTCATCAGTTTCAGTACACTACTAGTCAACAGTTTTAGTACATTATTAGTCAACAGTTTAATATACTACTAGTCAACCGTTTTAGTACATTATTAGTCAACAGTTTTAGTACACTACTAGCCAACAGTTTCAGTACACTACTAGTCAACAGTTTTAGTACATTATTAGTCAACTGTTTTAGTACACTACTAGTCAACAGTTTTAGTACACTACTAGTCAACAGTTTTAGTACATTATTAGTCAACTGTTTTAGTACACTACTAGTCAACAGTTTCAGTACACTACTAGTCAACAGTTTTAGTACATTATTAGTCAACAGTTTAATATACTACTAGTCAACCATTTCAGTACACTACTAGTCAACAGTTTCAGTAGACTATTATTCAACAGTTTTAGTACACTACTAGTCAACAGTTTTGTACACTACTAGTCAACAGTTTCAGTACACTACTAGTCAACAGTTTTAGTACACTACTAGTCAACAGTTTCAGTACACTACTAGTCAACAGTTTTAGTACACTACTAGTCAACAGTTTTAGTACACTACCAGCCAACAGTTTTAGTACACTACTAGTCAACAGTTTTAGTACATTACTAGTCAACAGTTTTAGTACACTACCAGCCAACAGTTTCAGTACACTACTAGTCAACAGTTTTAGTACATTACTAGTCAACAGTTTCAGTACACTACTAGTCAACAATTTTAGTACATTACTAGTCAACATTTTTAGTACATTATTAGTCAACAGTTTCAGTACACTATTAGTCAACAGTTTTAGTACATTATTCAACAGTTTTAGTACATTACTAGTCATCAGTTTCAGTACACTACTAGTCAACAGTTTTAGTACATTATTAGTCAACAGTTTAATATACTACTAGTCAACCGTTTTAGTACATTATTAGTCAACAGTTTTAGTACACTACTAGCCAACAGTTTCAGTACACTACTAGTCAACAGTTTTAGTACATTATTAGTCAACATTTTTAGTACATTATTAGTCAGCAGTTTTAGTACACTACTAGTCAACAGTTTCAGTACACTACTAGTCAACAGTTTTAGTACATTATTAGTCAACATTTTAATATACTACTAGTCAACCATTTCAGTACACTACTAGTCAACAGTTTCAGTAGACTATTATTCAACAATTTTAGTACATTACTAGTCAACATTTTTAGTACATTATTAGTCAACAGTTTTAGTACACTACTAGTCAGCAGTTTCAGTACACTACTAGTTAACAGTTTCAGTACACTACTAGTCAACAGTTTATGAACACTACCAGCCAACAGTTTCAGTACACTACTAGTCAACAGTTTTAGTACATGACTTGTCAACAGTTTTAATACATTACTAGTCAACAGTTTTAGTACACTACTAGTCAACAGTTTTAGTACACCACTAGTCAACAGTTTCAGTACACTACTAGTCAACAGTTTTAGTACATTACTAGTCAACAGTTTTAGTACACTACTAGTTAACAGTTTTAGTACACTACTAGTCAACAGTTTTAGTACGCTACTAGTCAACAGTTTTAGTACACTACTAGTCAACAATTTTAGTACACTACTGGTCAACAGTTTTAGTACACTACTAGTCAACAGTTTCAGTACACTACTAGCCAACAGTTTAAGAACACTACCAGCCAACATTTTCAGTACACTACTAGTCAACAGTTTCAGTACACTACTAGTCAACAGTTTATGAACACTACCAGCCAACAGTTTCAGTACACTACTAGTCAACAGTTTAAGAACACTACCAGCCAACATTTTCAGTACACTACTAGTCAACAGTTTCAGTACACTATTATACAACAGTTTCAGTACACTACTAGTCAACAGTTTTAGTACACTACTAGTCAGCAGTTTCAGTACACTACTAGTTAACAGTTTCAGTACACTACTAGTCAACAGTTTATGAACACTGCCAGCCAACATTTTCAGTACACTACTAGTCAACAGTTTTAGTACACTACTAGTCAACAGTTTTAGTACATTACTAGTCAACAGTTTTAGTACACTACCAGCCAACAGTTTTAGTACACTACTAGTCAACAGTTTTAGTACATTACTAGTCAACAGTTTTAGTACACTACCAGCCAACAGTTTCAGTACACTACTAGTCAACAGTTTAAGAACACTACCAGCCAACATTTTCAGTACACTACTAGTCAACAGTTTCAGTACACTATTATACAACAGTTTCAGTACACTACTAGTCAACAGTTTTAGTACACTACTAGTCAGCAGTTTCAGTACACTACTAGTCAACAGTTTCAGTACACTACTAGTCAACAGTTTTAGTACACTACCAGCCAACATTTTCAGTACACTACTAGTCAACAGTTTTAGTACACTACTAGTCAACAGTTTTAGTACATTACTAGTCAACAGTTTTAGTACATTACCAGCCAACAGTTTTAGTACACTACTAGTCAACAGTTTTAGTACATTACTAGTCAACAGTTTTAGTACACTACCAGCCAACAGTTTTAGTACACTACTAGTCAACAGTTTTAGTACATTACTAGTCAACAGTTTTAGTACACTACCAGCCAACAGTTTCAGTACACTACTAGTCAACAGTTTTAGTACATTACTAGTCAACAGTTTCAGTACACTACTAGTCAACAATTTTAGTACATTACTAGTCAACATTTTTAGTACATTATTAGTCAACAGTTTCAGTACACTATTAGTCAACAGTTTTAGTACATTATTCAACAGTTTTAGTACATTACTAGTCAACAGTTTTAGTACACTACTAGTCAACAGTTTCAGTACACTACTAGCCAACAGTTTAAGAACACTACCAGCCAACATTTTCAGTACACTACTAGTCAACAGTTTCAGTACACTACTAGTCAACAGTTTATGAACACTACCAGCCAACAGTTTCAGTACACTACTAGTCAACAGTTTAAGAACACTACCAGCCAACATTTTCAGTACACTACTAGTCAACAGTTTCAGTACACTATTATACAACAGTTTCAGTACACTACTAGTCAACAGTTTTAGTACACTACTAGTCAGCAGTTTCAGTACACTACTAGTTAACAGTTTCAGTACACTACTAGTCAACAGTTTTAGTACACTACCAGCCAACATTTTCAGTACACTACTAGTCAACAGTTTTAGTACACTACTAGTCAACAGTTTTAGTACATTACTAGTCAACAGTTTTAGTACACTACCAGCCAACAGTTTTAGTACACTACTAGTCAACAGTTTTAGTACATTACTAGTCAACAGTTTTAGTACACTACCAGCCAACAGTTTCAGTACACTACTAGTCAACAGTTTATGAACACTACCAGCCAACATTTTCAGTACACTACTAGTCAACAGTTTCAGTACACTATTATACAACAGTTTCAGTACACTACTAGTCAACAGTTTTAGTACACTACTAGTCAGCAGTTTCAGTACACTACTAGTTAACAGTTTCAGTACACTACTAGTTAACAGTTTTAGTACACTACCAGCCAACATTTTCAGTACACTACTAGTCAACAGTCTTAGTACACTACTAGTCAACAGTTTTAGTACATTACTAGTCAACAGCTTTAGTACACTACCAGCCAACAGTTTTAGTACACTACTAGTCAACAGTTTTAGTACATTACTAGTCAACAGTTTTAGTACACTACCAGCCAACAGTTTCAGTACACTACTAGTCAACAGTTTTAGTACATTACTAGTCAACAGTTTCAGTACACTACTAGTCAACAATTTTAGTACATTACTAGTCAACATTTTTAGTACATTATTAGTCAACAGTTTCAGTACACTATTAGTCAACAGTTTTAGTACATTATTCAACAGTTTTAGTACATTACTAGTCATCAGTTTCAGTACACTACTAGTCAACAGTTTTAGTACATTATTAGTCAACAGTTTAATATACTACTAGTCAACCGTTTTAGTACATTATTAGTCAACAGTTTAAGAATACTACCAGCCAACATTTTCAGTACACTACTAGTCAACAGTTTCAGTACACTATTATACAACAGTTTCAGTACACTACTAGTCAACAGTTTTAGTACACTACTAGTCAGCAGTTTCAGTACACTACTAGTTAACAGTTTCAGTACACTACTAGTCAACAGTTTTAGTACACTACCAGCCAACATTTTCAGTACACTACTAGTCAACAGTTTTAGTACACTACTAGTCAACAGTTTTAGTACATTACTAGTCAACAGTTTTAGTACACTACCAGCCAACAGTTTTAGTACACTACTAGTCAACAGTTTTAGTACATTACTAGTCAACAGTTTTAGTACACTACCAGCCAACAGTTTCAGTACACTACTAGTCAACAGTTTAAGAACACTACCAGCCTACATTTACAGTACACTACTAGTCAACAGTTTCAGTACACTGTTATACAACAGTTTCAGTACACTACTAGTCAACAGTTTTAGTACACTACTAGTCAGCAGTTTCAGTACACTACTAGTTAACAGTTTCAGTACACTACTAGTCAACAGTTTTAGTACACTACCAGCCAACATTTTCAGTACACTACTAGTCAACAGTTTTAGTACACTACTAGTCAACAGTTTTAGTACATTACTAGTCAACAGTTTTAGTACACTACCAGCCAACAGTTTTAGTACACTACTAGTCAACAGTTTTAGTACATTACTAGTCAACAGTTTTAGTACACTACCAGCCAACAGTTTCAGTACACTACTAGTCAACAGTTTTAGTACATTACTAGTCAACAGTTTCAGTACACTACTAGTCAACAATTTTAGTACATTACTAGTCAACATTTTTAGTACATTATTAGTCAACAGTTTCAGTACACTATTAGTCAACAGTTTTAGTACATTATTAGTCAACAGTTTAATATACTACTAGTCAACCGTTTTAGTACATTATTAGTCAACAGTTTTAGTACACTACTAGCCAACAGTTTCAGTACACTACTAGTCAACAGTTTTAGTACATTATTAGTCAACTGTTTTAGTACACTACTAGTCAACAGTTTTAGTACACTACTAGTCAACAGTTTTAGTACATTACTAGTCAACAGTTTTAGTACACTACCAGCCAACAGTTTCAGTACACTACTAGTCAACAGTTTTAGTACATTACTAGTCAACAGTTTCAGTACACTACTAGTCAACAGTTTTAGTACATTACTAGTCAACATTTTTAGTACACTACTAGTCAACAGTTTCAGTACACTACTAGTCAACAGTTTTAGTACACTACTAGTCAACTGTTTTAGTACATTATTAGTCAACAGTTTCAGTACACTACTAGTCAACAGTTTTAGTACATTATTAGTCAACAGTTTCAGTACACTATTAGTCAACAGTTTTAGTACATTATTCAACAGTTTTAGTACATTACTAGTCATCAGTTTCAGTACACTACTAGTCAACAGTTTTAGTACACTACTAGCCAACAGTTTCAGTACACTACTAGTCAACAGTTTTAGTACATTATTAGTCAACTGTTTTAGTACACTACTAGTCAATAGTTTCAGTACACTACTAGTCAACAGTTTTAGTACATTATTAGTCAACAGTTTTAGTACACTACTAGTCAACAGTTTCAGTACACTACTAGTCAACAGTTTCAGTACACTACTAGTCAACATTTTTAGTAAGCCACTAGTCAACAGTTTTAGTACACTACTAGTCAACAGTGTTAGTACACTACTAGTCAACATTTTTAGTAAGGAACTAGTCAACAGTTTTAGTACACTACTAGTCAACAATTTTAGTACACTACTAGTCAACATTTTTAGTAAGTCACTAGTCAACAGTTTTAGTACACTACTAGTCTACAGTTTCAGTACACTACTAGTCAACAAATTCAGTACACTACTAGTCAACATTTTTAGTACACTACTAGTCAGCAGTTTCAGTACACTACTAGTCAACAGTTTCAGTACACTACTAGTCAACAGTTTATGAACACTACCAGCCAACAGTTTCAGTACACTACTAGTCAACAGTTTTAGTACATGACTAGTCAACAGTTTTAGTACATTACTAGTCAACAGTTTTAGTACACTACTAGTCAACAGTTTTAGTACACCACTAGTCAACAGTTTCAGTACACTACTAGTCAACAGTTTTAGTACATTACTAGTCAACAGTTTTAGTACACTACTGGTTAACAGTTTTAGTACACTACTAGTCAACAGTTTTAGTACGCTACTAGTCAACAGTTTTAGTACATTACTAGTCAACAGTTTTAGTACACTACTGGTCAACAGTTTTAGTACACTACTAGTCAACAGTTTTAGTACACTACTAGTCAACAGTTTAAGAACACTACCAGCCAACATTTTCAGTACACTACTAGTCAACAGTTTCAGTACACTACTAGTCAACAGTTTATGAACACTACCAGCCAACAGTTTCAGTACACTACTAGTCAACAGTTTAAGAACACTACCAGCCAACATTTTCAGTACACTACTAGTCAACAGTTTCAGTACACTATTATACAACAGTTTCAGTACACTACTAGTCAACAGTTTCAGTACACTACTAGTCAACATTTTTAGTAAGTCACTAGTCAACAGTTTTAGTACACTACTAGTCAACAGTTTCAGTACACTACTAGTCAACAGTTTTAGTACACTACTAGTCAGCAGTTTCAGTACACTACTAGTTAACAGTTTCAGTACACTACTAGTCAACAGTTTTAGTACACTACCAGCCAACATTTTCAGTACACTACTAGTCAACAGTTTTAGTACACTACTAGTCAACAGTTTTAGTACATTACTAGTCAACAGTTTTAGTACACTACCAGCCAACAGTTTTAGTACACTACTAGTCAACAGTTTTAGTACATTACTAGTCAACAGTTTTAGTACACTACGAGCCAACAGTTTCAGTACACTACTAGTCAACAGTTTTAGTACATTACTAGTCAACAGTTTCAGTACACTACTAGTCAACAATTTTAGTACATTACTAGTCAACATTTTTAGTACATTATTAGTCAACAGTTTCAGTACACTATTAGTCAACAGTTTTAGTACATTATTCAACAGTTTTAGTACATTACTAGTCATCAGTTTCAGTACACTACTAGTCAACAGTTTTAGTACATTATTAGTCAACAGTTTAATATACTACTAGTCAACCGTTTTAGTACATTATTAGTCAACAGTTTTAGTACACTACTAGCCAACAGTTTCAGTACACTACTAGTCAACAGTTTTAGTACATTATTAGTCAACTGTTTTAGTACACTACTAGTCAACAGTTTTAGTACACTACTAGTCAACAGTTTTAGTACATTACTAGTCAACAGTTTTAGTACACTACCAGCCAACAGTTTCAGTACACTACTAGTCAACAGTTTTAGTACATTACTAGTCAACAGTTTCAGTACACTACTAGTCAACAGTTTTAGTACATTACTAGTCAACATTTTTAGTACACTACTAGTCAACAGTTTTAGTACACTACTAGTCAACAGTTTTAGTACATTATTAGTCAACAGTTTCAGTACACTACTAGTCAACAGTTTTAGTACATTATTAGTCAACAGTTTCAGTACACTATTAGTCAACAGTTTTTAGTACATTATTCAACAGTTTTAGTACATTACTAGTCATCAGTTTCAGTACACTACTAGTCAACAGTTTTAGTACACTACTAGCCAACAGTTTCAGTACACTACTAGTCAACAGTTTTAGTACATTATTAGTCAACTGTTTTAGTACACTACTAGTCAATAGTTTCAGTACACTACTAGTCAACAGTTTTAGTACATTATTAGTCAACAGTTTTAGTACACTACTAGTCAACAGTTTCAGTACACTACTAGTCAACATTTTTAGTAAGCCACTAGTCAACAGTTTTAGTACACTACTAGTCAACAGTGTTAGTACACTACTAGTCAACATTTTTAGTAAGGAACTAGTCAACAGTTTTAGTACACTACTAGTCAACAATTTTAGTACACTACTAGTCAACATTTTTAGTAAGTCACTAGTCAACAGTTTTAGTACACTACTAGTCTACAGTTTCAGTACACTACTAGTCAACAAATTCAGTACACTACTAGTCAACATTTTAGTACACTACTAGTCAGCAGTTTCAGTACACTACTAGTCAACAGTTTCAGTACACTACTAGTCAACAGTTTATGAACACTACCAGCCAACAGTTTCAGTACACTACTAGTCAACAGTTTTAGTACATGACTAGTCAACAGTTTTAGTACATTACTAGTCAACAGTTTTAGTACACTACTAGTCAACAGTTTTAGTACACCACTAGTCAACAGTTTCAGTACACTACTAGTCAACAGTTTTAGTACATTACTAGTCAACAGTTTTAGTACACTACTGGTTAACAGTTTTAGTACACTACTAGTCAACAGTTTTAGTACGCTACTAGTCAACAGTTTTAGTACATTACTAGTCAACAGTTTTAGTACACTACTGGTCAACAGTTTTAGTACACTACTAGTCAACAGTTTTAGTACACTACTAGTCAACAGTTTAAGAACACTACCAGCCAACATTTTCAGTACACTACTAGTCAACAGTTTCAGTACACTACTAGTCAACAGTTTATGAACACTACCAGCCAACAGTTTCAGTACACTACTAGTCAACAGTTTAAGAACACTACCAGCCAACATTTTCAGTACACTACTAGTCAACAGTTTCAGTACACTATTATACAACAGTTTCAGTACACTACTAGTCAACAGTTTCAGTACACTACTAGTCAACATTTTTAGTAAGTCACTAGTCAACAGTTTTAGTACACTACTAGTCAACAGTTTCAGTACACTACTAGTCAACAGTTTTAGTACACTACTAGTCAACAGTTTCAGTACACTACTAGTCAACATTTTTAGTAAGCCACTAGTCAACAGTTTTAGTACACTACTAGTCAACAGTGTTAGTACACTACTAGTCAACATTTTTAGTAAGGAACTAGTCAACAGTTTTAGTACACTACTAGTCAACAGTTTTAGTACACTACTAGTCAACATTTTTAGTAAGTCACTAGTCAACAGTTTTAGTACACTACTAGTCTACAGTTTCAGTACACTACTAGTCAACAAATTCAGTACACTACTAGTCAACATTTTTAGTACGCCACTAGTCAACAGTTTTTGTACACTACTAGTCAACATTTTTAGTAAGCCACTAGTCAACAGTTTTAGTACACTACTCATCAACAGTTTTAGTACATTACTAGTCAACAGTTTTAGTATACTACTAGTCAACAGTTTCAGTACACTACTAGTCAACAGTTTAAGAACAATACCAGCCAACAGCCTCACTACACTACTAGTCAATAGTTCTAGTACACTACTAGTCAACAGTTTCAGTACACTACTAGTCAACAGTTTAAGAACAATACCAGCCAACAGCCTCACTACACTACTAGTCAATAGTTCTAGTACACTACTAGTCAACAGTTTTAGTACACTACTGGTCAACAGTTTAGTACACTACTAGTCAACAGTTTTAGTACACCACTAGTCAACAGTTTCAGTACACTACTAGTCAACAGTTTAATATACTACTAGTCAACAGTTTTAGTACACTACTAGTCAACAGTTTCAGTACACTACTAGTCAACAGTTTTAGTACACTACTAGTCAGCAGTTTCAGTACACTACTAGTTAACAGTTTCAGTACACTACTAGTCAACAGTTTATGAACACTACCAGCCAACAGTTTCAGTACACTACTAGTCAACAGTTTTAGTACATGACTAGTCAACAGATTTAATACATTACTAGTCAACAGTTATAGTACACTACTAGTCAACAGTTTTAGTACACCACTAGTCAACAGTTTCAGTACACTACTAGTCAACAGTTTTAGTACATTACTAGTCAACAGTTTTAGTACACTACTGGTTAACAGTTTTAGTACACTACTAGTCAACAGTTTTAGTACGCTACTAGTCAACAGTTTTAGTACATTACTAGTCAACAGTTTTAGTACACTACTGGTCAACAGTTTTAGTACACTACTAGTCAACAGTTTCAGTACACTACTAGCCAACAGTTTAAGAACACTACCAGCCAACATTTTCAGTACACTACTAGTCAACAGTTTCAGTACACTACTAGTCAACAGTTTATGAACACTACCAGCCAACAGTTTCAGTACACTACTAGTCAACAGTTTAAGAACACTACCAGCCAACATTTTCAGTACACTACTAGTCAACAGTTTCAGTACACTATTATTCAACATTTTCAGTACACTACTAGTCAACAGTTTCAGTACACTATTATACAACAGTTTCAGTACACTACTAGTCAACAGTTTTAGTACACTACTAGTCAGCAGTTTCAGTACACTACTAGTTAACAGTTTCAGTACACTACTAGTCAACAGTTTATGAACACTGCCAGCCAACATTTTCAGTACACTACTAGTCAACAGTTTTAGTACACTACTAGTCAACAGTTTTAGTACATTACTAGTCAACAGTTTTAGTACACTACCAGCCAACAGTTTTAGTACACTACTAGTCAACAGTTTTAGTACATTACTAGTCAACAGTTTTAGTACACTACCAGCCAACAGTTTCAGTACACTACTAGTCAACAGTTTAAGAACACTACCAGCCAACATTTTCAGTACACTACTAGTCAACAGTTTCAGTACACTATTATACAACAGTTTCAGTACACTACTAGTCAACAGTTTTAGTACACTACTAGTCAGCAGTTTCAGTACACTACTAGTCAACAGTTTCAGTACACTACTAGTCAACAGTTTTAGTACACTACCAGCCAACATTTTCAGTACACTACTAGTCAACAGTTTTAGTACACTACTAGTCAACAGTTTTAGTACATTACTAGTCAACAGTTTTAGTACATTACCAGCCAACAGTTTTAGTACACTACTAGTCAACAGTTTTAGTACATTACTAGTCAACAGTTTTAGTACACTACCAGCCAACAGTTTTAGTACACTACTAGTCAACAGTTTTAGTACATTACTAGTCAACAGTTTTAGTACACTACCAGCCAACAGTTTCAGTACACTACTAGTCAACAGTTTTAGTACATTACTAGTCAACAGTTTCAGTACACTACTAGTCAACAATTTTAGTACATTACTAGTCAACATTTTTAGTACATTATTAGTCAACAGTTTCAGTACACTATTAGTCAACAGTTTTAGTACATTATTCAACAGTTTTAGTACATTACTAGTCAACAGTTTTAGTACACTACTAGTCAACAGTTTCAGTACACTACTAGCCAACAGTTTAAGAACACTACCAGCCAACATTTTCAGTACACTACTAGTCAACAGTTTCAGTACACTACTAGTCAACAGTTTATGAACACTACCAGCCAACAGTTTCAGTACACTACTAGTCAACAGTTTAAGAACACTACCAGCCAACATTTTCAGTACACTACTAGTCAACAGTTTCAGTACACTATTATACAACAGTTTCAGTACACTACTAGTCAACAGTTTTAGTACACTACTAGTCAGCAGTTTCAGTACACTACTAGTTAACAGTTTCAGTACACTACTAGTCAACAGTTTTAGTACACTACCAGCCAACATTTTCAGTACACTACTAGTCAACAGTTTTAGTACACTACTAGTCAACAGTTTTAGTACATTACTAGTCAACAGTTTTAGTACACTACCAGCCAACAGTTTTAGTACACTACTAGTCAACAGTTTTAGTACATTACTAGTCAACAGTTTTAGTACACTACCAGCCAACAGTTTCAGTACACTACTAGTCAACAGTTTATGAACACTACCAGCCAACATTTTCAGTACACTACTAGTCAACAGTTTCAGTACACTATTATACAACAGTTTCAGTACACTACTAGTCAACAGTTTTAGTACACTACTAGTCAGCAGTTTCAGTACACTACTAGTTAACAGTTTCAGTACACTACTAGTTAACAGTTTTAGTACACTACCAGCCAACATTTTCAGTACACTACTAGTCAACAGTCTTAGTACACTACTAGTCAACAGTTTTAGTACATTACTAGTCAACAGCTTTAGTACACTACCAGCCAACAGTTTTAGTACACTACTAGTCAACAGTTTTAGTACATTACTAGTCAACAGTTTTAGTACACTACCAGCCAACAGTTTCAGTACACTACTAGTCAACAGTTTTAGTACATTACTAGTCAACAGTTTCAGTACACTACTAGTCAACAATTTTAGTACATTACTAGTCAACATTTTTAGTACATTATTAGTCAACAGTTTCAGTACACTATTAGTCAACAGTTTTAGTACATTATTCAACAGTTTTAGTACATTACTAGTCATCAGTTTCAGTACACTACTAGTCAACAGTTTTAGTACATTATTAGTCAACAGTTTAATATACTACTAGTCAACCGTTTTAGTACATTATTAGTCAACAGTTTAAGAATACTACCAGCCAACATTTTCAGTACACTACTAGTCAACAGTTTCAGTACACTATTATACAACAGTTTCAGTACACTACTAGTCAACAGTTTTAGTACACTACTAGTCAGCAGTTTCAGTACACTACTAGTTAACAGTTTCAGTACACTACTAGTCAACAGTTTTAGTACACTACCAGCCAACATTTTCAGTACACTACTAGTCAACAGTTTTAGTACACTACTAGTCAACAGTTTTAGTACATTACTAGTCAACAGTTTTAGTACACTACCAGCCAACAGTTTTAGTACACTACTAGTCAACAGTTTTAGTACATTACTAGTCAACAGTTTTAGTACACTACCAGCCAACAGTTTCAGTACACTACTAGTCAACAGTTTAAGAACACTACCAGCCTACATTTACAGTACACTACTAGTCAACAGTTTCAGTACACTGTTATACAACAGTTTCAGTACACTACTAGTCAACAGTTTTAGTACACTACTAGTCAGCAGTTTCAGTACACTACTAGTTAACAGTTTCAGTACACTACTAGTCAACAGTTTTAGTACACTACCAGCCAACATTTTCAGTACACTACTAGTCAACAGTTTTAGTACACTACTAGTCAACAGTTTTAGTACATTACTAGTCAACAGTTTTAGTACACTACCAGCCAACAGTTTTAGTACACTACTAGTCAACAGTTTTAGTACATTACTAGTCAACAGTTTTAGTACACTACCAGCCAACAGTTTCAGTACACTACTAGTCAACAGTTTTAGTACATTACTAGTCAACAGTTTCAGTACACTACTAGTCAACAATTTTAGTACATTACTAGTCAACATTTTTAGTACATTATTAGTCAACAGTTTCAGTACACTATTAGTCAACAGTTTTAGTACATTATTAGTCAACAGTTTAATATACTACTAGTCAACCGTTTTAGTACATTATTAGTCAACAGTTTTAGTACACTACTAGCCAACAGTTTCAGTACACTACTAGTCAACAGTTTTAGTACATTATTAGTCAACTGTTTTAGTACACTACTAGTCAACAGTTTTAGTACACTACTAGTCAACAGTTTTAGTACATTACTAGTCAACAGTTTTAGTACACTACCAGCCAACAGTTTCAGTACACTACTAGTCAACAGTTTTAGTACATTACTAGTCAACAGTTTCAGTACACTACTAGTCAACAGTTTTAGTACATTACTAGTCAACATTTTTAGTACACTACTAGTCAACAGTTTCAGTACACTACTAGTCAACAGTTTTAGTACACTACTAGTCAACTGTTTTAGTACATTATTAGTCAACAGTTTCAGTACACTACTAGTCAACAGTTTTAGTACATTATTAGTCAACAGTTTCAGTACACTATTAGTCAACAGTTTTAGTACATTATTCAACAGTTTTAGTACATTACTAGTCATCAGTTTCAGTACACTACTAGTCAACAGTTTTAGTACACTACTAGCCAACAGTTTCAGTACACTACTAGTCAACAGTTTTAGTACATTATTAGTCAACTGTTTTAGTACACTACTAGTCAATAGTTTCAGTACACTACTAGTCAACAGTTTTAGTACATTATTAGTCAACAGTTTTAGTACACTACTAGTCAACAGTTTCAGTACACTACTAGTCAACAGTTTCAGTACACTACTAGTCAACATTTTTAGTAAGCCACTAGTCAACAGTTTTAGTACACTACTAGTCAACAGTGTTAGTACACTACTAGTCAACATTTTTAGTAAGGAACTAGTCAACAGTTTTAGTACACTACTAGTCAACAATTTTAGTACACTACTAGTCAACATTTTTAGTAAGTCACTAGTCAACAGTTTTAGTACACTACTAGTCTACAGTTTCAGTACACTACTAGTCAACAAATTCAGTACACTACTAGTCAACATTTTTAGTACACTACTAGTCAGCAGTTTCAGTACACTACTAGTCAACAGTTTCAGTACACTACTAGTCAACAGTTTATGAACACTACCAGCCAACAGTTTCAGTACACTACTAGTCAACAGTTTTAGTACATGACTAGTCAACAGTTTTAGTACATTACTAGTCAACAGTTTTAGTACACTACTAGTCAACAGTTTTAGTACACCACTAGTCAACAGTTTCAGTACACTACTAGTCAACAGTTTTAGTACATTACTAGTCAACAGTTTTAGTACACTACTGGTTAACAGTTTTAGTACACTACTAGTCAACAGTTTTAGTACGCTACTAGTCAACAGTTTTAGTACATTACTAGTCAACAGTTTTAGTACACTACTGGTCAACAGTTTTAGTACACTACTAGTCAACAGTTTTAGTACACTACTAGTCAACAGTTTAAGAACACTACCAGCCAACATTTTCAGTACACTACTAGTCAACAGTTTCAGTACACTACTAGTCAACAGTTTATGAACACTACCAGCCAACAGTTTCAGTACACTACTAGTCAACAGTTTAAGAACACTACCAGCCAACATTTTCAGTACACTACTAGTCAACAGTTTCAGTACACTATTATACAACAGTTTCAGTACACTACTAGTCAACAGTTTCAGTACACTACTAGTCAACATTTTTAGTAAGTCACTAGTCAACAGTTTTAGTACACTACTAGTCAACAGTTTCAGTACACTACTAGTCAACAGTTTTAGTACACTACTAGTCAGCAGTTTCAGTACACTACTAGTTAACAGTTTCAGTACACTACTAGTCAACAGTTTTAGTACACTACCAGCCAACATTTTCAGTACACTACTAGTCAACAGTTTTAGTACACTACTAGTCAACAGTTTTAGTACATTACTAGTCAACAGTTTTAGTACACTACCAGCCAACAGTTTTAGTACACTACTAGTCAACAGTTTTAGTACATTACTAGTCAACAGTTTTAGTACACTACGAGCCAACAGTTTCAGTACACTACTAGTCAACAGTTTTAGTACATTACTAGTCAACAGTTTCAGTACACTACTAGTCAACAATTTTAGTACATTACTAGTCAACATTTTTAGTACATTATTAGTCAACAGTTTCAGTACACTATTAGTCAACAGTTTTAGTACATTATTCAACAGTTTTAGTACATTACTAGTCATCAGTTTCAGTACACTACTAGTCAACAGTTTTAGTACATTATTAGTCAACAGTTTAATATACTACTAGTCAACCGTTTTAGTACATTATTAGTCAACAGTTTTAGTACACTACTAGCCAACAGTTTCAGTACACTACTAGTCAACAGTTTTAGTACATTATTAGTCAACTGTTTTAGTACACTACTAGTCAACAGTTTTAGTACACTACTAGTCAACAGTTTTAGTACATTACTAGTCAACAGTTTTAGTACACTACCAGCCAACAGTTTCAGTACACTACTAGTCAACAGTTTTAGTACATTACTAGTCAACAGTTTCAGTACACTACTAGTCAACAGTTTTAGTACATTACTAGTCAACATTTTTAGTACACTACTAGTCAACAGTTTTAGTACACTACTAGTCAACAGTTTTAGTACATTATTAGTCAACAGTTTCAGTACACTACTAGTCAACAGTTTTAGTACATTATTAGTCAACAGTTTCAGTACACTATTAGTCAACAGTTTTAGTACATTATTCAACAGTTTTAGTACATTACTAGTCATCAGTTTCAGTACACTACTAGTCAACAGTTTTAGTACACTACTAGCCAACAGTTTCAGTACACTACTAGTCAACAGTTTTAGTACATTATTAGTCAACTGTTTTAGTACACTACTAGTCAATAGTTTCAGTACACTACTAGTCAACAGTTTTAGTACATTATTAGTCAACAGTTTTAGTACACTACTAGTCAACAGTTTCAGTACACTACTAGTCAACATTTTTAGTAAGCCACTAGTCAACAGTTTTAGTACACTACTAGTCAACAGTGTTAGTACACTACTAGTCAACATTTTTAGTAAGGAACTAGTCAACAGTTTTAGTACACTACTAGTCAACAATTTTAGTACACTACTAGTCAACATTTTTAGTAAGTCACTAGTCAACAGTTTTAGTACACTACTAGTCTACAGTTTCAGTACACTACTAGTCAACAAATTCAGTACACTACTAGTCAACATTTTAGTACACTACTAGTCAGCAGTTTCAGTACACTACTAGTCAACAGTTTCAGTACACTACTAGTCAACAGTTTATGAACACTACCAGCCAACAGTTTCAGTACACTACTAGTCAACAGTTTTAGTACATGACTAGTCAACAGTTTTAGTACATTACTAGTCAACAGTTTTAGTACACTACTAGTCAACAGTTTTAGTACACCACTAGTCAACAGTTTCAGTACACTACTAGTCAACAGTTTTAGTACATTACTAGTCAACAGTTTTAGTACACTACTGGTTAACAGTTTTAGTACACTACTAGTCAACAGTTTTAGTACGCTACTAGTCAACAGTTTTAGTACATTACTAGTCAACAGTTTTAGTACACTACTGGTCAACAGTTTTAGTACACTACTAGTCAACAGTTTTAGTACACTACTAGTCAACAGTTTAAGAACACTACCAGCCAACATTTTCAGTACACTACTAGTCAACAGTTTCAGTACACTACTAGTCAACAGTTTATGAACACTACCAGCCAACAGTTTCAGTACACTACTAGTCAACAGTTTAAGAACACTACCAGCCAACATTTTCAGTACACTACTAGTCAACAGTTTCAGTACACTATTATACAACAGTTTCAGTACACTACTAGTCAACAGTTTCAGTACACTACTAGTCAACATTTTTAGTAAGTCACTAGTCAACAGTTTTAGTACACTACTAGTCAACAGTTTCAGTACACTACTAGTCAACAGTTTTAGTACACTACTAGTCAACAGTTTCAGTACACTACTAGTCAACATTTTTAGTAAGCCACTAGTCAACAGTTTTAGTACACTACTAGTCAACAGTGTTAGTACACTACTAGTCAACATTTTTAGTAAGGAACTAGTCAACAGTTTTAGTACACTACTAGTCAACAGTTTTAGTACACTACTAGTCAACATTTTTAGTAAGTCACTAGTCAACAGTTTTAGTACACTACTAGTCTACAGTTTCAGTACACTACTAGTCAACAAATTCAGTACACTACTAGTCAACATTTTTAGTACGCCACTAGTCAACAGTTTTTGTACACTACTAGTCAACATTTTTAGTAAGCCACTAGTCAACAGTTTTAGTACACTACTCATCAACAGTTTTAGTACATTACTAGTCAACAGTTTTAGTATACTACTAGTCAACAGTTTCAGTACACTACTAGTCAACAGTTTAAGAACAATACCAGCCAACAGCCTCACTACACTACTAGTCAATAGTTCTAGTACACTACTAGTCAACAGTTTCAGTACACTACTAGTCAACAGTTTAAGAACAATACCAGCCAACAGCCTCACTACACTACTAGTCAATAGTTCTAGTACACTACTAGTCAACAGTTTTAGTACACTACTGGTCAACAGTTTAGTACACTACTAGTCAACAGTTTTAGTACACCACTAGTCAACAGTTTCAGTACACTACTAGTCAACAGTTTAATATACTACTAGTCAACAGTTTTAGTACACTACTAGTCAACAGTTTCAGTACACTACTAGTCAACAGTTTTAGTACACTACTAGTCAGCAGTTTCAGTACACTACTAGTTAACAGTTTCAGTACACTACTAGTCAACAGTTTATGAACACTACCAGCCAACAGTTTCAGTACACTACTAGTCAACAGTTTTAGTACATGACTAGTCAACAGATTTAATACATTACTAGTCAACAGTTATAGTACACTACTAGTCAACAGTTTTAGTACACCACTAGTCAACAGTTTCAGTACACTACTAGTCAACAGTTTTAGTACATTACTAGTCAACAGTTTTAGTACACTACTGGTTAACAGTTTTAGTACACTACTAGTCAACAGTTTTAGTACGCTACTAGTCAACAGTTTTAGTACATTACTAGTCAACAGTTTTAGTACACTACTGGTCAACAGTTTTAGTACACTACTAGTCAACAGTTTCAGTACACTACTAGCCAACAGTTTAAGAACACTACCAGCCAACATTTTCAGTACACTACTAGTCAACAGTTTCAGTACACTACTAGTCAACAGTTTATGAACACTACCAGCCAACAGTTTCAGTACACTACTAGTCAACAGTTTAAGAACACTACCAGCCAACATTTTCAGTACACTACTAGTCAACAGTTTCAGTACACTATTATTCAACATTTTCAGTACACTACTAGTCAACAGTTTCAGTACACTATTATACAACAGTTTCAGTACACTACTAGTCAACAGTTTTAGTACACTACTAGTCAGCAGTTTCAGTACACTACTAGTTAACAGTTTCAGTACACTACTAGTCAACAGTTTATGAACACTGCCAGTCAACAGTTTCAGTACACTACTAGTCAACAGTTTCAGTACACTACCAGCCAACATTTTCAGTACACTACTAGTCAACAGTTTTAGTACACTACTAGTCAACAGTTTCAGTACACTACTAGTCAACAGTTTTAGTACATTACTAGTCAACAGTTTCAGTACACTACTAGTCAACAGTTTTAGTACACTACTAGTCAACAGTTTTAGTACATTACTAGTCAACAGTTTTAGTACACTACCAGCCAACAGTTTTAGTACACTACTAGTCAACAGTTTCAGTACATTACTAGTCAACAGTTTTAGTACACTACCAGCCAACAGTTTCAGTACACTACTAGTCCACAGTTTTAGTACATTACTAGTCAACAGTTTCAGTACACTACTAGTCAACAATTTTAGTACATTACTAGTCAACATTTTTAGTACATTATTAGTCAACAGTTTCAGTACACTATTAGTCAACAGTTTTAGTACATTATTCAACAGTTTTAGTACATTACTAGTCATCAGTTTCAGTACACTACTAGTCAACAGTTTTAGTACATTATTAGTCAACAGTTTAATATACTACTAGTCAACCGTTTTAGTACATTATTAGTCAACTGTTTAGTACACTACTAGCCAACAGTTTTAGTACACTACTAGTCAACAGTTTTAGTACATTATTAGTCAACTGTTTTAGTACACTACTAGTCAACAGTTTCAGTACACTACTAGTCAACAGTTTTAGTACATTATTAGTCAACAGTTTAATATACTACTAGTCAACCATTTCAGTACACTACTAGTCAACAGTTTCAGTAGACTATTATTCAACAGTTTTAGTACACTACTAGTCAACAGTTTTGTACACTACTAGTCAACAGTTTCAGTACACTACTAGTCAACAGTTTTAGTACACTACTAGTCAACAGTTTTAGTACATTATTAGTCAACATTTTTAGTACATTATTAGTCAACAGTTTTAGTACACTACTAGTCAACAGTTTCAGTACACTACTAGTCAACAGTTTTAGTACATTATTAGTCAACAGTTTAATATACTACTAGTCAACCATTTCAGTACACTACTAGTCAACAGTTTCAGTAGACTATTATTCAACAATTTTAGTACATTACTAGTCAAAATTTTTAGTACATTATTAGTCAACAGTTTTAGTACACTACTAGTCAGCAGTTTCAGTACACTACTAGTTAACAGTTTCAGTACACTACTAGTCAACAGTTTATGAACACTACCAGCCAACAGTTTCAGTACACTACTAGTCAACAGTTTTAGTACATGACTAGTCAACAGTTTTAATACATTACTAGTCAACAGTTTTAGTACACTACTAGTCAACAGTTTTAGTACACCACTAGTCAACAGTTTCAGTACACTACTAGTCAACAGTTTTAGTACATTACTAGTCAACAGTTTTAGTACACTACTGGTTAACAGTTTTAGTACACTACTAGTCAACAGTTTTAGTACGCTACTAGTCAACAGTTTTAGTACATTACTAGTCAACAATTTTAGTACACTACTGGTCAACAGTTTTAGTACACTACTAGTCAACAGTTTCAGTACACTACTAGCCAACAGTTTAAGAACACTACCAGCCAACATTTTCAGTACACTACTAGTCAACAGTTTCAGTACACTACTAGTCAACAGTTTATGAACACTACCAGCCAACAGTTTCAGTACACTACTAGTCAACAGTTTAAGAACACTACCAGCCAACATTTTCAGTACACTACTAGTCAACAGTTTCAGTACACTATTATACAACAGTTTCAGTACACTACTAGTCAACAGTTTTAGTACACTACTAGTCAACAGTTTTAGTACATTACTAGTCAACAGTTTTAGTACACTACCAGCCAACAGTTTCAGTACACTACTAATCAACAGTTTTAGTACATTACTAGTCAACAGTTTTAGTACACTACCAGCCAACAGTTTCAGTACACTACTAGTCAACAGTTTTAGTACATTACTAGTCAACAGTTTCAGTACACTACTAGTCAACAATTTTAGTACATTACTAGTCAACATTTTTAGTACATTATTAGTCAACAGTTTCAGTACACTATTAGTCAACAGTTTTAGTACATTATTCAACAGTTTTAGTACATTACTAGTCATCAGTTTCAGTACACTACTAGTCAACAGTTTTAGTACATTATTAGTCAACAGTTTAATATACTACTAGTCAACAGTTTTAGTACATTACTAGTCAACAGTTTCAGTACACTACTAGTCAACAATTTTAGTACATTACTAGTCAACATTTTTAGTACATTATTAGTCAACAGTTTCAGTACACTATTAGTCAACAGTTTTCAGTACACTACTAGTCAACAGTTTTAGTACACTACTAGTCAACAGTTTTAGTACATTACTAGTCAACAGTTTTAGTACACTACCAGCCAACAGTTTTAGTACACTACTAGTCAACAGTTTCAGTACATTACTAGTCAACAGTTTTAGTACACTACCAGCCAACAGTTTCAGTACACTACTAGTCCACAGTTTTAGTACATTACTAGTCAACAGTTTCAGTACACTACTAGTCAACAATTTTAGTACATTACTAGTCAACATTTTTAGTACATTATTAGTCAACAGTTTCAGTACACTATTAGTCAACAGTTTTAGTACATTATTCAACAGTTTTAGTACATTACTAGTCATCAGTTTCAGTACACTACTAGTCAACAGTTTTAGTACATTATTAGTCAACAGTTTAATATACTACTAGTCAACCGTTTTAGTACATTATTAGTCAACTGTTTTAGTACACTACTAGCCAACAGTTTTAGTACACTACTAGTCAACAGTTTTAGTACATTATTAGTCAACTGTTTTAGTACACTACTAGTCAACAGTTTCAGTACACTACTAGTCAACAGTTTTAGTACATTATTAGTCAACAGTTTAATATACTACTAGTCAACCATTTCAGTACACTACTAGTCAACAGTTTCAGTAGACTATTATTCAACAGTTTTAGTACACTACTAGTCAACAGTTTTGTACACTACTAGTCAACAGTTTCAGTACACTACTAGTCAACAGTTTTAGTACACTACTAGTCAACAGTTTTAGTACATTATTAGTCAACATTTTTAGTACATTATTAGTCAACAGTTTTAGTACACTACTAGTCAACAGTTTCAGTACACTACTAGTCAACAGTTTTAGTACATTATTAGTCAACAGTTTAATATACTACTAGTCAACCATTTCAGTACACTACTAGTCAACAGTTTCAGTAGACTATTATTCAACAGTTTTAGTACACTACAGAGTTAACAGTTTAAGAACACTACTAGTCAACAGTTTTGTACACTACTAGTCAACAGTTTCAGTACACTACTAGTCAACAGTTTTAGTACACTACAGAGTTAACAGTTTAAGAACACTACTAGTCAACAGTTTTGTACAC
Organism: Megaleporinus macrocephalus; assembly: GCA_021613375.1. Taxonomy (NCBI): domain Eukaryota; kingdom Metazoa; phylum Chordata; class Actinopteri; order Characiformes; family Anostomidae; genus Megaleporinus; species Megaleporinus macrocephalus. Next base: position 22,820,098 of record CM038702.1, read on the forward strand.
TACTAGTCAACAGTTTCAGTACACTACTAAACAACTGTTTCAGTACACTACTAGTCAACAGTTTCAGTTCACTACTAGTCAACATTTTTAGTAAGCCACTAGTCAACAGTTTTAGTACATTACTAGTCAACAGAGTCAGTACACTACTAATCAACAGTTTTAGAACACTACTAGTCAACAGTTTTAGTACACTACTAGTCAACAGTTTAAGAACACTACCGCCAACAGTTTCAGTACACTACTAGTCAACAGTTTTAGTACACTACTAGTCAACAGTTTCATGTTTGGTATTTGTACCTCCCATTAAAACGAGTAATTCAGGAACTAGAGAGAAGGTGGAGACATGAGAAGCTGATAAAAAAAATGGAAAATTGATAAAAAGTAATATGCTGAGACCAAAACTGTGGAAATATCTGATTCATTAAGTTCAACAACTATGCAGCAGGACATCGTCCCTGCTCCCCAAAAAGAAACACTCTTCAAAACTATAAACTCATATAGATCATTCAAACAGACAAAGAGGGACAGGCTTGCTTGTATGTGGTTTGAATGTTGCTCACCCTGTTTGTATAATACACCTGCAATCTGATTCTGCTTCTCATGAATACAGAATACAGTTACATGTTTTATATCCTAATTATGTTTCGCCATTACATGCGTTCTGTTACAATCCAACAATTCCAGCATTTTTGCTTTGATCTGCACACATTCGCTATTTCAGATGAATATAAAGTTTTACGACAGTGAATGCCAGTGACATATATTTTCTTCTGTTCCGGTGAAAACCATTTTCATATTATTTAAAGGAACTAAAAGAGTCATTTAGTCTCGGTCAGCAAACACATCCTCAGCATTTGGATAATTTAGTTTGTGTAAATGATCACAAGGAAACAACTTTTGACCCATCAGACTATAAAACTTTATTTATTACATTTACATTTACATTTACGGCATTTAGCAGACGCTCTTATCCAGAGCGACTTACAAAAGTGCTTAGTGTTGAGTCAGAGTATGAATCTCTATCTAGTACGAACAGGTTTAAGTCCACACTACTCTTAAACTCAAACACTGCCATAAACACAGGGCCAGTGCTGATACCTAGAAAAAAGACAATGCAATACCTAGCAAGACCTACAGAGAAGAGAATAAATACAAGACTACATACAGTACAAGTGCAGTACTTAGCCAGTGCTCCTAGAAGATAAATTACAGTGCAATTACAGTTTATACCAGTACTTTAGTAGATTAGTGATTATAAGTGCTTTACAAAGAGATAGGTCTTCAGTCTGCTTTTGAAGACCGCGAGAGAGTTCGCTGTTCGGACAGCTAGTGGAAGTTCGTTCCACCATCTGGGTGCCAGGACAGAGAAGCGTTTTGTTGCGTGTCTGCCATGAATCTTAAGTGATGGCGGGTCAAGCCGAGCCGTACTTGAAGCGCGAAGGGCTCGAGGTGCGGTTCGACTTTTGACCATTGCCATAAGGTAGGGAGGAGCTGGTCCATTCTTGGCTTTGTAGGCAAGCATCAGAACTTTAAACAATGCGAGCAGCTACAGGAAGCCAGTGAAGGGCGCGCAGCAGTGGTGTGACATGAGTGAACTTGGGAAGATTGAAGATGAGCCGTGCTGCTGCATTTTGGATCAGTTGTAAGGGCCTGATGGCCTGCAGAGGAAGACCAGCCAGGAGTGAGTTGCAGTAGTCCAGCCTTGAAATCACAAGAGACTGGACGAGCACCTGGGAGGCCTCCTGAGAGAGGAAGGGTCGGATGCGTCTGATGTTGTGGAGAAGGTATCTGCATGACCGTGTCAGGTTCGTAATGTTATTAAATTTTATTTACTTATAGAAATGGCTACATTACGCCTGGTACCTCTGTTATTTACTTTTTTTGGTGCAATCTTGTATTGGAAATAGAAAAGTGGATTTGACACCTCAGAACAATTGCTGCTACTTAAGGCATGTAGTTGTTTTATATTTGCTGAATATAAACTACTGACTAGTTTTGTGACTAGTTAGTATTGTGATAAAATATGGAGTTTAGAATAAAACGCTGCTACACTTACAGGAACTGCAAGAGTTAAGTCTGTTAGCAAAATTTGTATTAGAACAAAAGAAAACATTTAAAAGAAGTCCCTGTTTGGTGTTGGTCCAGCACACAGCAATGTATAGTTGTGGTATTTTGAAAATGAAACTAAATTCTGGAATTATGAGGGAAAAATCATAAATAACAACTTTGTGCATTACTGTTACTGCTGCTGATTCATTGTAGCACATTTGCTGATATGAAACACATGAAACAAAGACAAAGTAAGTGAGCTGAATGGCCTTTTGTGTGAAACCTCTGTCATCATCTCAGAAAAACAGTGAGGGGGTCAGTGTGCCCCTCCGCGGAGCACCAGGGGGCAGAGCACACGCTTGGAAACACCAGAGTAGATAGTTTACACTGGCCTACTTTAAAATGGTACCACACACCCATAAAAAATATTCTATGTTGGTCTGGGGCTGTTTTAGCTTGTATCTCCAAAATAATACCTTTATAATGATATCTTTTTCTGCATTTATCATGAAATTAGCACAGAATACCAAGGGTAAGGGCAGGGAATTAACCCTAGGTGTGCCTGTGCAGGGTGTGTCAGGCATTTTCAGGCCACAGGCAATACCTGTGGACAGGTGCAGAACACTCATTGAGAGATACAGACATCGCTTGATAGCAGTGATTCTGCCTCAAAAGGTTGTGCAACAAAATATTAAGGGTACCATCGTTTTTGTCCAGGCCAGTTTTTTAATTAACCTCAATTCAAAAGTTAGATTTTCATTAGTTCATTTTCAGTACTTTTTTAAATTCTTTGTATTACTTTATCAGTTTAAAGTTATTTCATTGTGGGTTTTTTTTTCTTTAAAAGAAAGGCACCAACAAATTTGTCCATATATATATATATATATATATATATATATATATATATATATATATATATATATATATATATATATATATATATATACTTCACTGCTTTAACATGTAGCATGGAATTCAGTTTACTTGGTCCAATTCTTTGAGGCTGCCTGTGCACCCATCTGGTTTGCACTACCAAGCACAAATCATAAAAATGGAAAATATTAGAAATGTGAGTGATTCCATCATTCTGGGTTTCTAGGTTTCATGTATGAAATTCACAAAATGAGAAGCCATCAAGGTTGTTTTACTGTAAACATTTATTGATCTGAAAACAGGCCACTTTGGTCCGCTTCATAACATGACATAAACACATATGTAGTTTATGATCTGAGGAGTATGGGTTCCATTTTTGAGTCTTCGTTTAATATAATTTCATTCGATTTTGTTCATATGAATGTCTATGCATACTTATTAAAAAACGAAGTTTTCCTATATTTATATATATTTCCTTCTCATATAGTTTCTGTGCAAGATCAAGCTGGCAAGCAAAAACATACACAATTCTATCTGACACAGTACACACGCAGGTATATACATACATTCAGCATCCTGACACACACACACACACACACACACACACATCCAGAAAAATAATATATTAAGAGTTCACAGCATTATCAGATTCAGCTTGCTGGACAACAATAGAGGGACATGATTTTGGACTTTGGACAGAGTCTGGAGAGTAGCTGCAGGGCATCAGGGGCTCTTGATGCATATTCATCTCTACTTCAGCCCTGTGCTCTCGTTGCCTCGAGCTGAGAGAGAGAGAGAGAGAGAGAGAGAGAGAGAGAGAAGGACCAGCAGAGGCATTCAGAGACATTTTACATTTAGGATTGTACATTAATAACTTATTACATTGTTATTACATTGTACATTGTTTAACTACAGTGTATTGACATTTAAAACAGTATCCCCAATAACCCCCACACTCTTTTCTGAGGGTCCCCATCTTTTGTTTAGTGATTAATTAATACAGACTTAAAGAATGTTCAGAAAACTTTGAGTTGTCAGAGAAAATGACCCTCAACTCAATGGAAAAGTGGTATGACACAAATGCTTGTCTCTGTTGACCTGCAAACCTAAACTAACTTGCTCTGCTGTCACTATCTCAACCCTTTCTCCTGCTGTGTTCCTGATTGGGCCACCAATTAATCTGTGGTGTGGTGTTATATGGGGGCCAGGGGCTGGGTTCAATTGGGGGAAGGCCATTTTCCAATAACCCAGAACCAGTCTAATGTTGGCAGGTATGATGAACATACCAATAATCACACTGAATATTAATCTTAGAATCAAAAACAGTATTAAACTTATAAAAACAAATGTATAGCTATTATCCTTAGTAACTACTAAGTACTGACTTCTTCACAAGTCCTTCCCAACGTGACAGGAGATAAAAGGTGTAATTATGTTTTTAGTACACATGTTCAAAATCTTACCGTCGACACCAGAGAAGAAATCCTCCTGCTGCTGCTGCTACAGCAATAAGGGCTAACAGCGCCCCTGCGGCTATTGTACCTTGGGCTAATAGAAAACAGAAGAATAAGCAAACTTTTAGATGAAGAAAATAACGTGCTGTACTGAACTGGCTTGTTTTGAATTGATGTAGTTTCTACATGAATACCACATTAGGGGTCCCAAACTCAAATTATCTGTGGGCCACCAATCAGAAGAAAACCTTCACCCCTCATTATGAATTTAAACAACAAGTATACTAATTACATATACTTCATTACCTTTTTTGGTCTCTCGTTATTCTTTCTTTACTATAGAATTCTTCTCTCACAACATAACACCTCTGCTACTAACTGCTATTAGCCGTGGTGTCAGGAATAGTATATAAACATAGTGTTAGATGAATATAAGTGTTCAAAAAAATTAAGTAAACTTGTGGCAAAAGTACAGCACTTGAATCTATATTCTCAGCAGATTTGTTTCATCACTATATATATATATATATATATATATATATATATATATATATATATATATGTATATAGTGTCACTAATGAGACCAAAGGCACATTTTCTATTCATCAAAATTAAAATAACACAATTATGCGCTCTAGGTGTAATGCAAATAATTAGTCACTGGAAAAACACCTGGCAGCTAGATTAAAGGATAAATGGTAAACATGTGCTGATAGTTTTGAACACTTCTACTAATTATAATATTATATTGCCAAAGGTAAGTAAATGTTTAATTCATAAAGAAACAATGCACACATGAAAAATGATTCAATTCAATGCAGCACTACAACTGCAATGCCACTTACTTGTTTTAGAAATCTCTTCAAAGTTTTCCTCATTCCTGTCTGAAAGAGAGAGGGAGAGAGTTGTGAGTAGTGGGTGGGGTGTATGTTTTTTGTTACACAACACTTGCTGGTGTGTTTAGCATCTAGACACACACACACACACATACAATGCTTTATATCAGGCTGATTCAAACTTGTCAATCGGCTGTGCACAAATTACAACATATCTTCCAGTTCACTTCTTTTGGTGCAAACTGTGTTGGTGTTTTATTTCTGTGCAACTTATTGACAATCGTGTCAAGGCAAGACAATGCTGGACAGACAGTCGCTGAGTGAATTAAAGGAGAAGGGAATAGAATGACAAGAGTCACAGCTGTATTTCCTCCAGCTCATGCACCACTTGCAACTGCTCATCATCTTCTCTTCTGCTATGGCTATGGCAATTATGGTTATGGTTAGCTTATCCAAACTGCAAAATGACTTGACTTCTGCTCTCTATCAGTTTTTATCATCTACACTTGTTTCAGCAGAACACCAGCCCATCTAACAGACCACAATATCCAGCAATGTTTTTAAATAGGTTTAGGATGATTACATTGTAATGTTTCAGAAATAACTTTTCTGGTATTTTTTTAAAATGTGTGTTCCAATAGTCACTACGTTACTGCACCACAAGGTCTACACTTTAACATTATGGAAACGTTTAGAACACCGTTCCTACAACTAAACACTTTCATTTATAAAAGATAAAAATACATGTATTCTTTTCATACACGTACATAATACTGAATGGACGGCATATACGTTTTCTAAACATAAGAGTGCTTACTTAAATATTTGCTACTTTTTGAAATATGCCTACCTAAAATGTGAACAGCTCATACTGAACTGTGAGAATGAATAAATGCATAGTTTCCCTCAAACACAGAAACAAATAATCAGTGCACTGTGCACTGTGCACTGTGTCAATGCTTTATTTAGCCAATGGTGGAGCTGTGTGGTGAGCAGAGCTCCTTTCATGCTAATTAAGCTAATGCTAACCAGCTCCTTCGTCCTACTCAGATAGCAATCGCATATTGGTCTGCTGACTTCATAAGATCGGCATCCTGCTGACTGTGTGTGACTGCTGGCCCACCTTGATTATTTTCCAGTACACAAGGTCTGACTAGTTTTTTATCTGCTCAGCTTTTTTAAAGCACTGAGATGTTTATTTTAGATAATAAACTAAAACTGTGTTACAAGTGTTACAAAAGTGTTACAAGCAACTCAGAAAAGGATTACTACAAACACTACTGATATAAGCACTAGTACACCACATAGAAAACACTCAACAAATTGTATAACTATTAGTGGACTGCACAAAAAACGCTAGCGACTGTTATATAGCTGGCTTAATATGTCTTGAACGTTGGCTTGAAAATGGACAAGCTGGTGCTTTTTCTAGCAGGGCTGCAAAGTAATACCATATCCAAATACCTAGAACAGACATGTTATTTATGGAGGTTGTGCATGTTCATGCACTCTACAATCACTAAGCACTTTATTGGTTACACCTCAATGTCCATTTTATCAGCTACAATTGCAGACTGAAGTCCATCTGTTTTTTAGCATAATTTGGCATCCCAGCTTCCCTCCATTTATCTATGGTCAGGGCCCCTGCAGGACCACCACAGACCTGCTACTAAATGGGCAATGGATCATTCTCATCTCAGCCCTGCAGTGACATGGTAGTAAAGTTTTGCACTAGGGATCAGTGCTGCTGGTGTTTCTAAACACTGTGTCCACCCACTGTCCACTCTATTAGACTAGCCTATCTGGTTGGTCCACTTTGTAGATGTTAAAGTCAGAGACAAAAGCTCATCTGTTGATGCACAGTATGTGTTGGTCATTTTCAAGTTCTTCATCAGTGGTCACAGGACCCACAGGAATCTGTTGACTGGATAGTTTTGGTTGGTGAGCTATTCTCAGGCCAGCAGTTACACTGAAGTGTCTATAAACTCCAGGGGTACTGCCGTGTCTGATCCAGTCACACTAGCACAGCACACACTAACACACCACCACCACGTTTGTGTCAATGCAGTGCTGAGAATTATCCACCTTCCTAATAGTACCACCAGAACAACAGTGTGAAAAGAGGCCAGCAGAGTATTCAGAGAAACACATGGACTACAGCCTGCAATTGTAGAACTATATGGTAAGTGGAGCCAATTAAAAGGAGAGGGTGTGCAGAAACAAGGAGGTATAAAGTGCTCAGTGAGTGAGTGTCTCCAGTGGATTTGCTCAGTCACAGTGATGGAGGTAGAGCGATACCCCCTTTAAAACACAAGTGATTTGTTTTGTTATGGGAAAGCTAGCTAGCAAAGAATGTCTCGATGAAGTATGCAAATGATTAACAGATTAAGACAAATAAACAATTTTTGGTCAAATACAGACCTAAGTTTCAATAAACAACAGTTAGTACTTAAACAGCTGGACCTATCATTCAAGTTGATGAACATTTTTGACAGATTTGCATGAAGGCACCATTAAGTAACTGGTTCATTTAATCAGGCCTAAATCTATCAGGTTCCGCATCAAAGGCAAATATCAAGGAGTGATAAGACTATTATTAACTTTTTCCGTTCTGAAATCACACATATGCGTCCACAACTCTAAAGAAACATGCGGCTGACGGCAGTGACTGAGGTACCAAAGAGGGAAATTCCTACGATTTTTTAAAAACCTTTGCGTAGTTCTAACTTCTACATAGTTTTAGTGGTGGGGATGGAAAACAGGGTTATAGTGTCTACAATGCAAATGCAGCTTTTAATCTGCTTTTTTTCTATGCCCTACATCTATCCTCATGTATGGCTGTGACATGAATTTAAGTCACTAGAAAAATTCATTATTCATTATGCATTTTAAACAGTTCACGATAAAATACTGAGTTATTATATAGAGTACGTTATATTTTTTTGGGCCATTTACACACACTGATGCCATGCCCCACTTATCTGTAGTACATTCCACGGTCTAGACGAGGGACGCTTTGTAATATCTCAGCACATTAAAACCGTGTTCAGTTGCTGTACTTTCTCATAAATGTGTACATGTCAAGTATTTTATCATGGTTTTGAACGTAGCTCAGCCAGTCAGATTTCGGAACTGAAATTATTAATTTGAAAACTTTTGAGAGTTTGATGGCTGGTAGCCTTTACTTTAAGCTTATTGGTCAACAAGTACTCATTGGCTAGAGACGATTTTGATCATACTGCATCTTTCGTCCCAGGACCCATTATTTTTAATCCCACTAAAATATCACTGGTTCAATATTCTACATGAGCCCATACCCTACACTTCTTCTATTTTTCCCCATAACTTCAAGCTGAAGAAATGCTGGTTGACACAAGACAATGAAGCAAAGCACAAAAGTAAATCAATGAAAAAATGGTTGGACAAGAAGAAGATTTATGTTTCGGAATGGCCAAATCAGAGACCTGACCTTAACTCTATTGTGATGCCATGGTATGACCTGAAAAGGGCTGTGCAAGCAAGACATCCTAGAAATACTGATAAACGGAATCAAATTCGCAGAAAGTAATGGTCCAAAATTCCTATTCAAACGTGCATATCATATTTACAGCTATAGGAAATGTTTGGTGGAGGTGACTGGTGCTAAAACAGTTCTACTGTTTATTAAAGTCAAGGGTTCACCTACTTTCTAGCACGTACTGTGAATGTTATTTAATGTGCTCAAAAAAATACATAAAAGTATAACTGTTGGTCCACAATTGTGACTTGGATGAAGATTACTTTTTCTTGACTCTTGTGGTCAAGTGTAGCTATGAAGTCAACAGCTGATCTTTTTTCCTTTCTGCTGGTGCCACGTTAGACACCACACAGTTTTATTAATAACCACCAGCAGTGCCCCCACAGAAAACCTGACCTAGGATCTGACTCATAATATTCCACTGTCGTCTCTGTCTTTACATCTACACGGTGAACCAACAAGGTAGGAGTATCTAATAATAGAGTGGACAGTGAATGGACACAGTGTTTAAAAATGTCTGATCCACTTGCACAACACACGCTAACACACCACCACCACGTCAGTGTCACTGCAATACTAAGAATGGCCCACCACCCAAATAATATCAGTTCTGTGGTGGTCCTTTGGTGGTCCAGCTTATTAAAGAACATGGTAAGAGGGCTAACAATGTATACAAGGAAACAGATGGACTACAGTCTGTAAATGTAGAACTACCAAGTGCACCTGTTTTGAAAATGGAGCTGATGAAATGGACAATGGGTATAAATACAAGAAGGTGGTTTTATGTTATGGCTGATCAATTATATATATACCAATCAGACATTATCAGCTATAAACATTACTCACCAGCCAATCAGCCATGCAATCAGCAATATATGTATATAAACTGAGCTCATGCCTTTAAACCTATGAAACACACCTATAGAATTTACAAAGGAATTTGAGATAAATGGGACCTCACAGTTCTCAGTTGCTTCTAGACTGTTGTTCCTAGAATGCTACACAATGTTAGACATGGCCCTGTGCCAGCTTTTTTAAGATGCGTTGCTGCCATCAAGTTCCAAATGAGTTACTAATTTTCATGAAATGTTAAAATGTCTCACTTTCAACATTGTGAGTAGAATGTGGCTCTATTGGCAAATGACTGCATTCTGTTTTTATTTACTTACATTTTACACAGCATTCCAACTTTTTGGGATTTAGGGTTCTATATCAGCTGATTCCCTAAGCATCCTTATGCTACTTGTTTACATTAAATTGGAAAAGTCAAATAGCTGAAGAATATAAAACTGCTTTCTGGTTTATATACAACACTAAATAAAAAAACAACACTAAATGCTCTCTGACACCAATCTTTCCTTTCACTGTTAATTATGAATCAATTCTGTGTTTTCGAAAATTCCCTGATAGCAAACGGATAGCGGATAGTAACAACTATTGGCCCACTTAGAGCAAAGCTGGTGGTTTTGCTCAGTATTACTTGGGCAGCCCAGCTGTGGTTTAGATGAGTATTAGGCAAAATGTCTTCAACACTAATATCTCACTAACCGTCTAATTTACTTCTTCTTCCTTCATTTTCTACTTTTGTAAAGGTGTTTAGTAAATCTTAGTATTTACTAAGTCAGTAACTACATTATTTTATGCCAGAACTAGTTATTTTTCCTTCTCAATTGTTGGTAATATTTGTCTTAGTTGATTTTCTAAAATGACAGGTTTCACACATTTAATAGACTAGGAAAAAAAGTTATATCTTGTACTCAGGACAGTTCAAAGGTGGACCAGCATCGGCAGTCAGCGGACCAATATATGGTCACTGTCCAAAGAAAGTATTTTCCTCGATCATTTGAACACAGTAGCTGCTGTTTACTAGTGTGAAAATTGATAAATAGACTGATGGAAATGCTCCGAAATCCATTAACTTACTTTGAAAGTACATTGTTCTCTCCTGTAAAGTTGACATTTTGGAGAGTATTTTTTTATTGGACAGTGACGATATGGTCGCTATCTGCCAGGATTAAAGAATAATTTGTGAAATTAAATGTAAACTATGTTCACACCACAGGGCTATTTTTATTTATTTTTTCTAATCTGATTGGAGGCTTGTGAATGTAGCCAAAAGTCCCTTGGCAAATACAGAGAAACTATAACACACTACTCCAAATACATATTGTGACAGTGTTATTCATTTTAAATGACATATTTTGTATGTATGTGAAAGGTTTCACTTCTTTGGACAGCCCTGGTGTCCACTGTGCTAATGTTTGCATGCTGCAAATATATTGTTCTTTACACCCTGCAGAGTTTCAAATACCAACAGCATCGTCTGGCTCTGCACTGCAGCAATTTAAACTGACAACTGGTCTGCTGTACTGACGTGTACTGTACCTTGGAAAAGTCTAAGCCCACTAATTCCCATTTGTTAGACCAAAAAATAGCTCCTCACTAAAAATCCAACATTAGTGTTTATTCCAAGACTGTTAGAAATGGAAATGAGTTGAAGAGAAATTTTGTCCAGTCTCATTCAATAACTGGTTCAGTTTGATTTACATTTTTAAAAAAAACAGTGCTGGATTTACTTCAAACATGCACATCAATTCTATGTGACAAAAATTTTATACATCATCAGTTTTGTTTTTCATTTGATTTATTTGAACTAGGATGTTTCAAATGTCTTCAGTCATGCTTGTGCACCAATGACACTGCGTGAATGTGTGAATTCCGACAGAAAAATAAGTGAATAAATTAGTTGATAAGCATAACATGTGCAGATGATTTCAGATAGGTGTAAAATTAAGAAACTGATGGCACGAAAGTGAGAGGAAAGTAAAAGAGATATCATTACTGAGGCATGGTGGACAGAAGCTTTTGTTCCATAGGCTGTTAACTGGTTAGTGTTTCAATAAGAACAGTGATTGAAGTGACATTTGCATTTAGTGAAAGTTCAATCAGTACAGTTGTACAGAGTGAATGGTTGAGCCCTACAGTTAGAGAGGCTTGCATTACGCTGTGGTTTGAGAGAAGGGTCGAAGCTAATCTACGCATTTGAATCAAGTCAATTCTCAGCACTGCTTTTTTTATTATTAGTCTTTTTATTTTTTAGCATGGACAGTTAGTGAGTTTGGCAGTGATGAGTTTGATTTAGTTCATGCTGGCTGGAGACCAAAAGCGGGTCTGCTTTCACCTGTCGTGGCGGTGGTAGTGATGGTGGTGGTGGTGTCGGTGATGCTTGACTGGCTGAACTGTGGGGACACTGTGGTCGGAATTTCTCTGGATGTCAAGGTAGTGGATGGTGTAAGTATAATCCTATTGGTTGTGGTCTCCTCCTTTGTTGTTGTCCTGTAGAGGGAAGTCCCTGTTGTTGTGGCAACTGTGTGTGTTGTTGTTGTTGTTGTTGTTGTTGTTGTTGTTGTTGTTAAAGCAGTCTGTCCTGTCAGCGGTCAAAAGGAGCGTATCACACAAGAAACATCAGACACACACACTGTGCACACTGAAAAGAGTGAGGCATTGAATGCACTTTAGGTCAATGCTACACTTTCGGTGCAGACATGCACACAAACACACATTATAAAACCATTCATACCAGTTGTCGTAGAGGCACTCTTTGTTTTTTCCGTGGCTGTACAATACGTCGTCACTGTACTGGGTGTACTGGATGTTGACAGAGTGAGATTTGGGACAGGTGTATGGGCCTGTGTGTATGTAGCTGTAAAAGAATACAGATATTTATGATTCCTATGCAATCCTACAGCATCTTTTCATGAAGTTCAACATTATGTGGGTATATTTGTTTTGGCATCCACCGGCTGATTTATCAGTGACACCAGCAAAGCAAATGGCAGCCAATAAGTGAAACATAATAAAAAAATGTTAGGGTGGATTATGATTTTTTTAGATATTATACATATCATCTGCAGTAGCCATTTACCGTGCATTTTTATTTTAGTAGATCACTAAAATCACTAAAACACAAGGAAGAGCACAGCATTAAAATATATATATACATCTGTACATTTGTAGTTCTGTGCCCAAAAGTGGTATTGTTGTTAAAACATTTAAATTAATCAAAGAAATACTGTGTTTTATTTCCGAATTAGTTCTTAGCAAGTAGGTTCAATACTGTCACTGTCCAATGAAAAACAAGTACCTCCAAAATTGCAACTTTACAGGAGAGGTAAAAAATATATTTTACTTTCAATGTAAAAGTCAGTGGAACCAGAATTTTTTTCAAGCTATTTTGGAGCACTGCTATTGGTCCATTTATCATGAATTTTTCACGCAATGTAAATGACCACTGGCGTGTTCAAATGATGTAGAAAACTTAAAATCGACAAAAATAGCGATACATGTTTTTCATTGGACAGCAAAGATACGTATGTAACACAATCACTCACACTGCCAAACTGATTAGAGAGAGAGAAGGCAGAGTGACCAGGGTGTACACTTACACATACAGTCGTTGTCCATCACATTATTGCATGTCAAAATATGCTTTTTTTGTCTATTTGATTTGAATTATCCAACAAACTTCAAATGAAAAAGGCCACAGTTTGAATGCCCTCACTTTGCAGGGTACGTACAGTGCTCAAAAGCAGTTCTGGGTCTATTTTTGGTTTAGTATTTGTTATGGTGTTATGGTGGAAATTGTGCTTTGCCACATTCAAAAGTGCATCATTTCAGCTATTTCACAACTTATCAGTCAATAATTTGAGTCCAACTGAGCAAAAGCAAGCTAGAAAACATTCACTTCCTAGTTTACTTCAACAGTTGGGACACTAATATAAGTGCTCATGTTCAAACCAGAAACGCTATGTACCATCCAACGCACCTGACAGTTTGAAAGTTAGTAAGGTAAGAAGACCTGAATATTAGTTTAATTAAATGTGTGGTACCTCACATAAGAGCAATTCATGAAAGTCACGCCACCTGTGTCCAAGGCAAGTGCCAATCAAAACCAGGTGTAGATGAGGTCACAAATATTCAAAGATCCAGGCCAGGTGAAGCATTATTAAAGCAAATTAAAGCAAATTAACAAAGAAAGCGGATATTCAGATGGTGTCACTGTTTGCTAAGAAAATGCCACTGACACTACAAAAAAAATGCGTCTGAACTTCTGCAGCTAGATGCCGATCAGGGGTTTAAAAATTTTTTGAAATATCAAATATCGGGATATTATGTTTTGTGATAATGTATCGATTCTCAAAAAAAAACAACACAGTATCGATACACAGATTCCTGGCAGACAGTGAATCATTGTGTGTTGTGTTTAAATCTCTGGCCACTAGATGGCAGCATTGTAGTCCATTTTCAGCTCCACTCCAACATTAACAAGCAGCACAAGGGCGTATAGCTATTGTAAGCATAGGCAAACCTGTTCATACAGTGGTGTGTTTTAATAGTAGAATTTGAAAAATCGCAATATATCACTTGGCTTGCAGTATCGCAGTATATCGCAATATAGTGAATTGTGACCGCTGTATCACGATATGTATTGTATCACCAGGTTCTTGCCAATACACAGTCCTATTAACATGTACATCAAAATGAGACAACAAGGAAAACCACAGGCTGTACTTCATGGAACTACTGACACAGGAGCAACCTCTAGCATGAATGTAGATACCATCAACTGTCCGAAAAGTGAACTCTCTCGCAGTCTTCAAACGCAGACTGAAGACCTATCTCTTTGTAAAGCACTTATAATCACTAATCTACTAAAGTACTGGTATAAACTGTAATTGCACTGTAATTTATCTTCTAGGAGCACTGGCTAAGTACTGCACTTGTACTGTATGTAGTCTTGTATTTATTCTCTTCTCTGTAGGTGTTCCAGTCTTTTTTCTAGGTATCAGCACTGGCCCTGTGTTTATGGCAGTGTTTGAGTATAAGAGTAGTTTGGACTTAATCCTGTTTGTACTAGATAGAGATTCATACTCTAACTGAACACTAAGCACTTTTGTAAGTCGCTCTGGATAAGAGCGTCTGCTAAATGCCGTAAATGTAATGTAAATGTAAACTGTAAACAAAATGACATCTTAACACCAAACCCCTGTCTCATATATTTTAAACAGACTGAGTGAGTAAAAAAAGAACTATGTGAAATTGTCACAGGGGTTTGTGAAAGACTGGTGTCATATCTTGCAGCAAGTTGACATCCAGCAAGTGCCAAGCATGCACCACATAACTGCACAGACATGGTCTTTGCTGATGCTATTCTGTCATCTCTGGCGATAAAAGAGACCCGCTTAAACGGATACAGGAGGCCGAAACGACAGAGGAATCCTGCCAAGCACTGAAACACCACTGTTTACCTGGGTGGCCAAAGAAAACACGCTGTGCACCAAGAACCTGTGCCCTTTCGGCAAGTGGGACCTGAACTGGCTGCCAGCCTTGTCCTAATAAGAGATAAACTTGTGATTCCAGTTCTCATGCAGAAAGAAATACATGGACATTTTTTATGAGTGTCACCAGAGCATCTCGAAATGCCGCTCGAGAGCTCATCATTCCGTATTGTGGCTGGGCCTTACATCTTAATTTCGTCAGATGGTTGAAAACTGTGCTCTTTGTTAACTATGTCTTTAGGTACATTAAGGGAGTCACATTCTCTGAGCTAACAGTACAGGAGATCAAAGTTGCCTCTGCAGGTCATGGCATCCTAAAGGAGGCTGTCTCTGATGGAGCTCACTTTGTTTTAAACACTTTCCAGCATTTTCCAAAGGACTACAACCTGTGCTACCCTCGGGCAAACAGCAAAGCAGAGCATGCTGTCTAGACCATCAAGAAACTGTGGGTTAGCAAGAAATAAAACATCAACCTACAGCTTGTACCTACAGCATGCACCTTTGTGCAGTTGTGAGCTGGAGGTAAGGTCGCTGGTTTGATTCCCTGAACCAATAGTACATGGGTGAAGTGCCCTTGAGCAAGGCACCCAACCCCCAACTGCTCATCAGGTGCTATGGATAGGGCTGCCCACTGTTACAGGCAAGTATGCTCACAGATCCCTAGTGTGTATGTGTGTGTGTGTTTCACCATACGGACAGATTAAATGTAGGAGGCAAATTTTTCTGTGTGCAAACACAAGTGGCAACCCCAAAGCCCTAGAAAGCTGCCCCCAAGTGGCCTAAGCTAAATGAATTCTGGAAAAAGGATGCAGAGGGGTGTATCCTACCGCTCTGTGATAGTACACACAAAACACAGAAAACAACAAATGTTTATACAGTTTTATGGGACAAAAGAAGGCAGTATTGAGCCATATGCAAAGACAACATTTCAAATCAGGGTGCTTAAGTCTGAAAAGTAACATTTTAATACAAACACAGCATAAGCTGAAAAATGAATATAAAGGTTTCAGTAGAAAAATGTTATATGTTCATATGGGACAATGCTTAGTTTACAAAAAAACTTGTTCAATTCAGAAAAAATCTGCCTTTAAATTTTCAATTTTAAATTGAATGAATGTGGCCCCTGATCTCTTGGTAATAAGACCCAATAAGCCTGTCCGAGCATGCATTAGAAAACCTAGAAGCTCTTATCTAAAAGAAGAGACATGCAACAAAATACTAACCTAATTGAAAAACTAAGCCGTGACATACATAATGAAAAGAAACACTGATGTTCGTCTCAGTAATGTTCTAGCATATTCCTTAGGGTTTCAGTTAACTAAATAAATGAACCACCTTTGAGCACTGTATATCCTCCTGCTTAAAGTTTTAACTCTCCCTACTAGGGTGGGCTATATGACAATATTTTATTGTTTTTATGATAAATTATGTCATCATACCCTTATCTGAGCATATGGTGGACATAAAGAACATGATACTTTTGAAAAGACTAAATTAACATGATGATATGATTCAATATCATTCTGAATCCTTTCTTATGTTTTAAGCTATTTGCTGGGTATTTGCTTTCATGTATTGAAATTGTATCAAGTATCAAAATACAGTTGACTTACCAATGCTTGGCGCCGGCTTTGACGGATCAGCTGCAGGAACAAAATATCAAAAATGAGCTAAAGTGAAATAAGATCAAACCTAAAAAGCATGACTCAAACTATGAGTACAGTTTATAGAAACACAATACAACACAAATAATGGCCTCTCATCGACTAATCAATGCTGTGGAATTGTACAGGACAAGATTTAGTTTATTTAGCTTTTGCTATGGTTGTAGAGGTTACTTACGTATACATTTCAGAGGTGGAAGGTTCCTCCAAACGTTAGCGTTTTTATCCTTGTCGTATATGCATCTGAAGAGGTTGGAGGTCCCAGCCTTCCTTAAATAGCCGTCTATACACTGTATACGAAACGTGTCAGACTCCAACTTGTCTGGTTTCTTTGTGTTTGGTATCTTCAGTTCAGGCTCCTTACAATTTATTCCTGAGAAAGTAAAAGCAAAGCACTTCAGATCCTGGTATATGCGTGCTCACACACACACACACACACACACACACACACACACACACACACACACACACAGAGTAGTAGAATTTTTCTAGCTCATCTCAAAACTATTGTGAAACATGTTCTCAGGCTGAAACCATGTAACTTTCTGTGATGTAGCTTTTCATTAAACACTTGCATGTCTTAATTATGACTTAATAATGAACTTTTTGTTTTTCATTTTATGAACCTGGCCCAGAATGTCTCAGTAAGGTGTTCACCACAAACTACCACAAACTACTTTTTTAGTGTTTTTTTTAAAGTTTTAGTGAGCCTTAGAATAGATTCTACAAGTCTCTCGAACTTTACTTTAACCTCAATCCAAACCCATGTATTGGTGTAAAAAAGCTTTTCTTCTGTTGAAATCTGCTAAGCTTTCAACAGAAGAAAAGCTTTTTTACACCAATGGTGTAAAAATTTGGATTGGTATTGTCTTCTGTAGTTAGGGTATATATTTATTTGTTAGTTTAAGGGGGGGTGCACAACAGCTGCTGTTTAAAAATCCGAACAAGGAACTGCAGACACAGCTGCACAGCTGCAGACACACCATCTTTGAGGATATGACTTCGACAATGCAACTCTATGTTCAAAATGCCTTAAGGAGAAAACTAACAGACACCAGTGTTGGCTAGCATTGCCCTGAGTGATGGTGGGTAAGGTAGGGTTATGCTACCTACCCAAACAGATTGAGGTCTCTTGGACTCCCAGCCTGGGCTGACTGTGGTATTACCAGGTCATGAGCATGAAAAGTGCCTAAGCTAAGGCACGGCAGTAGTTTTTTTTTTCTCATTACAGAAATGACAGAAAGGCTGGGCTGAATGTGACAGGGCTGCATGAGTGCAGGATACCATGCATATAGTGAATATAGTAAACCACCACCATAAGCGGACTATTCTGACAATAAATATAAATAAATAAATAACTGTAACCTAATGTGTTCTTATTTTGCACATACAAGGTCTAAAAGTGCACTGATTTAAAATAGATCTACTTTAATATTTTATAATGATTTAATCAAAATGTAGTGATAATTTAAGTGACCACATTCTCATTCTAAAATGATCCATTGTAGAAAAATGTACTGTAACAGATTTCTTTTCAGTGGTGGTGATGAGAATCAGAAATTCCAATGTCTACTACACTGCAAATATAGCCTTAATGTTAATAACAAATTAAAATAAAAGCAAAAACAATAACTAGTAAAAAGAAATCTTATTTCTTACAAAAAAAATGAATACAATCCAATTCTGTTAAAATAAAATATAAACTACCACAGAATGGTGTAAGTATGTACATCACACCTGATTATTGTATTTAGTACAACTGAAGAAAATAGCTGTGGGTTTGTATGAATCATGTATTTCAAAGTTTGCAGCTTAAAATCTCAACTCTCGAATATGCTGAGTGTATAGCATGTGTATACAGCTGATTCAAAACTAACAGCAGTAGTTGCTTAACTGAAAAGACACTGTCCATTGTGTTCAGCTTAAAGGACGTTGTGTTAACATATGCCAATTTTGTTGTTTTAGACTAAAAAGCCTGGCAGGAACAAATACAGCCCAAGACCTTGTCACCAACACAACACAAACTTCAGTATTTACAAATATGTTATTACTATTTATGATTATTGAGACTAGTGACATTGCTCCTCAATAAGGGAAAACATTTTTTTAATAGAAATCATAGAATGTAAATGGGTGTACAAAACCACATCTAGGATTTTTTTCAACCCAAACTCAAATATTTTCTATGTAGCCATGAGAGAACCTTAACTGTGACCTATAGCCGAGATTAGGCTAAATGGATTAAGCTCCTCAACTGACATGTGTGAAAAGAATAATGCTTTACGTGGGTACATTTATTCAGAGGTAAACAATCATGACACCTGATTATGAAGATTCAGTTTCATCTTTGACAGCTGGCCTATCCGGTGGAATGCATTCAAGCTCACTTATTGCTCACTGTTCATTTTTAATTGTTTTTAAATGATTTCTAACTTTGAAGAAGATGTGTGGGAAAAACCTCATAACCTTATTAACATGTAAAGCAAAGGAGGTAAAAAAAATATTAAAAAACAGTCCTCCTCACCCCACCCCACCCCATCCCCAACACGGATGAAGCATTTAACATGATTCTCTTTCATGCATTATCTGAATTACAGGACAGACACGGGCCTAATGTATTATGCTGCGTTAATAGAAGTGATGACCTAAAAGATCTGTATTTGTTTTTATGTAGGCTATGCTCACATTACAAGCCTCAGAAATGTAAGTGACCTTGTTACATCCTAGAGGAGGATGTCTCCATGAATGCAATCACCTAGGGCTAGCAACTGCGTGCATCAACCAGTGGTCATCAGGTTCCGTTTGGAGGTGGGGCTTGATGTTTAAAGAAGCCAATTCGGAGAGGCAACAAGGAAGCGCAGCCAGTGGAGAGCAACAGTCTCGAGGCCCGGAGCTGCGAGTTACAATGTTTGTTATTTGTACCACACACTGCTTTTAATATTTTGCTCCTCTCACAGATTTAATATTTTTGCCAAGAGCAGACGGACAGTCAAGTGGGCGCGCCTACACATTCCTAATAGTTATTCAAAGTCTAGACACACTAGGTAAGAGGCGGGTGCTGATCCATGTATTTTTTGGTTAGGGTAGTGTTCGGTTAGGCAGGTTTAGCACTTTTGTTTGGTTCATTTCTTTGGCACTGTCTGTGTCCACCGTGGGTTTGGATCTATTAGTTTTGTTTGTTGTAGTTGTGTTTGTTTAAAGATTTGTCTGTGTGTCCCTAAAAGTATCTATTGTAAACCTCAAAGCTACTGCAAATAGCTGTGTAGTGTCCGTCCCTCTCTACCCTTTTCACCTGCCCATCAGGTTACTATTATCATACCCCTAGCGTCTTAGACCAGCACGTAACAGACCTGTTTCTGTACAGGTCTGTAATGTGAACAAACCTGTACCTGAAACAGCAACGCGAACACTGATACATCAGTCACCACACCAAAAAAAAATCTTACTTGTAAGAAGAGTTATTGTATTTAAATGGGCAGAATGAATGTGCTGATGTTCTCTGCATTTTGCTAAGGACGACAGCAAACAGCTCGTTGACTGAACATGCTGAGGTGTGAAAGGCGAAAACGCCTTGCATTTGCTGTTTTCTCAAACATAATTCAAGGCTGCTGTTCTTCACTTCCACTGTTGCTTTTCCGTTACGCAGTCGCTCTCCAACTAGAGCGTCTCAGTAATCTGTCTTATGTCAGACAGAACGCTGCTACTTAAGCAGCTGCCTAACTAGTCAGTGCCTACTTAGATAGCTCACTAGATTTTGAGACAGACCCACTGTGTCTACACAGCCCTGACAACAATGTATCTGCGTCACAGTAAGCCAAAACAGAACATTTGGAACAGCTGGCCACAAACAGCTGCCTGGCAGCGGAAGGGGCTGATAGTGTTACTTGCACCCGGAGACCTGTATTTTTCTTTCTACTACATTTTCAAATGTAATTTTAGGAAAACTGGCATAATATTTGTTTACACTGGAGTGGAACAGGCTAATGGTGAAGAACACTGCTATCTAGTGGTCAAGGGTTTGGACAACACAACACAAAATGAATGACTGTCTAATCACAAAGCTAACATTGTAAACTATTGATTAAAAAAAAATCAGTGTGTATTTGAGACTTGACACAGCATCACAGAACATAATACTGCAATATTCAATCATTTCAACATTTTCCTATGCTAGTCCCCATGTAGTAAATTCCCTATACTTATCCTTTTGCTTCATTAAAACAGATTTTCTAAAACGTATTCATATCCTTGTGCTCCCTTTTTTGCCAATGTGCTCAGACAACCCTGATGTCCCATAATGTAAAAGTTTAATACCAATTAAACTAAAGGGTGCAAGAACCACTTAGGAAGCTTGTGTGTGCAAGATAGTGACATTAGTAGACTTTGGCAGCGCTGCATGAGTGAAAAGTGCAGGGTGTTGTGAAATAATCTGTGAGAACATGCCTGTGGTATGTGCTATGTATTTTTTTTTACTCTAAGGACTGTGAAGAAAATTGTGAGTAGCAAAGAGGATCACAGTCAGGTCTCTACACGAATGCTACAATAACTCAGAAGTTATTGGCTGTGGGCAGAGCCTCATTTTGTTTCATTGATCTTTTTCTGTCTTCACATCTGAATAATTTTTTGTTAACATGGGGAAAAAATGTCAACAAAGATTTGACCCCTGGTCAGCTTAAGGAAAACAGGATGTAAAAAAAAACATTTTCCATCATTTATCAGCCCGCTTCTCTGAAGAGGCTTATGAAAAAGTGAACTGAAAAACGCTTCTTAGCCAAAATGTAATCACTTTATTTTGAAAGAACTGTCTATAATGGGCAGATAGATATATCAGATATATCTGAAAAAGCCATTTGACACCAGTGCTTCTGTAGCAATCAGCCTCAAAGATAAATATAATTTAGCAGTAAAAGGGTTTTTTTTTCCCCTAGGAATTCTCTGGGTCCTGTAATCATGTTTAGATTGTGGTTTTGTCCCAACCCAACAACTAATCTGACTGATTTGCTTCCTCTCAAAATATCCTAGCTCTGATTGTGTATATTTGGCCTACATTATTCCCGTACAGAACATGATTTAAACTTTACATTCTTAGAAAAATGCTCAGTAGCTCTACATTTATTCCCAATTTTAACAAAATCATTTTAGATTCATTTGTGTGCAAGAAAAAACATTGATCTTTCAAGAAATTAATATTTGTTTCTCAAATCTATGTGCAGCTCTGAATCTTCTAATATAGTGCTTAATGAGGGGCCTATGACCACACTGAATCTCCCAGGTCCTTCAGATTCTGTCCACGCTCCCCTCTTCAGCTCATCCCACAGGTTCTCCCAGGGGTTTGGGTCAGGGGACTGGGAAGAACATGGTAAAACCTAAATCTGTTACAACAATGTTCCAGCTTATTAAAATATTCCTGGCTGAGGCAGTACAGTTTTTATTTCATATCTGTTGGAATGTTTTGAACAAGTTGTCCAGCACCTTTGAAGGAAAAACAGCACCACAGCATCACTGAAAGGTTCCACTGGAAGGTTTAGAAGAATGTTAAAAAGTGTAAGGGCTTGAGTTTGTTGGTTCTTGGCAGCAGAGACCTTCATTTTTCACTTGAACCTTCCTCCTCACTGTGTGTGGAGTCGATATAAACGTAGGTCCTTTTCCCAGCAGATTCTTACCATTGGTAGGTGCTACAAGCTTGTTAATTGTTGTCCTCATAATGAGAATGGACATCTTCAAGTGTTTTTTTTGTTTTCCATGTAGCTCTTTTCCTGATTTCTGCAGCAACCTTTCATGGCACATCCATTGTATTCTCTGGTCCGTCTAATACTGATGGATGACTAAGGGAGTTTGGTCTGTGTTACTTCATATTTACATCCCAGTGAAACAGGAGGGCTGACTATGTAAAAGCGCCTAGTAATTGAACTTAAATCTGAAAATATGAATACAAATATGAATCTGAATTTCTAGGGATGCCAACAAATCCATTTCTGCCCTGTTACACCTTTTACAATGTTGTTTACATGATCAACCAAAAAATAATAATTTCAGTGTAAAATAAAATGAAAGGGCGAGTAACTCTTAACTGTTCATAGAGTAAGAGTAAATGTAATCTCTACCAATTTTGTAAGATGATGCCACATGTCGAATTCACACTCCAAACAATAACAACAACCAGAAAATGTCCCTTCTCCTCTCTCTTCAGTTCTTACCAGTCTAGAAGACACATTCATGAAACATAATTAAACTTCATCCCTTTACTTGCTAAGAGCATCTCCAGTTAACTGTTGTTCAGTCTTGCATTGCTAGGCCTCACTAGGGAGAGAACTAATAGCATGTTTCTGGTTGGTTTTGGAGCTGGATAAGTATCTCAAAGTTGGTCTGAGATGAGGGTGTGATGAATGGTCAGATACGTGAACCATGTTGCTATTTTAACCCAGAGAGCTAATGTAATGGTAGCAAGTAGACTTTGGGTGTTTTTTGGAGCTGCATTACTGGCTAGTGGGTGAGATCACCTTGGTCAGTTAAGAGAAACTTCTGCTGGGTGATGTGATGTGATGTGTGAATCATGTTGCTGTTTTGAACCATTTTTCAAAACATCTAAAGGCAGAAAGTTTATTTCAGGATTTTGGGTGGTTTTTCAAACCGAATAAAGCTCATGGGGCATGTATCACACAAGACCTTTTGTAGTCATGGGTCACCATAACTAAATTTCCAGCATGTCAGAGACACCCACTCCCTGACAGCTGACCATCATTTCCTCTCAAACACAGACCTACACAATGCTACACCAGACCTGAAGACACTACTAGCACTTCATACTTGCACATAAAAGCACACATAACTTTTATTTTTTATCCTTTAACTATAAAAATACTTTTATTTACTTCAACCTATATTATTATACTTTGTATATTTTGTATATATTTTTATTATTTCTTTTTTTTGTTATCTTATCTATTGGTGAATGGAGGAACAGTGAAGTAAGAATTTCATTGTACAGTGTAATTGTCTGTTCTGCTGTAGACATGGCAATAAAACTCTTGAATCTTGAATCTTAAATCTAGCATGCCACAAAAAAAGCCACAATAGGCTATTGTGTTACCACACAGCATCTAGACCTGGCTTCTATTCAGTTGTCTATAGTCTATAGTTCTATAGTTTTCAGCTATGTGACTGTACAGGACTTTTGTTGATGTATTTTAAGCTTAATAAAACACACATTTTCACACACCGCAATCATGTCAGTGTCAATGCATTGTTGAGAATGATCCACCTTCCTATTAGTACTTGCACTGCGGTGGTCCTGTGGGGGACCTGGTCATTAAAGAACTGCTTTAAATACATATTTATCTTTATCGATTACGAAATTACATCAATTAGCATAATGTGCATCGCAAATATGGCCGTGCCTGCTGAAAGCATGGATTTATCTACAAACAATTGCTCGCGTGCATCTAAACTTGTGGGAGTGTTTCACACAGGCACGCACCAGTGTGGTGCTCTGTCAGCTCTGTACAGTACAAGCACTTGAAGCACTAACATCCAGTAGAACCTTGTCAACACAGCAGCAGGACAGCACCTGTCTACTCATTTTTCTTAGCAGATTATTTTAAGATTTTTAACACATGTAACATGTTTCTTTCAGTAGTAGTTAATGTTTTCTGTCGTAGTTTTCTCTTATTTTGTTCTCACTGCTCAACTGTGACGCCTGCAGTAACCAGATTACTAGCACGTGGGTTAAGCTGTCGCTACGTCTGCACTCTGCGCTGTGTGTCTCAACCAAACATGAAATGGCTGGAACTCTAGTTCAGCCACCTGATTTGTTGGGGGCGGCGCTATTTTCATTCTCATTGGCTGTTCATGTTGTCTCTCAAAACATGGACGGAACTTAATTGTATCTAGTTTCTAACGACTACGTCTTAAAGTTCCATCAAGGAAATGTTATTTCGCGATAATTATCGTTTTATCGCCCAGCCCTACTCCTATATGGTAAAGTGGAGCAACAAGGAGGTGGCTTTGATGTTATAGCTGATTGGTGTATATGTGAGTCTTAAAGAGTCTTTGATCAACTGTAGGTGTGTGAAAGAGGAGCAGGATAGGTGAAGCCAGGGTGAAACTGGAAAAGAAAAACAAAAGCACAGGGGTAAGCCATGTGCAGTACCGCACAGGCCTAGGAGGGAGTGGTATGTCACAATAATGCATCAAACTATAAAGTCAAAGATTTTTAGATTTTTAGATTTGAATAATAAGAAAGCAGAATTACAGCTTTAGCAACAAAGAGCAAAATGTGATCATATTTCATCAAACTAACTGAAGAATCACAGTAAAGACACCACCTTACTACGCCTCTGTCTTCAACATCCGAGAGACATGATTGGGCAGATTCAATCTGTCAGTGTAAATTCTCTCACTCTACACAGTTCTTTCCTAACAGTGCACACAGCTCGCCAAACCAGAAATCCCACTTTGTAGTAAGCCCCTCTGGGGTAACAAAAGGTTGTTAACTGCTGTTGTAAAATGAGTTAACAATTGTTCAATTTGTTACGTTTTAAGAACCTAAACTTGAACCTGAACCCTGCCTAAGTTGAGCTGAGGTAAACAGGCTGAGGTATCCTTGGTACTCTGAGGTCTCACCTAGGTTAAAGGCTGATCCTCCAACAGAGGAACAATTCACCTTTTATTAAGCTTGCTAAATAAGCACACCTGTTAAGTCTGTTAGGCACGGCTCTTCTCCTCCTTAATTTACTTCATGTTAAGTTTGAGTGCATGGGCCCAAAAATAAAGCTCAATATGCTTTATAAATTTAGCTTGCTTCAGTGTGACTCGCTGCCACTGGCACTTTAACCTGTTCATGAGCCCCGGGGCTACAGGTGGTTACACAAAGCATCCACAAACTTGAAACCTTTGTTTTTTAAGGTACACACACACACACACACACACACACACACACACACACACACACACACACACACTACCGCTGCCAGTCAGCAACTCCAGCAGTGCCCTTCATTCTTTCACAGCTGAACTTAAACCTAGAACTAAAGAATTAAAAGATCATGGTTGGAAATTAGACTTAATAGCTCGATCCATTCCCAATAAAGCTTAATTTGGCTTTTCAAGTCTTCTTTTGATTTTTCTATTCCAAACATGAAAAATACACTCAATCACAAACCAACACAAGCAAACGATCTAACTATCCAAGATAGGAACAGGCCGCTGAGATGTCTAAAGGTAAGAACACTGCAAACCTAAAAAGGTAAACCTCATTGTCAAATCCAAAAACGAAGGTTTTCATGTCAAGTTCATGTTCTAAGTTTTAACTTATCTTTTGTTCATGTTTTACCTTTAATGTAGCTACTGTTTTACTTTGATATTTTCACAATGCCACGGTGGTAAATAACCACTGTAACTACTTTTCTGTAACTGCCTTGTGTCTGTTTATGTCTTTGTTCACAATCTTCTGTCATGTTCCATGTGCTCATGTTTGTTTTGGTCGTGTGCTCCTCCTTGTCTCCTCCCTCTTGTTACATTCCGAATTTGTGTCTCCTCCTGTTCCCAAGCATTCCCTGTTTCCTGTGCCTTTCTTTAACCCTCTGTTTTCTCCTTGTCTCCGCCAAGCATTGTGCTATATTAACTGTGAACTGTGTTGTGGTTTGTAGCCTGTGTTTTGTTATTCTGAATCTCGTATTATTTTTTGGTCATTTGCACATGTATCCGCCTCTCTCACTTCCCTTACCGTTACAGTAGCCAAGTCACAGAAAATTGACGATGCCAAACTTTTTAGGCTTAAATTTCTATGGTTTTCTGCATTCACGGTTGTTCAAATTAAATTTGTGAACCTTCGTCTGCCTGCCAGGATGAGAGTGATATCAGCTTCGTCGGTTTTTTTTTAATTCAAGTGTTAGTGCTGTTGCTTGTAGCTGTTGTTTTAAATCTATAACTAGTGCACACTCATGGATATTAGCTTCGTGCGGTCATAATGAGCAGAGTACCATATTTATACCATAAGTTTATCTGTGGATGTGCTAAAAACAGATGGCTTGAGAGATAGCAACGGTTGTGATGACATGTGGGCTGGACAATATTTTTGAGTTTCGAAAGCTAAATTTAAGTGGCTGAATTTTACAGCAGAACAGTTAGCACCAGCACTGGACAGAAAATGAATTTGATCCCCGTCCACAGAAGAAAAAAAAAAAACGGTAACAAATAATACCAGTAATTACATTTTAACTTAACCTAACTATATCTAGCCAAGCAGCACTCATCAATGCTTCGCAATGTTATTAAAGTTATCAGTAATCTTTTTTTAAACTACAAAATATCATGCTAGCTGTTTACGGTCTCACTCAGGCCTTATGATAAAAAGCTAACCTACTTAGCATTAGCACACACTTACCTTACTTTGCCCCAGATCTGCCTAATCTAATCGAGTCTAGCCTACATTTACACCCCACCCACATATACTGAGCTGTAAAACTAATCATATGATTACACGTGGCTAATGTTTTATAACACCCCTATTAGCACTAGCTCTTAACTTGCATCATGTGGTAACTAAACTTACATTTATGTGGTAAGCCTAAGGTTTCGCCTGCAGATTTCAGGTGTCTGAAATGTTCTATATACGTTTCAGTGAATTTACACAGGATGCTGTAAATGTAAGGCTCTCTGTCTCTAGAGGTAAACACCAATGTCTATATGAAGTTGTGCGTGGTTTTTTTATCGGCACCTTTTGCAGCTCACCACATCCTTTTCTTCTGGCAAACGTATAAAGCAAATCAAAGGAAGTAGAAAAATGGGACAGCATGCTGTTTAATCAGAAAGCAAACGCTACTGCAGCGATGTTAACACATGTAAAACAAATTCACAAGCGCCTACCATGCAATTACCTACGCTATTACCAAACTCTAACACAATGAGAAGTCAACATAGCATGTTATGCTAACATATGACACACAGCTCTAATATCAACTAAATTAGCAATTATAGTGATTAAAACTAGTCTAGCAGCTCCACAGTGTACATAAAAAGGAAATGAAGCAATTACATCATTATAGTCTAAGCCTACTTTCTGCCAATGCACACACAGGTTCACACCAGACTTTAGTTTGATTCTTGCTCATTCACACTAGAAGTTATAAACTATGGTTCTGGCATAGTCCAGCAATGATTCACTGCTTATGGTGCTCTGATGCGAAATGAGCCTTTCTAGACAAACATACCGCAGCAGCAGCAATAAGAACCAGACGGCTGAAGTATTTTAAAAGAGGTTTAAAAGAATTCATAGTTATTTTATGAAAGGGTCATTAACATGTTGCCTGATGCCCAAGATGTCCCAAGAGATTTTGACCTAACACAATTGTTTTAAAAAAACAAACAGGTACATGTAGAGAAAAGCAGTGCCCAAAAAAAGTGTAGCACTATTATTAGATCTTTAACAGGAAACTACACTGAAAGCCCAACAACTAAATATAATATGAATGTTTTTATTACTGTCTGGAGACTTGCTTTTAGTTTATTAAAGAACACTGCAGGGAGCGTTTCTACACGTCCAAAGTTTATGCAGTCTAGCACTTTTTGCTTCTTATGGTTCAAATAATCCAAAACACATTCAATGATGATGTAGATGGCTCTGAGGTAGACAGCCATTTGAGAATGCCGGCAGTCTCACTTTCTTCTCTATTTCCTTTTCTCGGAAACAGCTTCTTGTCAGCCACACATCCTCACATGGTGCTGAGCTGTGTTCTGACACTGGAGGGATGGACACTAAGATCAGTGTTTTTTTCAGATCTGATAAAATAAGTGCAGTACGGTTTTTACCTCCGTCTTAAAGATGAAAGTACTGTTCATCTGATGTTGATGTTGACTTTTATGCAAGTACGGCATCTTGTATCGCCTCAGAACTGGCTCCAGAATAAAAACCTCCTCTTAATGGCTGCTTTGGCTTAAAATTAAATAAGTAAAGAGTGATCTGGTCACTTGACATTTTGGATAGTAACTAAAATGTCTGTATTTGTGTTGCAGACAGCATAAGCCCTACTTCCAATCGCTACCTCTGCAAAGAAATGCAATGCACTATTTTACATCAGACCTAAAAAAGACAACAATAACAACCACATAGGAGTAAGATGTGCAAACCCCTTATGCTATGTTTTTAAACCTGCTGAACAGAGCCATATTTAACTGTTACAAAGGTATATAGTGCAAGTATATAGAGATGGATATCTTCAGTATGGCATGTATTTGTCATCTATGACATAAGTCTTCCTATATATACATACATGCACTATTTATGACAGTATAGGTCGGATAAACCCACATACTGTGACCATCCATTTCCTATTAAGAGCAAAGCTGCTGCGCTGCTCTTTTCAACAGTATCACATGATAGAAAGTACATCTGCACTTGTTGGAAGTGACTACTGCTGGAAAAAGGAATTTATATGGCTCGCTAAAACATCAACATTACTTCAGAACATAACCAGTCAATTAAATAACTCAGTTTCTATATGAGCCAATGTTCCTAGTGAATACAGCTGCTGTTCTCCTAACAGGCAGAAGTGTACACTAAAAGGTGCACTGACTTTATTCAAATGTGTACACTGGTTCACTGCATCAAATCAATTCTTGCCAAAAGTAAAAAGAGAACTGAAACAGAAAAAAAAACATGCTGCTGCAACATAGTTTAACGTGTGGAGTCAGTGTCCACGTCCAAATTAGAGGAAGTCCAATCTTTTTTAAATGTCTGCCTAATTCAGTTGCTAGGATGCAAACAAACTCATTCAGAGTGGTTCAAAATATTTAATTGTAGAGAAACTTACAAACTCTTTCCAGTGGCGGTGACTGGAACCAAAGGTCATGATGTAGAAAAGTCAAATTATTACATATTTTAACTTTGACTAATTTCCAGTCTGTTTCATCTATATGTTCTATTTTAAAACATTAGGTTATGGAAAGGCTATGATCAAACTCACTTAGTAATGTTTTCCAACTGGTTAAAACCACCTGTGCTGTGCAATATTGCCTGTCCTTTTGAAAAAATATCTGCAAGTTTTACCCCCAAATCTTCACTATTTAAAGAAATTAAAGTGAAAAGCATTTCATACCGTCACTTTATCAGTTTATTTAATAATTTGTGATTAAGGCCATTAAAAGCTTGGCCTATTTTCTTCAGCCTGGGAGTATATGTGCTTTGCTGCTGGAATACTTTTACACAATTTGACTTTATAACTATTGTTGAACCTTTGAGGGGACAATTACACTGTTTGTACCTTGATATACAAAAACTAATTACCTGAAGAGTACCTTTTTTATAACAGTGCACAAGGTAAATATAATAATTTTATTTATTATCCAAAACAAGTGAGGCAGTGTTTGATCTGAGCTTGTATATATAACATTCTTGTGTATATATAAACAGCCACACATTAGAAGAGAAAAAAAAGAGTTTCCTTTGGGCACTAATTTGCTAAATAATCTATTACTAAACACTATATTACACAACACAAATGTTGTAACTATACATGCTCAGGAGACATACTAGTCTAATACTATTTAACAAAATACTTCTAAAGACATTAAACTCTTTAGACATCACCACCACTGTGAACAATTCTGGCATTAAAACAGTGAACTCAACATAGACCCACAGTTGATATCTTTTAGATTTAATCATACAGAACTTTAAAGTCAGTCCAGTGTACTGGCCCCTATAAATTGCTGTGCTACAGTGTGTTTACAGTGTGTCAAGTCTCACAATCTGATCTTAAGTTGCAGACCTGCAGTTAATGTTTTAATGAATGTGTTTGTTTCCTAAAAGCTGTTTGGGATCTGTTGCAACACTGAAGTGCAGTATTTTTGGTTGTTTGGCAACTTGTTCTGCAAACACATGGCAGTTTTCTAAATGCACTTTCTTCTGAGTACAGTTTGCTGATAAGCTCCTGACAGCTCCACCGTTTCCTATAAATGATGTTATTTCTTATAAAGGTGGCACTAAGATGCCAACAGTGTGATTCACAAAGCATTCAGCTGTTCACGGATCACTGCAGGTTGTGTAGTTTCATTATTCTGTCCAGCTACATAAGCCAACATTCAGTGTCTGATATGTGTGCACTGCTCGAGGCACTGATGAGTTAATTCACATCGTATCAGCTATCTGTGCAATTATGTGTCATAAATCCTAAAGTGGTTCACAAAGCAGGTAATATGATATGGTCTCGCGTTTGGGTTGCCTGCTCCACTAAAAGGCTGTTAGGGGTTTAGAGAAGTGAGGGACCAGAGTGAAACGTTGGCAGTGTCACGGCGGACCTGACCATTTATACGCAACACAGAGGTTTAAGAAGTTCATCTCCAGCGAGTACGTACTCGTTTAGTTTGAGTATAGGGGGTCTAACTTACCGTGAACCTCAGTGACGACGAATTCAGCTGCTATGCAAAGGAGCGTAAGAAGCGATGATGCCCGCATGTCCAGAGCAACGAAAACGACGGTGAGCGCGAGAAATTCCGTCTGTCAGTGAACTGCACATATTTTAGGAAATATAAAAGTCGACACTGATGATTGACTGTGACGACCGTTTCCTTTCTTTAAAAAAAAAAAAAAAACTTTCACTTTCACTTCGGCACCCAAACAATGAGCAGCTCCTACAATCCTAGAGAGACTCTGAATCCAGTCCAACCTGCTCCAGAAAAGAGCGAAGTTTGGACTAAAGTGAAGCTCCTTCAGCTATTTCAGTCCACGCGTCGCTTAATCTCCTCCTACTGGATGTTTGCGTCTACTCGCTCGTACTGAGTTCTGAGAGAGAAGCTCACGAGCGAGCTTTCGCGCGTATTTCTTGGTGAACGAGCAGAAGAAGCAAGCAGGGGGCGCTTTAATTGTGCTCCCTTGTTCCCTTCACTCGAGGCCTTCTCTCCTAGTGGTGTACTTGGAAGTCTGGGAGATATAATTCTCTGATGGGTGGTTTTTTTTTTCAGACCTGCTCCCAGAGACACACTGCCCTGCACTCTCTAGTGCTTTTTCCTGTTTCTTCACACCCACTTTAATTGTACAATGAGCTGTTGGAGTAGGAGAAAAGAAAAACACTAGGAAGTGCAGGGCGGGCTTGAGATTTGACACTCAACACAGACCAGCAGTTCAGGCATGCTGTAAGTCAGAGTGCCACAAATCCAGCCCCTGAGGGCACATGTCCAGCACAACTTGGCGATTATCCTCCTTAAATATTGAATCTGTCTTTTAGTGGGTGTGTTTGGGAAAGGAAATCAACAGTGCCAGATTCCGGCCCTCCAGGGCTGGATATGAGGAACACTGGCGTCAACAGTTCAAAACAGTATTCAGAAAAATAGCCTTCAGAACAGAATATTGGAATTTCAGAGTATATTGTCAGTCATGCCCTTTGTCCTTTTTAGAGGGTCTCTTGTTTTTCAGCTCTCTGTCAAATCTAGGCTGTAGCCTAACAAGCTTGTAATATTTCAGCACACTTACTTAAAGGTGGGTTTCATCATTTTTTCTAAATTTCTGTATCGTGTCATTCAGTGTGGTTTGATGTAAAGCAATTCATTTGCAAAGACACTGACATACATTATTTATGTTGATGTCATAGGAACAATGAGTCCCATTTTATATTTACTGTCCAAACCCACCAGTGAACTCTGTTTTTTTCTGTTGGACACTTTTGCCCTAGAATACCCATCATGTATCTCTCTGGATTCAAAAGAATTGATCACACCAAAACTTTGTCACCAAACAAATGTTTAAATGTATATAGATGTCTATATAAATGTCATACCCCTAGATATTACATTTTCTATTCATTTTCTATTCATTTTTAGGAAATACTCTAGGTTAGTGTTTCTCAGTGTTCCTTTGGGCTTTTATATGGTCAATGGGCTTTTCTTCTGAAGTGACTTAACTAGGGGTTTTGATTTCAAGGATCTATTTTGTTAAAATTACTCCAACCTAATGGAGACCTTTATAACATATAAAGTGTTACAAAAATGTAACACAAAATGTATCCTGACCTTAGAATTAACAATCATATAATACTTAAAACTAGACTAAACAGACAAAAGTACACCCCTTCTAATTATTGCATTCAGGTTCATTCACTTCCTGGAATTTCTACCCTGCTAGATACACCCTAGTCAGTGGAAGTGCTAGACCAAACAAACTCCACAGTGAAGCGCATAAGGCATGAAAAAACTCTGTAACATGTTGCATCACTCAGTACACAGGTCCTGCATACAAGGCTAAGATCACTATCAGCAATGCCAAGCGTTGGCTAGATTAGAATAAAGTATGGCATTGCAGGACTCTGGAGTAGTGCAAACATGTTGTCTGGGTTTGGTGGATGCCAGGAGAACACTGCTTACCAGAATACAAAATGCTGTAAAGTAAAGTAAAGTTTGGTGGAGGAGGGATAATGATCTGGGCATTTTGGACAATTATATACTTCCCAAGTTTGTGGCAGCAGTTTAGGTAATCTTTTTCCAGCATGACTGTGTCATAAATTCCCACACAGTAAAATCTTGTAGGACACCTTCTCAGAAGAAGTTTGTTAGAACCTTAGATATTACATTTGAACTCTCCTTTACAAAGCTCAGAAGACACTCTGTCTGTGCCATATTATTTTATTAATATATTTTATTAATAAAAGACTTTGGGCTGAAAATTATGCTTTACAGTAAGTGGATGACTAATGTTATCCTCAAAGGCCCGGAATGGCTACAGGTTTTCATTCTGTCAGGGTGTTACAGAATTAAGACACACACAGAGATAAAGATAAAAAGGCTTTTGTGAATGGCGTGGGCTAAAGGCAGCGTTAACAACAGTCCATGTCAAAATCAGAGGGGCAATATAATAACCAAGGGACATACCAAAAGACGAAACGGCAAAACCAGGTGAACTTCCAAAAACCAATAAATCAAACTTTGCTGAAGAGGCCTTGTGTTAACCATGTCTAGAAGTGGCGTTGACTGCTCTTGCCTCTGAACTATCAAACAGCAGAAACATTTATTGTGTATTCAAGATCTTTTTGGAAGACATGGACACCGTGTGTGCTAGACCAAAGATGAAAAGGACTATCCAGGTTGTTATCAAGTCTAAGAGCCAGGCTCTGTGGTATGCACCATTGACAAAGGTTATTTACATGTCTGTGAGCAGCACTAATGCAGAAAAGTACATTGAGATTTGGAGCATCACATGCTGCCTTCAGGAATCTTTTCCAGTGATATTCTGCATTTTTCAACAAGACAACACAAAACCACATGCTCCACACATTACAGAGGCATGGCTGCAGATGAAGAGGGTATGGCTACTGGACTGGCCTGCATGCAATCCTGAACTGTCCCCAGTAGAGAATGTGTAGAGATTTTTGTAATGAAAAATGTGACAATCACGACTTGAAAGACATGTTTGCAGAAAGTACAAAATTTAAGTGTAGATGTCTGTTGTTATAATAATTCAGAAGGCTCAGAGACAAAGGTAAGATCCATAAGCAGGCTGATTTATTGTACAAAACACGGAACAGGTGAGGGGCGGAGACAAGAGGGTGGAGACAAGCAACACATATACAGAAGGAATTTTTTTTTCGATTTTTAAATTGTACTCTAGTAGAAATATATGGATGAGAGAAAAAGGAGCATATGACTAGTCAAAATTACACAATAGATATGTGATCTTGGCAATATGCTTAGTCAAAATGGCTTCATAGATATGTATACCTGACATTATGAATAGTAAAAACTGTATAGCAGATTCCTGAAACATAGTGTTTACTAGGACCTGCCTTACAGATCTTTTGAATTACGAGTTACGACTTGTACTCTCATGTCATATGACAAACCATATGCTGAACAGAAAGACAATGAAGCTTAGAGTCCAGCTAACATTTGGTGCACCTTGAGTGAAAAAGTCATAGCTCTATTATCAGTGCAGTGAACTACATAAAGAAATGAGAGCCATTTGGGATTCAGCCAGAGTAGACAAACATGTTGAAAAAAAGAACAGACCCGCTAAACAGTCCAACTTCACACTACACAACCAGCTAAAGCCTCACAAACCCAGTTTAACTCCACGGCTCCAGTAAAATGTGTTAGGCTAACTGTTAGCTGCTAATGGAAACTTCATTTTGCAACTGATCAACTTGGCTAAACTTTAAACATACAGTTAATGTATTAACCAAGTAAATTATAATCATTTATTAGCTACTTAGCCTGTTCACATATATCTGACCCAGACAGCATCTCTCTCGGTTTTGAGTCTGTCTGTTTTGAGTGATCAGTTGGTCTAGACAGCCCACTCTGAGGTTCAGTAGTGCTGAACATCACCCTAAACTCATCTTGTGGTTTTATATGTCTGTAGTTCTAGATTTACACCACAAATTGAGTTTCACGATTGAGTTTCACCTGCTCTGTGTTGTCTCCCTCTTGTTGGCCCCAGGTATTCATTATTAGTTCCTGTATATATCCCTGGTTGTCTGCCTAGTCTGTGTTTGGTGTTTTGTACTGCTATGTGTTTGTGTAAGCACTGTTAAATGTTACCTGCTGCCATATTGTTAGACTCGTATTAACCCCGTCTTTATTTTCTTTTGTAGTTTACTCTGTAAATCTGAGTTTCTAGTTTCCTGTTCCCTTTTGTTATCTTTATATTTTTGTGTTTTTGTTTATTAAATAAACGGCTTGCGCCTGCATCCTGCCTCCTCGACTCTGCCTACGTGACAACAAACTACTGTTTGAACATTTTCCTGCTTATGAGTTGTACATCTAAATACTGTATGTCATTATGTTATTTCATTTTCTAATGACATACAGCCACTTATTTTATGGGCATATTTACATGTTAGGAATGCCCTTGCTGGTTGGACATTAACTATTTTACCATTACACTCTATCTTGTTGCACACTAACGTGTGTGCCTTGATGTACTTTGTCTGCTTACTGTGTTATACTGCCTCAAGGCCTTGGAGAAAGCTTAGTCCTCCTACTATATTCCTGTATATGGCCGAAATAACAACAAAGACTACCTGAGCTGACATCCTGAAGTCCAGTTCCAAAGAAGCTGGAACAGTGTGTGAAATGCCAATGAAAACAGAAAACATTGTTTAGTAAGTTCTGCTTGGCCTATATTAAATTAAAAACAGTATAAAAATATGTTTAATTATTTATTGAGTACTCAATTACATGTCATGTTTCGGTCAGGAACCTCACAGAACCACCATATCATTCTCAGCACTGCAGTGACACTGACATGGTGGTGGTGTGTAAATGTGCATTGTGCTGGTACGAGTGGATCAGATACAGCAGTGCTGCTGGACTCTGAAAAGTCCACCAACAGTGTCCTGTGGGCAGTGTCCTGTGATCACTGATGGAGGGCTAGAGGATCCATCACAGACTGTGCAGCAATAGGTGAGCTGGATGAACCAGCAAAGTAAGAGTATCTATTATATCCTTGCTGTCCAAAGGAAAACATGTATTTTTCCCTTTTTAT
Source organism: Megaleporinus macrocephalus (assembly GCA_021613375.1). NCBI lineage: Eukaryota > Metazoa > Chordata > Actinopteri > Characiformes > Anostomidae > Megaleporinus > Megaleporinus macrocephalus. The sequence continues at coordinate 22,856,298 of CM038702.1, forward strand.
ATCATGTGAACTCAGCCGCTGTTCTTTATATTCTTTAAAGTTTCACGATGATTAGACCATTTGTAAGAAAAAACGCATTTTACATTATCTTACATTAAAAGTGAAGATTTTTATCCTGTAAAGTTTCTATTTTGGAGAACAAATGTTTTATGGACAGCAACAACATATACATTCAGTTGTATAAAACTAAAAACATGAATGTACTGATTTGTAATTTTATGTTGTTGTTTTCCCCTTTTTCTGCTATAAAGGTTGTTTTGTGTTCTGCTTTTGCACTAGTTTTACATTTATAGTAATATTGTTGATTAAATTGGTAAATAATATAAACAAACTAGAAACGTGGATGGTTGTGGTTGAGGGAGGGTTGAGTGAGAGATAAATGAGCGACAAATAGTGGACTGCGGGTCGGTATCTATCTGCAGATCAGAGTTTGGAAACCTGTCCTAAGTGAGTACATGCAGCTTGAAGGCTGTACAGCTCATCACCTGAAGCTCAACCCCAGCAAGACTGAACTGCTGTTCATCCCTGGAACTACAGGTCCTCAGGAGGATCTTGCCATCTCATTCGAGAACTCTTCGATTGTTCCGTCTAAAGATGCAAGAAACCTTGGGGTGACTCTGGATGACCAGTTATCGTTCTCAGCCCATATTACGAACCTGACTCGGTCATGCAGATACCTTCTCCACAACATCAGACGCATCCGACCCTTCCTCTCTCAGGAGGCCTCCCAGGTGCTCGTCCAGTCTCTTGTGATTTCAAGGCTGGACTACTGCAACTCACTCCTGGCTGGTCTTCCTCTGCAGGCCATCAGGCCCTTACAACTGATCCAAAATGCAGCAGCACGGCTCGTCTTCAATCTTCCCAAGTTCACTCATGTCACACCACTGCTGCGCTCCCTTCACTGGCTTCCTGTAGCTGCTCGCATTCAGTTTAAAGTTCTGATGCTTGCCTACAAAGCCAAGAATGGACCAGCTCCTCCCTACCTTATGACAATGGTCAAAAGTCGAACCGCACCTCGAGCCCTTCGGGCTTCAAGTACGGCTCGGCTTGACCCGCCATCACTCAAGATTCATGGAAGACACGCAACAAAACGCTTCTCTGTCCTGGCACCCAGATGGTGGAACGAACTTCCACTAGCTGTCCGAACAGCGAACTCTCTCGCGGTCTTCAAACGCAGACTGAAGACCTATCTCTTTGTAAAGCACTTATAAACACTAATCTACTGGTATAAACTGTAATTGCACTTTATCTTCTAGGAGCACTGGCTAAGTACTGCCCTTGTACTGTATGTAGTCTTGTATTTATTCTCTTCTCTGTAGGTGTTTCAGTCTTGCTAGGTATTGCATTGTCTTTTTTCTAGGTATCAGCACTGGCCCTGTGTTTATGGCAGTGTTTGAGTTTAAGAGTAGTTTGGACTTAATCCTGTTTGTACTAGATAGAGATTCATACTCTAACTGAACACTAAGCACTTTTGTAAGTCGCTCTGGAGAAGAGCGTCTGCTAAATGCCGTAAATGTAAATGTTTTAACACCATGATGTTTGGCTGCACCCAAATATGTACATGACTCTATGGGAGGAACGAGGGATGAATGAACGACAAATAGAGGCGTGCAGGTGGCTATGTCTGTGGATTATTGCTTGGGGACCTGACCTGAGTGAGTACATGCAGTTTGGTCGCTGTAGATGTAGAAAGTTTGGCTGTGCCAAAAAATGAAAAAAACGACCCACAAACGAGTGCGGATCGAACCAAGACTGCAGTCGTGGTCGGGGGTCTGCCCTGAGTCAGTGCATGCGAAACGATGTCTGTGAGACGAGCATAAGTTCAGTAGATTGGTATCCTGAATCAGTCCGTGCATCTGATCAAAAAAAGCTGTATACAATCAGATCGGACAGTCTGGAGTTGATATGATATAGTCGTTATCCGATTTCTATTGGATATAAATCAATATATAAACAGTAGAAATACAGCAGCTCCTCCAGCAGGAGTGTGTCTGAGTGATGACCGCTGGGGGGCAGCACACATGCCTCCCCACTTCTTGTGGCCGTTGCTGATGACGTCATTGGAAGCGACGCAGGTCGCCGCAGCGTTAGCCTGATGTGCTACATTTGCTGAATACAGAAGATTCTCACTCTCGGTGTGTATTTTATTACGGATATGTTGTAGAAGAGTGTCTGTGTCGGGGTTCGGACGCGTCGCGGTGTCTCTGTGGTGTGCTGAGCGCTGGTTTAGCTGTAGCTCTGCTGCGTGTGGACAGTGAAGTTAACGAAGCTCGACTGGCCTCTAAAACCTCCGTAGCCGGACTTCTCCAGCACTTCTGTCGTTCACTGTATGGTTTTAGTCGGTACTACTGAGTACACACGCTTTTAGACGTATTATAATTCTTGCTAGCAAGAACATAGGGGGGCTGCTGAGGTCGTGATGGGCTCTATCACACCTAAACTATGCATTAACTGATAAATTGATTGAACCAGTCCAGGAAATTAACAAACTGTGGTAATCCATTGTAGGTATGTGGCCTGTATAGGCAGTAATCTTCATTTTAGTATTTATAGGATAGATTCTGGAGATTAAACGACTCCACTTTGTCTGTTAAGACACTGATATTGAAACCTGGAGTGCTTTACGTGAGTACTGAATGTGTTTTCTTTTAAACTGAGCTCCAATATGAGCCGTTTTACCATAGAGCTGTTCAGTGAGGTGATAGTCTGAACTGTGTCTGAACTATCATCATCACAGTGGTCAAACACTCTGCTACCCCTTAGAAAGAAACACAGCTAACATCATCTCACAGTGAGTGTGTGTCCTGGTTCAGGATACATCTGTTAAAGGGTTGGGTCAGATTGATTTCCTGCTGTTATGTGATATAGAATTTTCTGCTGATATTGGCTGATACTGAAATGTGTTGATACCTGTATGTCCTCTACAGTGTTGCAGGCTGTTGTGAACAACAGTGTACACTACATAGGCTGTGTTGGTTGTGTATGTTTGATTAATGTGTACAGCGCTGTGTGAGGTTTCCTTTTGTCATATTATTAGGAGAAGTAAACAAAACAGGGCAGACAGAACTATTCTGTTGCTTTTTAGAGAAACTTAGTGACTGATTTCTTTATGATGGTTATGATGGGAACCACTGGTTACAATGTCTACACCTATGAATGCAGATATATTTATTATTAAATGGTATTATTGTTATGGTGTATGGTAAGCCATGTTGTGTACCAACCGAAGTGATGTCATTTTATCTGTAAATGTTAATGATGTTAACACTGTTATAAGAAGCAGTCTGGAAAATTGGGTTCACTAGCTTTATCAATGCAAACTGAACATATCATGTGAAATTGTGAGGTATTTAGAAAATGTTTTGATGTTTATTTTTGTTGGTACAGACCAGCTACACTCTACTGGACTAGACTGGACTGTGGACATCCAGCATAGGAGTAGCGACAGAGTTAGATCTTTGGTGGCAAATCAAACCAGTGACATTCCTGGTTTGTGAGACTTTGTCTCTGTAGTTAGCTCTAGTACCCTTCTCTCTACCTTGCTGCTGAGATTAGCTCTCTCTAATTGTTGAACGGCAGTAAGCTGGAGCAGAGTGACCAATTAGGAAGGTACAGTTTACCTCCATGATGATATTTCACAGAAAATGATCTCCTAATAATGAGTCTCGGTTCCTCACTAAACAGAAAATTGGCTGACAGCAATGTGCTTGATCTGAAGTGATCCTGCTCCATCCAGGTTTACTCGTCCTTTGTACAAAGTTTTGAAGGCACTATCTTTAAATGTGGTGCAGCTGCTTATGAGTTGCTTGGAAGATGAAGAGGAGCGTTTTAGCATGCTTGACTTGTTTACCACGGTACGTTCATATTGAAACCAGAGAGTTCTGATGTATGTTTGTGTTTGGCGTTGTGTAAATAGGAGAACCAATGTCTCTTTACGACGACTTGGGGGTCGCTACCAGCGACGCTAAGACTGAAGGATGGTCGAAGAACTTCAAACTGCTTCAGTCTCAGCTGAAAGTGAAAAAAGCTGCTCTTACGCAAGCAAAGGTTTGTGTTCTTTATGTTTTGCACAGTCTGTGATTTCTGAGGTCAGCTTACATTTTTGCAAGCGTTGTGTAAATATATAAACCATTTTAACTATGAGTGCTGCGGAAACTATGTAGAACTGCGGCGCCTGCTGCTTCAGGTATGTGATGACACCCAGTAGGTCACAGTAGGTGAAAGAGGTGCGCTTCTTGACACACACACACACACACACACACAGACAAACACGTACACACACACACGTCTGCACACGAGTCTACAAACATGTAAAGACGGTGCCACTTCCATCTGTTTTGCCTCCTTGTTGCGTTAAATATTATTTATTTTTTAACTAAATCAAACTCTGATAAATTTATAAATAGATGGATAAATGTAAAATGCGTAGCGCTAAACAAGTAAAATTCCTACCTAAGTTAAGTTTATAATAAATACCACCACCCCCAAATAAAAGGGGAGGGGAGATATCTGATGTTGCAGAAGGCTACAAAACAGCCCCTTCAGACTAACTCTGGGAAAACTTAAACCAGTCCTGGTTGAGTGCTTTTGTATGTGTTTTCCTAAATCAGGGTAACAAATATGTTTGCGTGGACTTGATAATTCAGAATTCAGAACTGCAGAAGAATCACACATGTTTGTCAGCAGGCTGTTCACCTCATTTATATGATCTTCAGTATTTAGATTTTAGGGAAAGTATATAAGTTGGGATGTAATCTTGGCATAAAACTCAAATTTAATTCTGTCTTTAAAAAAAATTACTTTAGCAAATCTAAGACTTTTTAGCTGTTTTAGAGTTAGCTGTTTACATGACCATTTGAATAATCAGACAAAACCTTAACTGTGATAATGATATTAAAGATTATGATATTAAAAAAAATAAAGACAGTCTTGTATATGCAGGACACCCTCATATTACAATTGCAATGTGTAGCAGTATAATCCTGATATGGCTAGTTTGTCCTACAGTTTAGCCTCTAGGAGTAGGAGCACAGCTCTGTGGTTGGAGTCCTCTATTGGCTTTACCGGCTGGAGCAGATCCTTGGAACGGCTTCATGAACACAGGTCCAGGAAATCAGTTATTTGAATGTGTTTTCTTTGCAGACGCAGAGGATGAGGCAGTCCACTGTTCTGGCCCCAGTTATTGATCTAAAGAGAGGAAGTGCTGGAGACGACAGACAAATTTCAGACACACCTCCACATGTAGCAGCAGGGTTGAAGGTGAGGTGTATGTGTGTGAGAGAGAGAGAGAGGGAGACGGGGGCCACATGCAGTTGTAGCAGACATAGTGCTCCAGTGTCTTGTTATAAGCTGTAGTAAATAGAAAATGAGTTTTGAGTTGTAAATGGGTTTTGTTGTCACTGGGCCCTGTTACTGTGGTTGTTCATTGTATATTCCTTGGGCACAGAACTATGGCTCACTCAATAAGAGTGTGTGTGTGTGTGTGTGACAGGACTCTGTGCCAGCTGGCTTTTCTGCAGGTGATGTTCTAATCCCACTGGCAGATGAATATGATCCGATGTTCCCCAATGACTATGAGAAAGTGGTGAAAAGACACCGAGAGGAACGGCAAAGACAGAGAGAGCAGGAGCGCCAGAAGGAGATTGAGGAGAGGGAGAAGTAAGCTCATATTCCACACGTTCACACAGGAGTCTTATGACAGTGACCACAATGATGTGATCTGATTAAACCCTCATGATAAGCTGTTCCATAAGCTACGATGTTGTGGGTATCTCCACAAACTTAAGGAACGTTGACCAAATCCAAAAAAAAAAGGTTTATAAGAGGCTCACCTGCATTTTAGCTTGTCGTTGAGAGATTTGAGTTTAAAGGGGTTTTCCACCAGTGTTTTCAAGAATCCAGTACAATTTAATTGTTAAGCTATTCAGTGCGAATGGCTGCTTTTTAGCAAAACTTAGTGACTGATTTCTTTATGATGGTGATGATGGGAACCATAGGTTACCATAGGTTACTTATTAAATGGTATATAGTAAGCCATTTTGTGAACCAACCAAAATGATGACATTTAATCTGTAAATGTTAATGATGTGAAGTTATTGGTTATATAGTACTGTGCATGTATACCTCTGCAAAAAATGTATTTCGCAAAACATTCATGATCAAAACAATCTTTGTTCTATTGTAAAACAATGACATTTGTATCTGTTTTGTTTGATCACTTTCTGTTAGGTGGATTTTAGAGGTATTAAACGCTTCCTATAAGCACCACATTTCATGTTAAACTACTCTGAATCTAACTATTTAATGATGCAGGAGTTTTTTAAAGTAGAGGGAATTCTCAATGTAAGCATTTTAATACTAGCAGTACAAAAAGCATTAATTGATACTATTAATCTGGATTTTGATTAAAACTAAAAATGTACCAATTTTATGTGGTAACGCAGTTACGCATAACTTAACAACCTCAGAGAAAATTAAATACTATAATATATGTCATGAATTATTATATATTATAGCTGAAAGAAATAGCAGAACAGTACATATGGTGCATGCCTTCACTGTGTATAGCCTAGAGGTGGAGTTTAGCAGGCATTTTTTTTTTATTTTTTATTTTTTTAGACCCTGTCATGTGTTTTTATGTATTAATGTGATGTTTAGATCCCAGAATCAACATTGTATTGATGAGGATATGATGACCCTGGTAGATATTTCACACAACTTTTCCGAGTTTTCGTCTGACACTCTTTTAACTCTCTCTATCAGCAGATTCATCCACTTGATGGGCTCCAAATCCCAAAATGTTATACAGAGCAGCTTTAAGAATTGTGATATTGTATTTTTGCCATATTGTCCACTCCTGTGTCCACATAGTATTATCATTATAGTCATTTTTATATAGTCTGATCTGTGTGTCGTTTCTTATCTCTCTCATGCGTTTGCATTCTGTAGGAAGCGCAAGGAGCGCCATGAGGGAGGAGCCCCCAGTGGGTTCTCGCGGATTCCCACAGAGGCAGACTCTGATGAGGATGAAGAGTATGAGAAGGAGAAGAGGAAGAGAAGTATGTATCTTCTGAAACTCCACAATTATTACTTGCTCTTTGTTCAAATTTCCCCTCTTTTACATTTACAACACACTCACTATGTTATATTCTTACTGTTGGAGCAAAACATTCTCAACATGAGAGAGAAAAACATTCTTAACATTTGTTTGTTAGTGTAACAGTAGTTTGTTCTATACATATAAGCCCACATAAGGCTGGACTTATCTACAGAAATAATTATTGGTGTGGGTTTTTTGGTGTTTTATTTATTACATAATTGGCCATTGACCTGTTGAAGTTGATCTGTATTGTCACATAACTGACATAACTGCTGTTGTGCCAGAGTTCGTTTTCTGAGAATTTGCTGGACTACGTTCTTGCAACTCAAGTGCAGTTTAATGTTAAGCCAGCCTTATGTTACTGCACACTGAATAGACATCACAAGACTTGCAAACTCATCAAAATACAGTCATATGAAAAAGTTTGGGCACCCCTATTAATCTTAATCATTTTTAGTTCTAAATATTTGGGTGTTTGCAACAGCCATTTCAGTTTGATATATCTAATAACTGATGGACACAGTAATATTTCAGGATTGAAATGAGGTTTATTGTACCAACAGAAAATGTGCAATATGCATTAAACCAAAATTTGACCGGTGCAAAAGTATGGGCACCCTTATCATTGTATTGATTTTAATACTCCTAACTACTTTTTACTGACTTACTGAAGCACAAAATTGGTTTGGTAACCTCATTGAGATTTGAACTTTATAGCCAGGTGTATCCAATCATTAGAAAAGGTATTTAAGGTGGCCAATTGCAAGTTGTTCTCCTATTTGAATCTCCTCTGAAGAGTGGCATCATGGGCTCATCAAAACAACTCTCAAATGATCTAAAAACAAAGATTGTTCAACATAGTTGTTCAAGGAAAGGATACAAAAAGTTGTCTAAGAGATTTAACCTGTCAGTTTCCACTGTGAGGAACATAGTAAGAGAATGGAAGACCACAGGGACAGTTCTTGTTAAGCCCAGAAGTGGCAGGCCAAGAAAAATATCAGAAAGGCAGAGAAGAAGAATGGTGAGAACAGTCAAGGACAATCCACAGACCACCTCCAAAGACCTGCAGCATCATCTTGCTGCAGATGGTGTCACTGTGCATCGGTCAACAATACAGCGCTCTTTGCACAAGGAGAAGCTGTATGGGAGAGTGATGCGAAAGAAGCCATTTCTGCAAGCACGCCACAAACAGAGTCGCCCGAGGTATGCAAAGGCACATTTGGACAAGCCAGCTTCATTTTGGAAGAAGGTCCTGTAGACTGATGAAACAAAGATTGAGTTGTTTGGTCATACAAAAAGGCGTTAGGCATGGCGTCAAAACAACACAGCATTCCAAGAAAAACACTTGCTATCCACTGTAAAATTTGGTGGAGGTTCCATCATGCTTTGGGGCTGTGTGGCCAATGCCGGCACCGGGAATCTTGTTAAAGTTGAGGGTCGCATGGATTCCACTCAGTATCAGCAGATTCTTGAGAATAATGTTCAAGAATCAGTGACGAAGTTAAAGTTACGCCGGGGATGGTTATTTCAGCAAGACAATGATCCAAAACACCGCTCCAAATCTACTCAGGCATTCATGCAGAGGAACAATTACAATGTTCTGGAATGGCCATCCCAGTCCCCAGACCTGAATATCATTGAACATCTGTGGGATGATTTGAAGCGGGCTGTCCATGTTCGGCGACCATCAAACTTAACTGAACTGGAATTGTTTTGAGGAATGGTCAAAAATGATTAAAAGCTACAGGAAGCGACCAGAGGTTATTTTTGCAAAAGGAGGATCTACTAAATATTAATGTCACTTTTCTGTTGAGGTGCCCATACTTTTGCACTGGTCAAATTTTGGTTTAATGCATATTGCACATTTTCTGTTAGTACAATAAACCTAATTTCAATCCTGAAATATTACTGTGTCCATCAGTTATTAGATATATCAAACTGAAATGGCTGTTGCAAACACCCAAATATTTAGAACTAAAAATGATTAAGATTAATAGGGGTGCCCAAACTTTTTCATATGACTGTACATCTCCCAAACCAGCTCAAACTTAGTTCAGTGTCTTTATCAGCAGTAGTAGTCTCAGCTTCAGTAGGTGATGTTGGTATATAAATGTTGAAGTATTGAGTATGCCATATCATTTCAGTGTGTAGGAGTGATAACCTGCCTACATGCGCACAAGACAAAATGTTACAGCCTTGAAGGATTTGTGTGACCTGTCTTTACCACAGGAAGCTACTGTAGCATTTTTTTTTTTTGAAAAGAAAAAAAAAGTAAAACAGATAATTTCACATGTCATAACTTTTCTTGTACAATATCAAAAGCTGTTGTTTTTGTAAATACTGTTAACGTTGACAGCTTTGAAAGTGAAACTGTTGTAATGTCTTCTGGTTTGTTTGGCCTGCAGGTATGGGTGGAGCTGCCATTGCTCCTCCAACATCTCTGGTGGAGAGAGACAGTAAGTAAAAACCTCCAGCTTTCTTTTTATTTGTCTTTTAATTCACTTTATATGGTCCGGGCACATAACTTAATCCAACTTAATCTTTCTCACTTTTTAAAAACAGTAGTTTGAGTATCTTTTTAAAATAACTGTTCACCGTCCATCAACTGAGAAACAAAACTGTCGACTGTGATGTCACACACATTCACTTTTTCAGTCTGCTGCAGTTTAGCTTTGCCCGTTGATGCCAAAATTATGAGAAGTGTTTCAGAGGGGACTCTGAAAAAAAAATATTTGCATCAAGCAGAAGATTAGATATGACTGATATTTCAAACTGATATTTAAGAAAAGAGCAGAATGTTTAGGTAGCATCTGAGCCCAAAATGATTAATTTTACTTTTAATGTTTATTTTAAAATGTACTGCAGGTAGACTTTGATATGACTTCTACATTTTATGAAATTGTATATTATTAACATTGGCAGATTGTTAAAAAAAAGATTTGCCAAGAATTTATATATCAGTGCATCCATAATACAACTGCAGTCCTTTCAGAATTGTTAGTGTTGAGCTATCAGTGAATAATATAGTTTTAGCTTTTCTCCACTCGGTGGCGCTATTGTCCCTTGATGGGATTCAACACCCTTCAAACCGCTTAAGTCTCTTACTTTAACAGTGTTTGAATAATGTTAGTGATATTATGCTTAGATCTGTTGTTGGTTGTCTTGGCAGCCTCGTACTCGTATGATGATGAGGGTCGTCAAAGGTCCAAAGCAGCAATTCCACCCCCTGTCTATGAGGACTCGGAGAGACCCCGCTCTCCTCCAGGACCCACCAGCTCGTTTTTGGCCAACATGGGGTGAGTGAGCGACTGAACAACAGCAAAGTAGAAAACTTTCACCTAACCCCTATAAAACACACACACACACACACACACACACACACACACACACACACACACACACACACACACACAATCTCTAGTGCTAGTCCTGTGAAGCCATCACTCAACATACGTGACTAATTTCATTACAGCAGCAATATCATGAAAGAAATTCATTTAGGTTTTAAGTGTATAAAAACTAGGTGCAACATTAAATGACTTTTGAAGCCAATCATATGTCATATGTGTGAACCTCAGAGAAAAGAAAACTCGTGTACGGGCCAATTTAGAAAGATATTGCTTAAGAAAACTTAAATACTGAGTTTAATTAAACAGTCAAAAACATTGTGTCGGTGTCTAAACATCTGTGAGATGCGGTTTTGGAAAAAGCCAAATCAATCAAGTCAATCTGAAATCATTTGAAAGCATATTCAAGTAATTTGCACTGCTTAAACAATAGGGTGCAAATAGCATCTCTTTAGTCTGATTGCACTTCATCTATAGATTATAGTGTGAACTCATTTCAAAGGGCTCATATCCTGCATGTTTTACCAAAACAATCTTTAGGGTGAATGTGTTTATTCCCAAAGTCTTCTTATTGCTATTTAACAATGAAAATGTTGTTCTTCTTACTGTGTCTTTAAAACTGGTATTACTTGTAAATTACCTATGTATGGATTGGCTGTCCTGTATCGTGCCATGTTCAAAAAGCTGGGTAGGACGATGATGCTGTACATATGAGTTGATTTTTAAAACAATAAACTAGCTGTTTTTGCTGCTTATTTTCTACATTATATATACACACACATAAATATTAGGGCTGTGTATTGGCAAGAACTTGGCAATACAATATGTATCATGATACAATGGTCACGATACACAGCAATATTGCAAGCAAAGTAATATATTGTGATTTTTTTTATGTATGTATGCATGTATGTATGTATATATGTGTGTATATGTATACGTGTATATATATATGTATGTGTGTGTGTGTGTGTGTGTGTGTGCGCGTGTGTGCGTTTGGTGTTAATGACCAGATATTGCTACTGAGACATTTCATATTGATGCATCCTGATATGAGCTTCTCTTGCATTTTAAGGCATCATTTAGCTTCTTTTTTTGCATTCCTCAGCCTGGTGCATAGGGGAGGCCATGGTTATTGAGTGTTAGCACGAGGTTTGAAGTTTAGTAAAATCAGCTGACAGTTGTTGACAGGGCTCGCCAGTCCTAAAGAGTCCATCCAGGCCTAAAGCTAATTAAGTCCTGAGACTTCTCAGCGGGAGCAGCGTCCAATCTTTTGCAAATTGCACAATTACTGTTAGGTTGTTTTCTGTCTTGTAGTGAATCAAACATAAAGTAAAGGTACATTTCCTGTTTGATTCAGGGCTTGTGTTTGCTTCCTCCATACCATGTCGTTAGAGCAGCAGTACCCAAACTTCTGCATGCTGCTGCACATTCAGTACACAACGTGACAACTAACAGCTTGAGCTATTTGTAAATAAAGCATAAGATGGGCTTTGGATGAGTCATTAGCATTGTGGGCTTGTGAGGGTCAGAGCAACATCTGATAATTGAGCTTTCAATTGACTGTGGTGACCAAAACAGAACATTGGTGCAATTGTTACTGGTTACGTTATATGGTGTTGTGCCAGAGAACAAAGCGTAATGACCTGTGTATGTGTCCTGCAGAGGGACAGTGGCTCATAAGATCATGCAGAAGTATGGCTTTCGCGAGGGCCAGGGTCTGGGGAAGCATGAGCAAGGTTTGAGCACGGCCTTGTCAGTGGAGAAAACCAGCAAACGTGGCGGCAAAATCATCATTGGAGACTCAACGGAAAAGAGTGAGATCACACACTTACCAAACACACGCTTTCCAAAGCACGTCCTTCACATACTGAAACTGAGTAAACTAGGGGTGCAAATCCCAGACTCTTTAGTTACTATACTTAAGGAAATGATTCATCATGAAATCTCAAATTTCCCCATAGTTTGATTAGATTATTTTGGTAATGTTCAGGATTATAGCAAAAAACAAATGACATAAAAGTGAAATATAGACACTAAAGCTACACTGTCTATGAGGTTTTCTGTTTAAAAATTGTATTTTATTTTGGTCACACAAAAACCAGTAGTTTAAAATAGTGTATACATCAAATAGTACAGACTTTTAAAAATGGTGAATAATTTATTCAAACATTAAAATATGATGGTTACAATAAATGGTGGAACCGAATAGTAATTTATTTTTATCTATATGCTCAGAATTTTTTTTTTTTTTCAAATAAATCTTTGTCTTTAAAACCCCCTTCATTCATCAGTTCATTCATCACTCCTATTACACTTGGGTACTTGTTCTCTGGTTTATTCTGTTAGTAGTTGGTTCTTTATTTAGTTTTTAAGTGTGAATTTAAGAATATTGAGTTTTGGAGTACTTGTTTGGAGATCTCAATGAGTATGCAAATCATTTAAATTCAGGTTGGTCCACTCTGTCCATCATTTTCTTTCTTTGTAAAGAGCGCATTTCTAACTTTTTATCTGTGCATGTTTGTGTGTGTGTCAGATTCTGGATCCAGTCAGAACGTGGTGGACTCGCCTGGCTCAGGACCATCAGGTTTGACCTTTCACCTGTTTATTCTACCTGCTTTAGTCTGCCATTCTTATAGTTTATTTTTATTTTTATTTTATTTTATTTTAAACACATCCTACTACACATTTTACCTCTTCTTTGTGGGGCTGAGACTAATAATTCAAATAATAATCAAGTAATTACGACTTTCAAACAAATTAAAGTAGTTGATTATTCACAGTTTTCTGTAGTTAATTATAAATAGTGGTGTTAAAAAATATGAATTGCTTATTAGTGCTCTGAGTTTGGCAAGATGGTAATTCAAGAGTTTTATTGTCATATGATGATTTACTGATTATATTAATAATGTAATTAAAAAAAAGACTTAACAGAGCAGTAACAAACCATACATAGCTTTTCACATATTTCTGAATACTTCATTACAAAGTACACAAAAATACCTATAAGTATGGATGTGTCCACCTTGCTCTGAGAGGCAGTAGAAGTAATTATATGTATGCATATATATGACACTTAATTAATTGAATTGATTGATTAGTTGTCACAGGCCAACTTATCTGCTGTTTATGTGGTTCACATCCGGAAACTGTGCTCAGATATGTCTATATTAGGAGGACAGACTTGTCTAGACGTGACGTTTAAGGTCAAAGGCTGATCCTGATAGCACTTACAGATTACAAACGAAGCTCAGGTGTATTGTCACTTCCTCATGAACCAGACATGATTTAATGTTTCTAGCCTTCAGTGATGGCTCTGACAGCTTTATCACACTGTGTCAAGATGCTGAGAAGCTGAGATATTTACACACAGTGTCTCTGTTAATAGTTTTTTTTTCAAGGTACAAGCATTGTTTACACAAATATTTTCTTTTATAAAACTAGTTCCAACAATTAAAAAAGGCCACTGTAATGCAGCTTCAGAGCAGAAAAGACTGCCCTTGTATCTTATGTCATTTTTCAGAAATCCAGGCGTTAAAGTTTTCTAAGAGATTACGAATGCCTCATTAAGTTACTTCATAGTAACAGAAGTGAATTAATAAATTCTGAGATCTCAATGGTATAAGCAAAGGAACAAAGGCTGCATTGATTTGTTCTTATGTGAGAAATCTCTCTCTAATTCTGTCTTTAGCAGATACGTCAAAGAAAAACGAGGTCAACCCTCTGACAGAAATCCTCAAATGTCCTACGAAAGTGGTTCTATTGCGGGTAAGTGGGGTAGAACAGCGTGTAACAGTGTGTGCGTGTGAAGACAAGAAGTTATTGAGGCCTGTCTATTACCAATCTGTTGCTTGATGCTTGAGGTAGTGTCTCCAAAGGTTAAAGGTCTCTGTGTGTTTTCTTAGAATATGGTCGGAAGAGGAGAGGTGGATGAAGACCTTGAGGCTGAGACGAAAGAGGAGTGCGAAAAATACGGCAAAGTCGTCAAGTGTGTTATCTTTGAGGTGAGAGGCGCTTCTTCCAGGATGATGCTAGTTTGGGATTTATGTAATTTCCTCATAACTAGTGTCACCCAGAGCCCGACTGATCATCACTTTCCAACATCTCACCATCAGCTTATGAAACTTTTCACATCAGCACATCGATAGAGAACAGCTGTGAGAAAGGGAGCAGCTCTCTGTATCCTGAGCTGCAGAAGTCTGTGAATTTGTAAAAGTGCAGCATACAAAACAAACAGTCTATTTTCTGAATATCTTACAGTCTTGAAATGTTTAAGCTTGACCTGGAGTGAGAAAGTAAAAGTAAGTAATTGTTAGCTCTCGTTGTTAGTACTGTTTTCTTTCGTTTCTCTTTTTGTTGACTCATTTTCAGCTTTTCTCTCAAGGCCAAAGTGAGAGACTGTTTCATTTCAGTGAATTAAAAACTCATCAGAACGAACCTCTGAGAGTGATAGTGGCAGTAAATAGTCTTTTTACTCTTAAAACTAGTGAGTAGTTGTTATCGAGGAACATGTAATTCAGACACACCCTGTCATGATCATCTGAAAGGTAGCGCTGTTTTTTGAAGTTTATCTATGAGACTGTGAAAGACCCAGACACACTCGGAGCTCAATATCAACTATTAACTTATAGCTCTAATATAGGATAAACTTAATCTAGATTACTACAGTACAATTAATACAATTCTTTTTTTTTTTTTTTTTTTTTTTTTTTTTTTTTTTTTGGTAATATAATGTGTCAGTAATGGTACAGAAATGTTTGGATCAGTGATTGGCTTAGTTTGCCAGAAAAATAAAAAAAACAGCTAATACAGAATTAATTTAGAGTTCAGTTGATGTGTGCACTAATGTATGTGTTTATGTAGAGTATTCACAATGGCTTTGAACATCAGTTTCAGTACCAAAGTCTTTTTTACTGTTACTGCAAAACCTGTTAATTTAGCTTCTGTTAGTTTCTAAGTGTTGCATAACGACAGTAAGTGTTGAATATAATATTCTAATGTTCTGATGTTTAGATATCGGATGTGGCGGATGATGAAGCAGTGAGAATATTCCTGGAGTTTGAACGGGTCGAGTCGGCAATTAAAGGTGAGCTCCTACCCCCCATGTATATGTCTGTACTCGGCTGTGTCTAATTCAGGTGCCCCAGATATCTGTCTCTTTGTAAGTGAAGCAGGTGAGTGAGCGTGGTCCCCCAGGTGTTACATCACCTGCTAAGTTACATCACATTCTCAAGAGAACTTGCCAATCAAACCAGTTCAGTTCATTCACTCACCCGAACACATTTGGTATGGACTCATTTCACTTGTTACTCGAAACAATGACGGCTTTATTCAGGACTAGCTGCGCTCTAATATGTTTTCTTGAACTCATTTTTGTTATTGCATTTCATTAACTCCACTTCTAATCCCTGATTAGCTGTTGGGTCTTTCCAGTAATTAAAAGAAAAAAACATTTAGAGATCATTGACCTTCAGACCAAAACTTTGTTTACATAACAACCCCCTCCAGACAAGCCATCAGAGCTCACTTCTGAGAATGGGAGACCTGCAGCAGCGACGCTTATAGGTGCACCTGCACGGAAAATTAGGACAAGAAGTATTGTATTTGTAGCAGATCTTTAGGTGTATGACCTGGAAGACAAGTGTTGGTGATATGGGTCTTGGTTTACAGGGCAAAATATGGCCTATGGAATTACATGTTAATGACGAATGTAGGCTTAGTGGTACAAACAGGGTTCCTAAATAAGGAATTATAAATGAACGGACGCTGTATTAAAGGAATTAAAACTAACAAAATCACATTAGTCTCATTTTCCGTTTACCCCAACTGTAGTCACTCAGCCAAGACTTGCTTCGTTAGTTTAGAAACTGGAGCTACAAGGCTTAAATTGCTATCAAACACTAGAACAGCCACCCAGATTGTTTCTATAAAAATACATCCCCAAAACTTCTCTCAACCTACTCAAACCTCGTTCAGGTCTTTGTTGAGAGGTTGTTTACACTTGTAGGTGAAGTTTAGAGCGCACTATTACTTATTGTGAGCTAAAACAAATTTAATAAATAAACAAACAAAAATTCACCACTGCAGGCAGCCAATTAAAGACAACACTGAAGCCCGGTATTCAAAAAGCAGTATTCCATCTATATTCCTGACGGTCATCGTCACAGTCTAGGTCAGCACTCCTACTTCAGAGCTGGATTGTGACTACAGTATTTTTTTGTGTAAAGTGGCCGCCCAAAGTTTTGCTCATTTTTATAATTTACAGTAAGTCATTACTTTATCATAAAATACAGTGGCAAGTGTGTGACCTTAATGAAGACTTGGATGCGGTTTGTTCCTGTTCAGATAGGAACTGGTGTTTACTGGAAATCAAATTAATCTCGTAATCCAATGAAATCAGCACTACTTTGAACTGATGGCTCTGGTCAAGCATTGGTTTCATTTTTATATCTTTCATAAACTGTTAATTGGTTAATCATTAACATCCCTTATTCAAACCCTGTTTCTGGTGAACTGTTCTGCTGATGCACTTTATCAGGGCATGATTATAAAACGATTATACATACTCAATTAACTTACAGTAAGGAGAAGCAAGTATTCAGGCACTTCTTATGTTTGTTATTTAGAACATTTCCAGTGTATATACTCACTTCAGACTCACACACTGTGCTGATAAACATGAACAGTTTGGAAGCATTCCTGTTGGTCCAATCATCATGACATTCTCACAATATAAAGGACATATGCGGTGCTGCGAGAATAGAAATAAAAATATTTACCTGAAAATTTCACCTGATGTCTTTGGTTGGGAAGATTTACCATGACTCGTAGCCAAAATCTCTGCCAGTACATTAGTTTTGATAATATGCTACTGGAAAATTTGTGGAAAGACAACTGATTGTCCCCCAACAGGTGCACAGTAGAAGGGTTCTCTCAGACTAATGATGGAAGGAAGGAAGGAAGGAATGTGAGAGAAGCCAGCAGTCACTTGAAGAGTTCCATGGTATTCTGAAAGCTGCAGGAACAACAGTTACAGAGAACCAGAAGAATAAAAATGTGTTCCTACAGACCATAAAACTAGGCCTACACAGTCCAGCCAGAATATTATGAACACCACTTGTATCTACACTCTTTGTAGATGTTGTCAGTTCCACATATCATACAGATGTACTTTGTAGTCTTGTCTGTCTGTTTCTCTGCATACTTTGTTAGGCCCAGTTTTATAAGGTCAGGTCCCCCAGAGGACCACCACAGAGCAGGTATTATTGGTGTGGTGGATCATTCTCAGCACTGCGGTAACACACTGATGTGATGGTGGTGTGTCAGTGTGTGTTGGGCTGGTACAAGTGTATCTGACACAGCAGTGCTGCCGGAGTTTTTAAAACACTGTGTCCACTCACTGTCCACTGTATTTGACACACCTGCCGACAAAACAAAAATAGAGCTCTTTGGCAATGTTTCAGCTTCATAATGTTTGGTGAAAGAAGGGTTGAGCGCATGATCCTAAGAACATCATAAACACAATGGGAGCCTTCACTTCTCTGGAAAAGATACTGAGGTATTACACGAACCATGAGGAGCAATGTACTGGACAGCAGAGAAGAATAAGTTCTTATTGGCCAAGTAAGGGGAGAAGAGAGACATTTCAACAAGAAAATGACTTCAAACCTGTAACCAAAATAACACTGCTTTCTAATCCTAGATGTATTAATTTAAAATTTTGGGGAATTGAAGATGAGTTGGCTGGAGGAATGCACTAAAATTAAAGTTCCAATTACTTCTTAGATGTCTTTAACTATCATAGCCAGCAAGGTATTGACACAGAAGTATGTATGTTTGTGTGTGCGCAATGGAAGTAAATGTAAAAACAAACAAAAGTATTTCCCATCACTATTCCTGGTTAAAAAATAATAGACTAGTAATAAAAGAGTAATGAATGACTCACTGGCAGTCATGTTTACAGATAAATGTGTGAGTGTTTGTGCGACACGGATAACCTGTATGTGGGTTTGTGTATGTTCTTCCTCAGCTGTGGTGGATCTGAACGGAAGGTACTTTGGAGGTCGAGTGGTGAAAGCCTGCTTCTATAACCTGGACAAATTCCGAGTGCTTGACTTGGGGGAGCAGGTGTGAGTCATTGAGTCAACATCACCTCCCTCACTTCATGTTGGTGAAGACACCAGAAAAAAAACGTCCGGTGGATCACTCTGTACATAGCATGAATAGTTTTTATACGCCCTTCCCTGACATTTTTTTTTGTTCCTTTATTTTGGCAGCAATGTTTTATCTGCAGTTCTTGTTTTGTCTATATCAGTTGAATGTGTACTGAACATCTCTTCTCTTGTCTCTTTGGAAAAGAAGCAGTAGTGTGTTGTACAAACCAGGAAAATAAACTGTGCATTTTGGAAGTTTGTCCTTGTTTTGTTTTCCTCATTTACATAGCACATATACATAGCAGTAGCAATTTCAGTGCATACCGAACCATTTCATTTGTAATTCGCATTCACTTTAAAAAACAGGATCACTGATACGGCACTTAATCTCTTTCCAAGGTACAAAAAAAATCTTTACCTCAGTTTTGAAAATTGTAAGCTAGTATTGTTACACTATTGCACTGTTCAATAAAAGGTTCTTCAAGAAGTCAACAGTGCACAAACATTAAAGACTTAAGAAACCTTTTGCATGGTAAAAGGTTTCTACAGATTGATGGAGAGTGTGTTTAGGGTTTTATGTATATCATGGTAAACAATTTTTATTGTTATGATGTCAAGTTTGTAACAAGCTTGGTGCATTATATTTTCAAAAGTTTCTATATATGATCCTACCCAACACATGCTCCATCCATCTAACTCAATTCACCATACAGAGAACTATTTAAGCACACAAATGTTCTGAGTGTTCATAATTCTACACAGAACTTCTTTTTGAACCGTGGCATGCATATAAACTGTGTGTGTGGCTTAATGTGTCTACATATGAACAAGCCCCCCTTGTTCTTTGCTTTATCTAAAGATTTATCTAATCAAGTTAGATAAGTTTTCTTTTATTATTACGTCCCTTACACATACAACTTTTTGGCTATTTGTTTGAGTTCAGGAAGAAGACCCTGATCAATGTCAACCAGCTTGAGATTTTCAAATGGAAAGCTTTTGTACTGTATATCTTAACATCATTTCATGATCCTATACATCATTCTCATTTAGCTATAATCTACAGCTATATTTTAATAGCCTCTGACTTATGACATCTATAAAGATCTAGAGTACTGCCATCATATTAGAATGATGTGATTTGTGATTTTAAACTTTAGAACAGTGGTGCAGTACAGTATTTCTGTAACACACCACAGCGGATTTGTAAACAGTGAGTGATTTACACTTGCCTGTTGTGTCACTGGGGTAGGGGCAGGTTAATGACAGTGAATGAGTCCTGGTTCTTGTTTTACGCAATGACACACACCTGTCCCCCTGTGGTTTAATAAAGTAGGGAACCTACATTCAGCCTGTCTGACATAATCACAGCTCCTGCGAGAGCTACACACTCTGATCTGCAGACTATTGATAGACCCGAGGCCTGGTTTATATGGGCCTGTCTCGGGTGGCTGTACACGTCCATACAGACTAATTATGAAAGTTAGCAAGATTGTCCTTTAAAGTCAGCCAGTAATTTGCCTAATTTTCCCCTTTAACTCAAATGTTGTTGGCCAAAACACGTTTGGAGCCTGAGGTTTGCGCTGGAGCTACAAAACTATGGTAGCTAACAAGTAGTGGGCTTAGTGTTATGCTAACGCAATGATTAAATCAATGTTCACGTGCTTCAAACCCTGTTAAATAATCTCAAATAGACATGCGTATGTAGTTTCTGACACTGTATAAATATTGTTATTGGTATCAGTGGATGAAAGTATGCTGTATAACTAAAAACAACAGTAGCAGTGACCTGGACACATGAATTTTATATATAACAGTGGTGGCCGACAACCACATAAGCAAGTCTTTATGAAATGTTTTTTAACTTTCTACAGTTAAAGGTCAGTGTTTGATGATTTTGTCATACATTTTGTGAAATGCTAATTAGAGATTAGCTCCATGCTAAAAAAGGGCCCATAGAAGGGCCTGTAAGGTTTAAAACCTGGTTGTTTTACTTTCTAATGGGAATTGGTCTTTATGGTTAACATTTAAGACGACTAGTTTCCTGTAGGACAGCTTTAGATCCCATTGGAAAAATATCAAATGGATCTGGAATCAGTCCCAGGATGCCTGTTAAACCATTAGAATCCCTTATGCTGTGAAATCAACCCATGAAGCAAACACAAAACTAATGCCATTTGTGACTATAGGACACCAACAGCAACTTTTAATGGTTCCTAATTTTTTTCTAAGCAGGTTTTAGGCCACTAGCTCCGGTCAAAACTGAAGAAGCAAACCTTGGGCACCAGGCATGTACTGGAGTGACTGCATTTGAGGTGATAGGAACAGAAGTGGACCAAAAAACTGTTATAGTCAAAATAGAAAAGCACTGACAATAAAACAGGGGAAAAACTGGCAAAGCTGGATCGGCTAGATATAAAAGTGGGTATAAAGCCCACCAGCACTGGGCTGTGGAACAGTGGAACTACATTCTTGGGAGTGAGGGACCTTCATCCAATACTTCTGGAATGAGTTGTAGTGGCGTATGTGAGCCATAAGTAATTACTCAACATCAATATCTGACCTCACTAATGCACAAGTGCCTGAATGCCATAGTGTGAATGAAAAATAGCACAAATAAAATGTTTAACTAAACCATTGATTTCAATTTGGCTATATAGGCAAAGCATTATCTGGGGAAGGTGTACGTGCCAGGGTTTCATTGTGAGCATGTCGTGGCCTGAGCAAGAATGACCCTCTTCAAAAGGGTGTGTCCGTCTTTAGTGTATCCTCAAAAACGTCCAAGTGAGACAGTATTTATCTAAATGCTCAAACAATGGTCATAGTCATTGTTAGGACTGAGAGACCCTGTATTAAACTGTGAATATACTGTGTTTGAGAATGTGTTGACAGAAAAAGGGAAAAACAACAACAGAGCTGTTTCAATAAATCTAAACAAGAAAGACTGTGTGTTATTTACAGTGGGTCAGTTATAAGGCTGTGCTAGTTTATCAAGAAGGAGAGGTGGGCACTCTTATGTAAGCTGTTATAAGAGGAATTAGGGGACCTGCAGCAGAAGATAATGAAATCTACACCACAGGGATTTGATGCTGAACAGAACACACAGGGAAATATCCTCACTTGCTCTAACACCAGGCCAGTGAGAGATAAACAGACAGACAGACAGACTTAGTTAGCTCTCTTTTACCCTGTTCTTCAATGTTTCGGACCCCCACGGGACCACCACAGAGCGTGTATTATGCAATGTTTCTTAGAATTGCAGTAACACTGACATGGTGGTGGTGGTGGTGTGTTAGTGTGTATTGTGCTAGTATGAGGGGATCAGACACAGCAGTGCTGCTGGAGTTCCACTTCCCAAATAATATCTGCTCTGTGGTGGTCCTGTAGGGGTCCTGACCTTTGAGTAAAAGAGGCTAGCAAAGTATACAAAGTAACAGATGGATTGCAATCTGTAAGTGCAGAACTGCAAAGTGTTCCTATATGGTAAGTGAAGCTGATACAATGATCAGTGAGTGTAGAAACATGGAGGTGGTGTTAATGAAGTGGCCGGTGGGGGTACATGTTAACTTATTTTTTCAAACTTGACTGTACAAAGAACATTAATATTTAACATTACATTGATTTGTCACTTAAACACTTTAACACTGCAACAGCCTGTCAAAAGTTTGGGGAAACACTATTTTCTTTATGCAGTGGAGCTATACCTTGTCAGGTCATGTTGATGACCATTGTAAGCAAACCATACCATATAATTCAAAACATAAATACCTGCCTTTCTATAGTATTTCATCTATCAACTTTTTCCTGCCTTAAGACCTTGTACACAAGTGGGTGGAGGAAAATTAAATTACAGACATCATGGTACAGGAAATACACTAGGATTGTCCATAAACAATAAGCACTGTCATAAACATTAAGCAGCTAAGGCTTCTTTTTAGGTAAACTTATCCCAACACTCAGCATCATGTTCAGAGTGTGTTCTAAGTAAGAAGAGCTGGTTGTTATTACCGATCATTTAACACATTTCTTCTTCTTCGTATTATTATTATTATTAGTATTATTATTATTAATAATAATATTAATTATTCTTGTTAATAAATATTAAAGCTCAAAGGTGGTTTAAATGCCTCCAAGACTTCCGATGAACACTCACATCACGAGGGGATAAGGACATGGGCCTCTTGTCAGTTGTTCCATCAGTTTTGCAGTTTTTATGTGGTAAATGTGGTAAAAGCTTTTTATTTATTAGGATATTATGAAGAGCTAGTTGTTCCCACACTTTTAATGACGAGGACTGTTTGTAGGTTGTAGGTTGTGTGTGTGTTGCACAGAGTGTTATGGGTTTCGTGCTTGCTCCAGTTCTTAGGAGATATTTGTACTTCTGTGTCTGGTTACAAGACCAACACATTCTAAGCTCATGTTGTGATTCTACCTGATTGGTTTGGCAAGTGCAGACTCCTTCAGTCTTCTATAATTAGCTGACTGTGGTACAGGGAGTGTAAACAGCCGCCATGATACAGAAACGGGCACCATCTCATCCATTACAGGGGTCGGGGCAGCGCTGTCCAGTGACGTGCCTGACAGTGTGCAGCGTTGTCCAATGACGTGCATGCAGTTTGGATGTTTACGCTGTGTATTACTATTCCAAGTGTTGCTAATGACTCTGCTGTATGTTGCACAGCACATAGGTTTCCTATTTTGGGTTATATCCAAGGGGAAGCAGGTGCATGAGGGAATGGAGGGGTGGAACTATGAGGCCTCTGTCCAATAGAACACTGACCATGCTTATGCCATGTGTTGCCCCTGTGGTACAGTGTTTTGCAGGACTGTGCTGTCAATAGTTTGTGTTTTTCGACTGCACTGCTATTTATGTCTGTGTTGGTGTACATGGTGTTTGGTTTTTGGGTTGGATAAGGTTTCACTGATCTTGGCAGGGTATGTCCCTG
This sequence comes from Megaleporinus macrocephalus, assembly GCA_021613375.1. NCBI lineage: Eukaryota > Metazoa > Chordata > Actinopteri > Characiformes > Anostomidae > Megaleporinus > Megaleporinus macrocephalus. Next base: position 22,879,840 of record CM038702.1, read on the forward strand.
CACTGTTGGTGGGTACTGCACATTGCAGTTGACTATTTACATCTGTGGAACCCTTTAGAGGCATTAAACTTCTTTATCTATCTATCCATCTATCCATTCACCAGGCTGACTGATTGCATTTGAATCACTATAAACTTCCTACTTTGCTTTAACCAAAAGTGTAGGTGAACAGTTACAGATCTAATTCCTGCACACACTACCCTGCCCATCAGTGCAAAAGGACCACCGTAGTAACACTACCCTGAGGGAACCAGCTGAAGCACCAAACAGTTTAACTCCATTTGTTCTCAATATACTGTAGGTGCAAGGGGTGGTGGTGGTGTGTGTGTGTGTGTTTGATTTTTCTGATACCATGCTTTAAAAGCACTGCCATCGTCATTATTGCGAAACTAAATAAAAAACATTGCAAAACTGTTAGGTTGATGTCATAATTTTTATCAACTGAACAGACACTCACACAACAGTACAATGAAAAAATAGATATCTTGCAATAATAAAAATAAAATCAGTTAAATACCAGAAACCATAATTACAAACCATAGGTTTATATGATAATTTGTTATCAGAGTTATTATCAGTGTGTGTGTGTGTAAGGGACCCTCTTTATGTGTGTGTGTGGGTCAGAATGATATTCAGCCAACCTCCTGACCCTTCTTCCATACAAAAGCCCCCCAACCCCCATGTCCAGACATGCAGAAGTGGGTCACCATTGTGGTCTGAAAATGGACTGGGTCTGAAATGGCTGTATGAAAGGGCTCCAGACTGCACCTTTATAAATAAACAAGATCCCATTTTGCACAGTATATGGAAAGTATCACTTTTTTATGATTATTTTTACAGTTTTTAATCTTTGTACATTAGCACAGTCATATTTATTGCATTCTTGCATCTCTGAATTATATCTACAAAATCTGTCTCTGTCTGTCTGTCCCTCACTCTATCTATCTTAATGCTCAAAATGAAGCTTGAATTTATCATTCTTTCATAGCAAATCAGAAAAGTACAGGGGAAGTGATGGAGAACGCAGAAGGATACATGCTGTCTGGACTGCAGTACTCAGTTCAGTATGACATTATGATCTTCTATTTTTAGAAGAGGCTGCAGTGCATGCACTAACATCACTCCCAGTCCTTTAGAAGCATGTTAAATATAAGAGGTAGATAATGATAGGTGTTGGCTGCGGGGCTCTGACTCAGTGCTTTGATGATGCAGACTGAGATGGCGATTCAGTAAAGTTCATTTTTTATTATTTAGTTATACTTTTCTCTATTTTCAAATTGCTTCCAGTCAAGTATGTATATGTGAGGTAATCTATGTTTTCCCTCAGTTTTACAGCAGCCATTCATATTTAGTTAACAATTTCATTTTGGGAGGTTTCCTTGCCATTCTGTTCTGTTCCTGAACAAATGCACCTTCTATTTCAGAGCTTTAACTTTTAGTTTAGACCAAAAAGATTTAAAACGAGGAGAACCCAGCTTCCTAGGCTGATAGATGCTGCAGAAAAGCTCCCCCGCATGTTTGCAGGAAGCTCAGCTCTGTGAGTTTACTTTTTAATCGATACTTGTTTGGTGCTTTCCCGTCTACTTGAGACACCACTGCACTGTAGGTAATAACTCTTTTATAGCGGGGTGGGTTTGGCACTTCTTCAGGGTGGCGCTGATTCATCCGGAGCTACGTGCGGGGGGGCACGAGCTGAGGAGCGAGCTTATTTATTAAATTATCGCTAATGCTTAATACCAGCATGTTAGACTGCCAGGTATCCCCCTTAACTTGGCTGTTTGCTCAGCCAAGTTAAGAAAAATCAGTTCATTCTTTTATCCTCGTGGTGGATAAAAAACATATTTGGAAACAAAAAAATGAAGCTTATTATTTTTATATTTTACTAGAATACATTTCGCGTCGCCCTGTAATTAAAGAAAAATCAGAAATATCCAGCAGACGGATGCTGAATGTGCTGAGGAAGTTTTTTTTTTACTTCTTTGTGGTCTCCCACTGATGCAGTGACCTTCAGCACGTAGGCAGCTCGGATGCCCGTTTGGTGAGCTGGCGGACGTCTGACGGATTGTGGAGGATTTAGTGCACTGAAGCCTTTTATTATTAACACCAACCAATATTAAAATCAAAGGCAGTGCAGTTTACCGCGTACAGTACATGCAGTGCAGTGCAGCACACATGCACTAATAAAGTCCCCGCAGTAAATCTGTGTGACTCTGGATATGTAGAGAATGAAGCAGGGTTTGGTTTAGTTTTGGTGGTTTGTGGTGGAAGTGGTGGTAATATTGGCCGCCAGGTGGCGCTGCCCATACGTCCCCCACCCTCCTCAGCTTACGTCACCAGCAGTCACGTTGCTCGCCGGCTTTAAAAACGAGCATGTGGGCCACCGGCAAGATCAGACTGAGAGCAGAACCCGAGATACTAGTTTTACTGAGAAGAGAGGCTCTGATTTTGGAGGGCTTTTTAAACAACAGCTACATTTACTGTTAGGCATCGTTTCGCGATCAGACGCTGCACTTGTTTTTCGTCCGCTGCAGTTTCACCGCCATCACCGAGGAATGACGAGGGAACTCACCCAGAACAAAATCCAAAAGATCTGGATCCCTTCAAAGGATGACAAACCCGCAACGCCCAGAAAGTGTAAGTGAAATTTCGTGTGATGCCTGATCTGATCTGATCTGTTCCTGTGTGATGAAGATGCTGCTGTTGAATATTAACTGTGACTGTGTTAGCTACACCATAGTCCATATCAGTGTTTTTTGCTGTGGTCAGTTTGTTCTCTGAGCTTACATGAGCACATTAACATACTGAAACTATATAGCTAATTGATCTCACGAGGATGCTAAACTATCGGTGGCAGGTCTTTTATTAGTGCTGCCTCCACCCTCTGGAAGTCCTTACATCCTCCTTCTATTCGTTCCTCTACCACCTCATCTTCAAAGCCTAGCTAAAACTGTTTTTCCGAACATTTTCATTCTGTCTTATTTTCCCCCTTTGCTTAAATTGTATATTATTATTATTATTATTATTATTATTATTATTATACTAGAAAATACGAATAGTCTGATCATTTAAAAAAATAACAGGTGTCCTCTCAACGTTTAAATATGCATAATCTCACTCACCATTGATATCTGTGGCATATGTTCTTGTGTGTGGTCATATTACAGTAAAGTAGTAGTTGGGGTCTGAGTGAAATGTGAACATGGATGTGCTGCAAGTGAGAGAGTGAAATGTTAGAGATAAGGAAAAGCTGTAGAAAGGCCGGTCACTCGCGGTTACTGTACGTGACTCGCTCATCCTTAGTCATGACGGCTTTCTGATTTTCCTCAGCTCTCATCTCCAGACAGCTAGTGGAGAGATATTAAACCACTGTCAGCTACACGCTACCTGCTAGCAGCGTTTGACTCACTAACAGGTGACTTTATAAACTGTCCCAGCTGTTATCCTAAACTCACACTTGAATCTAAACTGTCGAGGTTTATTCAGAGTTATAGATATACAGTGCCCGGTTTTCCCAGATTTAGAGGTTGGATTACAGCCTGATTTAATAAATCACTGTCTAGTAGCGCAGCAGACTAAAATAAACGTGGTCGCCATAGCAACCAGCTCGCGATGCTACTTGATTGCTATCTATGTATCTGTGTATTTAGCTATACGCTAGCACTATAATTATTAAAAATATAAAAGTATGAAAATATACTGCAGTTCTTTTACAAATGTAAGTTGTGGGTGGCTCAATAAAACAAAGTTTTTTATTCTATTACAGTCTCTTATTTGAGCAGTTATTTAATAGCCTTCCAGAAAGTGTATTAATTACAGTCCACGCTATAAATGTGAGAGAAATGGTGCACTATGTATCCTATCACTGGTTTAAATTCTTAATGAGAAATGTTTTGGTCTGCCTTCTCCATTTCTGTACATACCCTGCTGGGGAACCCCCACCCCCCACCCGAAAGACAACCAGACAAAGAAAACTCCCCAAAGTTTCTTTTGATTTCTGTTGGTGTCCAATAGTCATGTAATGGTGTTTAGTGTTTTCCTGACCCGTTTAGTAAACAGTCACAGTTTAGTAAAGGATTCTGATGGTTTAACAGGTGTTCTGGGGCTGATTCCAGATGCGTTTGATTGCTTCCTAATTGGATCTAAGGGTGTCCTACAGGAAATGAGTGGGCTCTCATGGTAACCATTAAGCCAATTCCCATTAGAAAGAAAAGCTACCAGGTTAAAAGGTTCTAATTGTCTTTGTCTCAGCAAGCTAGTAAAGAGTGTGTGAGTTAACTATGCTGAGTTCAGTGATATCAATGCACAAAGCTGCCATCCTGTAGTAGGCGCAGTCCGAGACGGGTCAGTGTCAGCGGTCGGTCTGAGGCGTGGAGGTTAATGCGATCAGCGGCAGCTTCTGCTGACCGAGTGGGGTTTGAGGTTGCATGGCTCCTCTAAGGATGTTCTCGTAGGAAGGGAGGATTACACTGGCAGTTTCAACTCAGCCTTTCCATTCATATGCATGGCCTCCAGGAGCACTGAATGGAGACATGCACACAGCCTCATGCTGAGTGTATGCGCATGTGTGTGTAAGCAGTATGAAGCTACATGCAGGGTCAGCCAGGTGGCATGGTCAATTTGAAGGCTCTAATTTACATGAACCTTCTAGCATAAAGCAAAATATGATTTATTGGCTGAGATGCAAATATATCGATTGATTAACTTCAAGGAAATATAACATGGACAACTAAATTCAACCTGCCAGTTAAGCCCCGCCCACTCACACTGATGTGATAAGCAGTGTTGTTTTTGCATGTTTCCGCACAGACTGCACTGAGCCAGTGAATATTTCTATTTGCATGTTTTATTCTTGGAGACACAGCAATGAGACAAGACTGTTTAATTCTAAGGGTTCAGACTTCAGTATATAGATATATACTAAAATATAATATAGATATATTAAAAATAACCCATAAGGTATTTTCACACTGCAGTCAATATTTTGTTAAATTTTCTTCTTGTAAAAAATGTGATTATATTTAAGTGACCTGACTGAGGCAAGGCTGACTGGGTGGTGGACTGTGGTTGACAGAGATGCAGGCAGACGGCCCGTCTGGGGCACGTGACGTTGGGGCACGTGGATGGGCACTGGAGCGAGGGAAAGGGAAAGCAGGGGAAAATAAAAGGGGGAAAAAAAAGCTTCTCTCTCTTCATTCCAGCAGTGCCCGCGCTGCTGGTCACCCCACTCAAATGCGCGCACGCACACACACACATATGCTGGGAGTGACCTAATTGCGTTTGATAGGGCTTGTGCAGAGAAAAGGGGATGAGCAAGCTGCAGTGAGAAAAAGGTGATTGAGTTTAAAACCCCACATGCACACACACTTTCTGAGTCACATGCTGAAGAGTGTAAACTGGGCAATGTATTAGCATCTAATTATCATTCATATCAACAGGCACCTAGGTATAAAGCACATCCAATTCACGCAAGCTGGGACTCTTGATTATTTGTAATTACTGTGAATTTAATGTATTGCATTAATTAGGCATTATAAATTATGGTCTGTCATCTGAAAGTCCAGTCTTTATTACTTAAACACAGATGAGTAACCTTATGCTAAGGAAAATGCCATCTGAACTGAGTCAGTAACTTTCTTCTTTAAGTTAAGCTGTATTAGCTGCTGTGGCAATCACTTTGTGGTGTGAAAACTGGAAACTGTCTTAGATATACTAAACATTTAAAAGTTGTGATGTATTTAAAATAACATTTTTTAAGTGCTTATTAAGCCTTATTAAGTATTACATTGTCTTTTGCCTTTTGTTTTTAAAAGTAAAAATATTTATTTGTATTATCATAAACTATTCAATTTTCCAAAAGTTTATAAAGTTCCAACCCTAATATTCACTACTCTTTTTGTTCTCTTGCAGCTGGTGGCGGCCCACACCTGGCCAACCCTCCTACAGTCATAGTGATGGTTGGTCTGCCGGCAAGAGGCAAAACTTACATTTCGAGGAAACTCACACGCTACCTCAACTGGGTTGGCATGCCCACCAAAGGTAAATTTAATAACTGAAATAGTGTTGTTGCTGTCCTAGAAAAACCTGTATCTCAATTTTTATAGATTTTTATTTTTCTGTACATCTTTTTAACACGACCGCTGCCATTCACATTGCGTGAGAAGTCTATAGACCAATAGAAATGTCCCAAAATAACCTGACAAAAACTCCACTGACTTGCTTTAAAAGAAAAGTAGATTTTTGGCCTCTCCTGTAAAATGACCATTTCAGAGATACTTGTTCTTCTTTGGACAGCGACGATATAAGTGAGCATATCTTGTTACTGAATAATTCATAATGGTTACAGAGAAGTTCATAGCTACTGAATAGTTTATAACAGGTATTAAATAATAACTGCTTTTACTTTTCCAGTCTTCAATGTTGGCGAGTATCGCAGAGAAGCGGTTAAACATTACAGCTCATATGATTTCTTCAAATCGGACAACAAGGAAGCCGTCAGAATAAGAGAGTAAGCCAGCACTTCCTACCTGTGCTCGCATGCAATCTACATAACATGAAAATAGCTTCTATTATTTACTTTTAGTTCTCTAATCTTATTATTGTCTATTCTTGTAGACAGTGTGCCTTAGCCGCTCTCCGAGATGTCAAGTTTTACCTCACTGAGCTGGGTGGCCAAGTTGCAGTAAGTATTTTCCTTTTCATTACAAAAGCAATGTTTTAAATAAGTACATGATTTTCATGTGAATAACAACTCTGTTTACTTGCTTTTGGCAGTAATTGGGTTTATGTAGATCATTGAAAATGATTTGCATGTTTAATCCAGCAAATTCGCTGCAATACGTTTGCACACATTTGCACAAGAGACAGTTTCTCAGTGTTCACTGTCTGCAGGTTTTTGATGCCACAAACACAACCAGAGACAGAAGAGACATGATCCTGGACTTTGGTGCTGAGAACGGCTTCAAGGTTGGTACATTTTGTCTTGCCATTTCACTAACACTGATGACGCAAGTAGCTGCTGTGAATAAACACCTCTAACTCTAAATCTGTCCTCTTGCAGATCTTCTTCATCGAGTCCATTTGCGAGGACCCAAATGTGATTGCTACCAACATCATGGTATGTTTATAATCTCAGTGTATGCAGTTATGTGTGTAGATATAGCTTAAAGTCTGCTTAAATCTTTCTCTGAATAAACTGTCTAGCGCAAGTCCAGTCTTCTAGCTTAATAGGTTTATAGTGAGCAGCTGTAGCATGTATAGTTTGAGTTTATGGTTCTGACTTTAGTGTCTGTTTTCCAGATCCATTTAATAGTAAATCACTTTACATCCCTGCCTTTACTGTGGCATGTTTATAGTGGATAGCAACAGTTTATATAGATATATCTTTAAATCTGCTGAATGTATTTCAGGATCAGTCGATTTATATGCATACTTTTACCGTTTTACGTCTAAGCTATTACTATGGAATGTAATCATGTCTAAAGTTAAAAGGTGTTTTGAATGCAGTTCAGAGTCTATCAGTTCATATCCATGCTTTTGCTAAAATACTGCTTGAAGAATTTTAAACCAAAAAAGGCCCAGAAAACAGATTAGGCCTGAACTAAATTGTAGTGCCAGTGGTGTGCAAGCAATGTGCTTACTCTAGGCTTGGCCTTAATCTGAGCTTGGTATGTGGGTCCTTATTTAAGGTGCTCATGCTCATAACTGCATCCCGTAACATATTTTAATATTAGTTACCTAATCTAAGCTATATGTAGTTTGTACACCTGGCTTTAACATTAAGTTTAATATTAGCACATATGAATTTGCCTATTTGTTAACAGGAAGTGAAGGTGTCATGTCCTGACTACCAAGACTGCAACAAGACTGATGCCATGGAGGACTTTCAGAAGAGAATCGAGTGTTACAGGGTGAACTATCAGCCCCTTGACCCAGATCATTTTGACAGGTACGTTTCAAAGTGTAGCATTCAGGGGAAAAATAAGTGTGTAAAATGTGGGGCCCCTTTAAAACAGGAGAGCTGGAATCACAGCTGTCCTCTCTGTCCTCTCAGGAACTTGTCCTTCATCAAGGTGATCGACGTGGGCCGCAGGTTCCTGGTGAACCGCATTCAGGACCACATCCAGAGCCGCATCGTCTACTACCTGATGAACATCCACGTCCAGCCACGTTCCATTTACCTTTGTCGTCACGGTGAGAGCCAGCACAACCTCCAGGGTCGTCTGGGCGGAGACTCGGGCCTCTCCACGCGAGGCAGAAAGGTACGGTTGTCGCTCAGTCAACATAGTTAAAACTCCCCAGCCTCTGCAGTCCTCATACAAAAATGAGGCTGCCCGTTTTGAATTTCTTGTTTTTGTGACCTATATAAACCTTTTGGTTTTATATAGAACCTTAAAACGATAATTTTCCATCCTAGAGCAGATCCATTCAAGCAAACTTCAGACACCCAATGTCCTGTTACAGAAGTCTTTGAGGTTATTGGTGACTGCGTTTGTGTTTATTGGATAGGCTGTATTGGTTGACTGACCTGGTCTCTGTTCTGTAGTTTGCCAGCGCTCTGGCCAAGTTTGTGGAGGAGCAGAAACTTAAAGACCTGAAGGTGTGGACCAGCCAGTTTCGACGAAGCATCCAGACAGCAGAGGCGCTCAACGTGCCGTACGAGCAGTGGAAGGCCCTGAACGAGATCGATGCAGTAAGTTTGTGGAGCAGTCTGTCTTCCTTCTAGTATATTTCTCTCTGTGTTTGTATCTCTCACTAAAAAGCACCATGTGTTTCTACAGGGTGTGTGTGAGGAAATGACATATGAAGAAGTGCGGGAGCGCTATCCTGAAGAGTTCGCACTAAGAGATCAGGACAAGTACTACTACCGCTACCCCACTGGAGAGGTAGGCCTTATATAATCAGAAACTATCCAGCTAAAGAGTGGCTCTGTGACATGTAAAGTAATGACAGCAAGCTTTACAGCAATGTAGCACCAAACAAGGCCTCTTGATGTCTACTGTTATGTTCTACCAAATATCTTTTATACTGTATCTGCCTTCAGATTAAAAAATCACAGTACATTTATTCCTTTTCTTTTACCTTTTAATCCCAATTCTAATTTCTCTTTTATCCTTCCAGTCGTACCAGGACCTGGTGCAGCGGGTGGAGCCGGTGATCATGGAGCTGGAGAGGCAGGAGAACGTTCTGGTTATCTGTCACCAAGCTGTCATGCGCTGCCTCCTTGCTTACTTTCTAGACAAAAGTGCTGGTAAGACGTATGTGAAACTTCACACCTCATTACCTGCAGCTTCGGTTGCTTCTGTTAAATGGTCCTGTAATATGACTGACCCCTGGTCTTCTGGCTGCAGATGAGATGCCCTACCTCAAGTGTCCACTCCACACCGTGCTGAAGTTAACCCCAGTGGCCTACGGTAAGAGCCTTGCCGTGCTCTGTTCACCTGCGTAATTCTCAATCATAATGCAAAGTGGTGCTAACGTTGAAATGTTTTGCCAATCTTTCAGGCTGCAAAGTGGAGTCCATTTCACTGAATGTTGAGGCAGTGAACACACACAGGGAGAGACCTGAGGTTAGAACATCTTCATGGCTTTCAATTAAATGGTTCTAGGCTGTGAAAAAGAAGTGCTAAGTGTTTAGTATGTGGAACAGTGTTGTAGGTGATGCTTAAATGCTGTGTAACATAATATAAGAAAACTGCATTATGTTGAAAATTTAAGTTGTAACTTTAATAATACTACTTTTATCTATATCTAAAAAAAGTAGTGTGTTCTTTTCCTTTTAACGACTCAATTTGTTCCCAAAATGTTTAATCCTAAATGTCATCTGAAAATGGCTTTTTTTTTTAATATCCAGGCTGTATAAGTTTAAACACTCATCTCTCTCTCTCTCTCTCTCTCTCTCTCTCTCTCTCTCTCTCTCTCTCTCTCTCTCTCTCTCTCTCTCTCTCTCTCTCTCTCTCTCTCTCTCTCTCTCTCTCTCTCTCTCTCTCTATCTGTCTCTCTCTCTCTCTCTCTATCTGTCTCTATAGGAGGTCAAGAGGGGCCCAGGCACTTTGATTAGAAGGAACAGCGTGACTCCTCTGACGAGTCACGAGCCCACTAAGAAGCCTCGTATTGATTCCCTGGACGATCCCACCATCCCTGAGCTGACCCCAGCACCGCTGACCTTCTGTGCCACCGCAAACGGCTCCCTCGCTCTAACCACACAGGTATTAAAGACTCTGTGTGAAGATATGTGTTTGTGTTTGTGTAAGTGTTTGCTGCTCCTCCATTCCTCTACTGCGGTAACTCACCAGCTGCTCTGTAAATTCCACATTCCCCATCACTCAGTCACACTTTCTCTTCTCTGTTCCTCTTCACCTCCCCATTTCCTCTCATGCTGTTTTTACTATATAGCACTGGCTTGGCCAAGCTTGTCTGTAAGTATCAACATCCTCTGTCTGTTGCATCTGTATCTCTTTATAACTGATATTTACAGGCCTGTCTCATACAGCATGTTCTGCTTAGTAAGGGTTACTGACCAAGTTTTGGGTTCACAAAACTAACAAAGAATAGCCATTCTCTCTACTGACCCAGGCTTAGATACTCAAGCTATGATTAATCCTTAAGTGGCTTATTTTTCTTAGAGATAGGATTCATACTGTGTACCCATGTAGAAAATAAGATATATATGGCTGTAGCAAGCTACTACTTACTGGTATAAAAATAGCTTCATATATTTTTGATATGTAACTCTGTCAGAGGTCTCTGGTCAAAAGTCCATGCATGAGTGGACAGAAGCTCAGCTCAGACAGGTCCAAGATGTATTTTTGATTCTGAACTTAGCCTGACCTGGAGCAGGCTAGGTGCCATGATGATTCATCATCATAAGACATTAGATCAAACTAAGCTTAGTTAACTGGCTAAGCAGCTCCTGTTCTTGAGACAGGCCCCAGCTCAAATAGCTGCATTAGAAATTAATTTTTAAATTAAGAATTATCATTTCAGAAAGAAACATTTTTATTGCTTAAAATAATTTTTAGTTTTGTATTTATAAAAATGGACAACATGAGGGCTTCCAGAATGCTGCTGTTACTACTTCTAACTGAGCAACATGCATTTTTATAGATGATAGTATTTCATAGTGTCAAACTGCATAAGTAAGATTATTTGGGATTACCTAGCAACTCAACAGTTTAAGGCATGCGTGTGATGATTTAAACATGCAGTGTGCCTAATGCTTATTGTTGGGATCCCTTACTTGTAACCTGCGTTAGCTTGATAGCTGTAGTGGCATAACTAAAGAAGCAAGCTTCAGACACCATACAGGTTTTGGCTGACTGACTACATTCAGAGTAACTCTTTAATACGACTCCGGGAGCTAAAATTGCAGCGTCATTTAGGAATTGTGGTTGCACTCGAATAACTTCACCTTCCCACGCACTATTACATCATTTGCTCATCCAGCAGGTCTGGCATTTTTACCTCCACGCATCATCAACGGCAGATAATGCATTGCGTAAGCCTGCAGGCTGAGTGTGTAGGCATTACCAGCTGTCAGTCGGCTTACAGGCATGGCCATGTTTCTTCTCTGCCTTTTCTTCTAATCCTTTTTTGTTTTGGTCTTGTCTCGTCTGTTTTGTGTCTGTCTTCTTTTGCATGCCTAAAGACGCACTGTGTTCCACTACCTGAAAGTCATGTCAGTGCTGCTGTTCCAGAGGTAATATTGCAGCCTCTGATTAGGTCATATATACAGTAGTGGGGAAGCATCAGAATGACTGTGATAGAATTGGCATTATGGCTCAAAAACATCTATCATTTTAAAGATTTTATATACCTTAAGTATTGAGCTATGGCTGTATAATTAGGCTAATAAAGTAAAACATTTTTTTTCTTTTTTGTGCATATTTTTTTATTTGAATAGCACAAAACTGAGCAACATAAAACAAATACAGCATTAGCTTCACTGGTTTGACAGAATTCCCAATTTTACACATGTTCTTAGTTTCATCTGTCAGTGTTGTTCCATTATCACAGTCTGTTGTAAGTACATCATAAAACCAGTGGGAGTCCTGCACAGAAGAAAAATCCTGACTACTAGCATTCCACTGATCTATAGAATAACGAATGTTATTCAGCTTCCTATCATATAGACCCTTTAATGCTTATATAAACTTAAAAAAACAAACAAACAGTGGACTCTGATGTGTTTAGTCAAATTGACTTAATACACATTATACAAAATATAATAATGTATTGGCTCCTCCCCCCACCCCTACCTCTAAAGTGCTCTAAACAAAGCTTTTACTGAGCAGCAGGTTTACGATTGACACTGGAGAAAGTTCAGTGGTGGCATTTGCTGGCATTTCAGCAGAGTAGGCCATCTGAGATCTGATCTCTCTCCTGAACGGGGCATTCAGCCGAACGCACGGCGTGGGTTTTGGTTACACACAGGGTTTTTATTATCGGTTACCTCACATGACCCCGCACAAGGAGATTACATTTTAGGTTCAGGTGAGGAGGAGGGAGGCTGAGGAAGCAGAGCAATTAGACATTTTGTAACCTACGCACGATGTTATGCAAGGGAGGGAGTTTGACTTATTTAGATATGAGAGTATTTGGATGCTCTATGGTGGTTTGTGTTACAGCTCCGTGGGTTAGTTTACTGCTGTAGAGAAAGGCTCCAAACGTCATGGTCGTTCCGTGGTCAATTTGTTTAGCAAATACAGGGCCAGTCTTGCACTGGGCCTAAGTTATAGAAGCTATTAGGCTGGTTAATCCAGTCCAGAAACCTACGCGATCTGGAATACTTCTAATCATAATTAAGCAAATATTTTTATTTATTTTTTATCTAAGGTGAAAACAGGAGTTAAAGCAAGGACTGGCATACATGCTAATAATGTGAGCTTCCTAAGTTACTTGTAAAGCATTTTAGAAAGTAATAATTCTAAAATTAATGATAGATACTTAAGCGTATCCTTGTAGTTTACATTCTGTTCTTCATATTGGAGACACTATAGAGCTTGTAGACTTCATCTTCATCTGGAACAGTATAGAGTTGTGGTTAACTGTTAACTTTAGCTATAAGGTCTATAAGATCTTATTAGAACAATAGATCATGGAAAACCAGTTTCAATGTTTTATTACTTTATGCTGTGGAAACATGGTCTTGGTGTTTGAGGAGGTGTCCACAGGTAATGGTATTTTGGTGTAGCATGTAAAACTCATTTTAAACAAAAGCTCCCTTATTCTGTATATGTGACAGGTAGCCAAATGTGCTTGTGCAGCTGATCATTAATCAGACTACTAATCGCAGTCAAATCTATGTTCTCTTCATGCAGAACCTGAAACGGTGCGCCGCAGAGAGCCACGACATCCCTCAGCTTTGCCAGTGAGATGGCTTATCTGCATCCGCTGATTTGTACAGCAAACAATTTGTACGTCACTGCCAAGCAGTCTCTGCAAAAGTTCTCTTTCTGAAGAGTCTCAGACTCCTCAGCTTCTTCTGTGCCCCTGTAAGGACAGATCGTGAGCACTGAGTGGCTACCTGGGCGTTTTGGAATGCCCCCTCAAAGTGGTTTAAGGAGTATGTAAGTCTTTGAGCAGCAGTGTGCAGACTGTGGTGTGTCTGTGTGTGTCCCTGGCCTCTTTATTTATAAAGGGAGTGAAGGGAGAGAAAAGAAGCACTGTGGCAGGAATAAAGAATCCGGCAAAGCCACAATTCACATTACTGCAGTTTAACAGCCTGTCTTGACATCCATTCATTACAGTATGCCTCACATGATCACACAGAGTGTGACGCTTGGGTTGGCCAGGTGAACTCTCAACCTGTACGTAATGAGACACACCAAAGAAAGTGAAAGGTTGACTCATGTCCACAAGGCACACGCCATGTGCCTTAAATTGGGCAACATGCTGATCTGAATACTAAAAGCAACTCCTGCTACAAGTAATTATTCCATTTTTTCCAATGTTACTTCCTTGTCATATCTAAGTGTTGTAACGAATGCCCCGACACTGCTGCTGGCTATTTTGTAAAACTTATTTTTTCAAATTTGTTGTTTAATATCTGTCTGAGGTTTGTCTCATGCACTGAGAGATTACAGTTTGTATGTCTGTTGAAGGCATGTTGAGGGTATTGTGATTGAGGTTTTGTTTTTTGTCATGGGAATATTGTGCGGATGTATTTGTATTTGAGAATATTTATATTTGTGCAGTACTTGTGTCATTTGTTTATTGTAATGCTGACTGAGAGATCTTCGTTTTTTAAAACTCTATGTATAAATGAATTCCCTAGAGTGCCTAGTGCTTCGGCTTTTCTGGCCAATGATGCTTTTATTTTAATCTAAGATTTTACTACCTGCGGCATCATTTTACTTTTATCATTTCATCTGTTTTACTCTTCAAGATGTCTTAGAAATCAGTGCTAGAAACTTATGCACATGTAAAATCATTCAAGATTTCTGTTTTTGGTATTTTTTTTTATTTCTGTATACACTTAATGTTAACCAAATGTTTACAGTTTGAATTTGTACCTTTTTCATTTTTAGGTAATGAGCAAGAAAAGTGTAATACAGAGATGAGCTTTACTGTTAACACTAGCACAGTGGGATATTACTCTATATAAAACCAAGTTAACAATGTAAATGCACTTTTTGCTTTTGGAGCAGTTTAAATGTAAAACATTTTTCATAACTCAATGTAGATCACTCTTAACTGTAGTAACCAGTTATTTTTGCTTATTATACTTGAATACTGTATTTTGTAATGCTGTATATTTTCCGTTAAACTATTTATTTATTTTTAATGTAGGACATTTAAATTTTGAGTACGAGCCACCTTCCTTCATGAGATTATGGCCCGTATAATCGAATACAACTTCCTTTTCTTTGAAGAGGAACAGTAAAATGGCAAACAAACTATTTCTTTTTGTATTTGCTGGACCAACAATAATAAAAAAAATTAAGGAAATATGTCTTGGGGCTTTATTTGTTTCTACAGTCCAGACTCATTTCCTTGTCTTTCCTTTTCCCATAAATGGTTCTGACGGAGCCAGTAATTTCCCATCCCACTGAGCCCTCTGCTTGCTCTGGCCCACAAGCTGTTTTTATTTAGCCACACACTGACCATCATTAATTCCAAGTCTCTCCCACACTCACTCCATCCTTCCAAGTCACAGTGAGCTCTCTCTTGTCTCCTTTTACCCGATCACCTATTGGGACAAATAACAGAAACTGCTTTATCATCCTGGTCACATGCCGGTCTTCCTGTTACCGGGTATACATGCAACAAGCAAGCAATAATTCATGCGTCATTCAAAGCATGTGACCTGTACACAGTTTAATAACTAGAAGGTAAACAAGGAAACGTGGTGGGGACATGACTGGGGCTGAAACAGATATGATAAGTATTTGCATGAAACTTTCAGTCAGAGCTGCTTTGCATGGCGGTACAGCCAATTAAGATGATTTGATATGCAGTATACAGTGGCATGAAAAACATTTGGAAAGTTTTAGCGTTTAACCAATGCTAATGCGCCTTTCAGCCGCCCAATTTTAAAGGAGTTCTTAAGGATGCTTCAGAAAATGTTGAACAAAATATGCAATTAATGGAGTTTGGGGGACAAAACATGCCTGAAACCCCTCCTTCCTCCAGCCTAATGCCCTATGGATTTACATCCTCACCAAGTTTTCACAATTCCTGCCCCCAACCCATCTCTTCAATGTTCATTAGTCCTATATCAGTTCTAGCACAGCTATAAGAAGAGAGGTCTGGCCTTCTAGCTACAGGAAGAAGTCACTGAGAACTTCAGCCCAATTCTCCCCTCCCTCAGTCAGTCTTATCTCATACCCTCATACTCAGTGGCAGCTTATATGATCAGGAGCCCCTAGGCTACACTTTGAAGGGGTCTGCACATGTACAGAAATACAGCTGATGAATAAGCACACAGCAAATTTGTGAGTTATTACAACTATACACTAGTGATGCTGTTCAGATCCTTAGGCGAGAACATTATTCACAACAACACTAACAGTCCAACTGTTGCCAGATACACTAAAACACAAAACACTAAAACATTTTACAACACAAGAAGAAACCTTTCTACCTTTGTAATGTTAATTTTTTTTGTATTCGTCACAGAAAGGTCATGTATATGGCTGGACAAATCAAACACGCAAAGAAGTGTTTACCACTTGCTTTGGTTACCTGAACATTCAAGCAGTCTACACACTATATAGTATATATAGTTTTTTTATTCTGGACAATCATCAATCTGCCCCTGCTCATACTACTACCAAATGGTAAAGGCATGGTCAGAACTTTGGAGTGTCTGAAGGTTCTGGGTTTAACTCCCAGGTTTGCAAAACAAAAGGTTCAAAGGTTACTTTCATTGCTACAGTAGGCCTTGTATGCAATATCAGGTGGTGAGTCGATTGTGTTTGGCATTGTGTAATGGTAATGCCACTGCCCAGACAAGCTTACTGACAAGCTTACTATGAAATATAAATATGAGCCCTTGGGCAAGGCTCCTAAAACTGCATTTGCCTACATCGCTCTGGATAAGCAAAACCTTTTTTGAGAAAAACACTTTTTCTATTTTGACCCCTGCTTTGTTTTTCTGTTTTGCGATTGTGTGTGTTTCTCTGATGATGCCAACCTGCGATTTGAATCCTGCCTATTTTGAATATGAGAGTTGGGTTACCCCAAATAAAGCCATTTCACACTTACAACCGAACCCACATACTTCTCACATACTTCTAACATTACAGATAATCTCATAATCTAATATTAAAGGAGTGTAATTGATGTGATTACCATATATATTTAATTCTGTAAAATGCACATACTTTCAGTGATCAAGACACTTTTAAAAATGCTTTCTCCTGAATGTCTCGCTCAGTCCATTTCTGGGAAAGATCTGCCTATTGGTTCCTATAATGATTCAAGTTGGATGTTAAAAAGGAGTAGACAGGTGATGCTATAGATGTCACTAAAGTGATGTCACCTGATTTAAAGATGAATTCCTGTCTGATAATATATCGTAAATTTTGAAAGACAGCAAGAGACGCAAGGGAAAACTTGGGGGCAGCTGTTTGAACAAAGGTTAATGCTATATCAATGACTTATTACATAATATAAATATCACAATGCATGCTAATATAAGGCTGGATGCCCAGTTGGAGACACAAGGGATTTAGGAAAACAGTTTAAAGCAAGCTAATTGGTAGACTAACAAAGCAGTGAAGTGCATGTCTGGGCTAATCAATGTCAGAAACATAAAGTAACTATGAACTTGAGAATACACAGGAACAGGAAATCTACAGAACTACACGCCGCAAATTAACAAGAATATATGGCAAATAAAATGAATATAATACAAAGTATATATCCTTCTAGAAAATAAAATACAGCACAGAACAGCATTGCTGGTCACTAGCAAAACCAGCATATGCCATGTTTTGTGTGCTGGTCAGCAGCAATGGAAGCTGATAAGCTGATCACTGTCAAAATATGCTGAAGAGACCAGCTAGACCAGCATAGACCAGTTTAGACCAGCGTGAACTGTATGCTGTTCTGTTTGACATTGATCACTACACTTAAGGGCACAGGTGCAGGTGATGATTAGCAACTAGCACTGATTTTTGGATGGGTGGTGACGGTGGAGCTAGAGCAGGACGGTATCAGTCAAGAGTTGAGCAACAACCATACACTGGATGAGGATTTAATTTTCCTGGTTATAATACAAGGATAATACATTTTAGCCCAATGTTACTAAAACATTGCATATACCCCACCACCTACCCACTACAGCACAATGACTGTGGCTGAGTTTACTTCTGCTGGTAGGAATTGTGTTGGTGTGGTCAAATTTATCCACATGCAAAAGTCTAGCACATTTGAATTATGTAAATCCAAAGCTCCACTTTTTCCAGTATAGGATTGTTCTTCACCTCTGATTCCATCATACTCTAGAGGTTCCCTAATAAGGCATTTCACTTTCCAGCTACGTGTTTTAATACAAGGCTGGATAATGATCACCTGTAGTCATAACCACAAATGGATCAAGAGTCATATTGTGAAATTGTGCTCAACCACAGACACAGAGTTTCATCATTAGGTGAACCGCAAACTCCACTTGAAACCACAGCTAGGGATTGCAACAGTCAAGAATCATAGTGCACTTGCACTTTTCCTTGCTGCATTCTGCCGTGCTGGAGTGTTAGAAAGCTGGATCACTCAATCTCACTTGCAGGCTAATAAGCAATCTCAGACCCATAAATGTTTACATTTTGCTATCTTGCTCATTTTTAAGCAATGTTTCCCTCCCCAGACCTTAGCCTGTTTAGGTTTGCACTAGACTACTAGGCCAATGTAGTTAATATGTGATAAAGGCATATGATCAGTTAGCATCAAACATTTGTTTGTAGTTGTTATCAAAAAAATGAGCAAAGTTCAATCTTCATGATAGACTTAACATGACTTCACAACATGACACTGAGTGGCATATTTTGAAAATATGTATTAAACTGAACTGCATGGTGCTAGTGGCTCTGATTTGCTGATTGACAGTGAAGCAGCATGATGGCGCAAACTGTCAAAATATACACACACAGAAAAATAAAATGAATATTATCACTGTCCAAAGAAAACATATATCTCCCTTTTTGACAATTTTCTTTTTTTCACTCCTTATGAATGGATAAGCTGCCATTCACGCTGTGTGAATTTTTTTTTTTTGATGAAAGGACCAATAGAAATGCTCCAAAATCATTTGGAAAAACATTAAAACATTGACTTACATTAAAAGTAAAGAAAGTTTTTGGCCTCTCCTGTAACATTGCAATATTGGAGATACTTTCATTGAACAGCGACGATATGCTAAGTGGTCTGATTACCGATAGCAAAAGGAAAGCAGACCACTGTTGGCCCGCCAACGTCAAAGCACTGGTGTTTAAGACAAAATCCCAGTTTTCATTGTTTGATGTTATATTTATAGTAAATTTATTTATCCTTCATTTTTTTCTCCCATCAGACTTTATAAATTAGTTTATTCAATAAGTTTCATTGTCAGCAACAGCATTTTCTAACTAAATAATTTGATATCAGACTGACTCATAATTTTTTCTCTCTTGGTTGTTTGTAATAAAATCTGGTATGATGGACAATAATCTGGGAGCTCTGAGGGTGGACCAGCAGTGAAAAATGGTCAGTGGGGTGACGACCATATTAAGCTATCAAGCTGATACAGGCTTGCTAACTGGGTATTTAGTTCAATATGCTAACATTTGTTACATGGATCTTGTTAGTAGCTAATAATACCTATACTAGCTACTTGCGTTCAATTTCGACAACAACAAAGTAAATGAAACTTGTTATTCACTATGAAACACTATGAAACTTTCAGTTGTAAATGATCTGCTTCAACCGGCAAAAAGTTGATACGATTGAACAGCATGAGTTACCTACCTTGTTGAATGCTGAGCAAAGCTGCACAACATTGTCGAGTGTTTAGAAACTGTCTGGACTGAATTTAATTAAAGTTGTCCTGTTAAAGATGTGGGTGCTGTCAGCTTGTTTTGCAAAGTTTCCAGTCCACCTTAAATAGGGCTGTGGTAATATTCTAGGAAATGTGCATGCTGTTCCATTTAAGGTGGAACGGAACATCAGATCATGAAATAAGTATATAGGAAGCCAACTTCAGCCTTAATTCTTACATAATGAACATCAGTGGCGCCAGCTGACAGTTTGGGAAGGCTATGAAAAGTGGTGACCACTGCGGTTGCTTTGTTGTTGTATGTAAGTTTTGGGGGCTTACACAAATAGTCGAACATTGTTGATTATTAATAAATCAATGTTCTGTAACAGTTTCAAATTTCTGAATCGGCCCATTTTACTGCCCTCTGTTCCAAATGTGGGATTTGCATTTGAAGAAGGAAACAACTGTGTTTGAGATTCACAGCATGTTGGTTATATGTGCTTAACTCTCTTTTTTCAACTACACCAATGTAAATACAGTTTAGTATTCTATATTATATTCTATATTCTATTACTTTAACAACATCACACAGTTTAAGTCAAGTGTGTGATGATGTAGGCAAACCCTATCACTTGAAGGCCCCGATATGGTCTTTACTTTTAGTTGATTATGTAAATGTAATTTTCAAGTAAAGTAATAATAAAGTGTTGATGGTTGTGTAAGTCATTACAATGAGGCTCATATCTGAACAGGCGAACAGCTCTTATTATAGACCTGCTTCAAATGCTGACTGATTTGACTCAATGATTCCTTATCAGGTCATGCTGCTGCTGTCTAATTCCATGTATGGAGTGAACTTGACCTGGCAGTATCAGTCTGTCTAGTCAGATTAGGAGGCCTGAGTGCTGATCACTAATGAGGCTAACACCTTTCAGATGGGTCTGTGAAGAAGATACACCCTGTAGCTGCAGCTCTGCTTTGTCATGACTGGTACCCCACTAATGCAAGTTGCCTCCCAGATATGGCCTATGAAGATTATACAATGCTGTGAGATAACAGTCCACCCCATAGTGTGTGAAAACCCAAATCAACACAGATAATTACACAGTAAAGGTGGACTCAAGGGAGCTTAGTGTGAGGAATAGGGCCTTACACTGGCCTTAGGTCAGCAGTCCAGAGGGACGTGTGGATGTGACTGTTGTCAGGCATGGCATTATGAGCTCTAATAGTTATTTATAGCACAATGTCCAGTCATCCTGAAGACTTAGCATGTAGCCTACTTAGCATGCCACTGCACAGAACTGCTTCAATGCAAAATCAGCTTTATTAATTTATAATCTATTATTTTAATTTCAATTTATATATATAATCCACCTAACCCTAACCCCCTTTATTGTATATTGAAAGGAGTAATTAAATAATTAAAAGATCTAGTAAAATAAATCATTTAAAAATATGTTAATGGGATGACATCAATATGTTTGATATGAACTTGTGGTCCTGGACGTTACAGGAGTGTGAAGTCCAGGACCACAAGACTGACTAACAGTTTCTACTCACAGGCCATCAGGCTAGTGAACACCTCAAACACTACATCCCCAACCTTACCTATCTGAACTGGTTTTAACTGGTCTGATTTTAACTGCACCCTATACCCACTGTACTGCTGCTTACTGTTTACATTTGCTACTCGCACAAAAACACTATTGTTTACATTAGTTACTTGCAACTTGCACTTTATGGCTGCTGCTTTTTATACTTGCACAAATAGGAAACATAACTTTTATTTTTTAGCTTTAAAAAAGAAAAAAAAACTTTAATTGTATTTACTTAAACTTATATAATTATATCTGTTGGTGAATGGATGAACAGCAAAGTAGGAATTTCATTGTACATTGGCTGTTTCTGCTGTGCATATGACAATAAAACTCTTGAATGTTAAATGAGTTTTCAAAAATTATATTTCAGATTTAGTCCTCAGTCCTTTATACATATGTTTTATTTATGTTTTATGTTTTTTTCAGACTAAGCATTTGTTTCATGTCATAAATTATACATAAGATGGACTATAAACTTTTCTTTTTTTTCTTGTCCATTGAAAGACATTGTAAAAGTAAAGTAAATAAGCAAAGAAGTAATTTGAAAAAATATTAATCATGTGTTACAAACTTTTTGATTTGGGTATGCAAATATCAAATTTCAGATTCAGTCTATGTGTCAAAGAACACATGTTGCACTGGCTTTACACACACACACACACACACACACACACACACACACACACACACACACACACACACAAGCCCGTGCAAACATTATGGCATATTATATTTTTTAATGAACTGTATTAATCAGAGCTTTACTTTTTTACAGAGCTTTACTTTTGTATCAATGTACATAAACTGTATTATTAGCTTCTTCTTGCACGGGTCCCAAAGAGTAGGAGTTGCAAAACACTGTAAGTTAAGTTTGGGTTTGGCAGAAACACTGAAACCACAGCTTCCTGTCACCACAACCTTATTACTGACACCATCACTGTGTTCAGTGTTTATTTCAGTCTCAGTATTTGTTCTTCTTTCTCTCCCTGTTTTGTCCTTCTATAGAATGATGTGTACTTGTTTTGCAGCATTACTGTTGAAATATAATCACTCACTATAATGGTAATGGGATGGAAGCGGCAGGGGACTGAAAAAGAACTGAATGTAACCAGCCACATTAACATGTATATATAAGACTGAGTCATGCTTCAGGAGCATCTGCATAGTGCTGGTGGGTTTAATTAATCATGTGGAGTGTGGATGTGACTTCTGTCATGTTTGCTGGCTAATTCGGGCTCATCTCATTAAGACTATGGAAAGCAAAAAGGGTGGAGGGATGATAACCTTTGTATTGTTTGAGGAAACACATTGAAAATGCGTTCTCATTTACCAGCTCACAATGCGGGGAGGGGAATGGGGTGAAAAAGGCTGTGCCTTTGTTCCCCCTCACACATACCCCCACTTCTCTCTCTTTCAGTGTCATCACCAAAAAGCTTCTATTTTACACTTTAGATCTTCTTTTAATAACGTGATTATGCTGTTGTTTGTCTGAATGTTTTTCTCTTTCTGTGGTTTTATTTGGTTATGATGATATGCAAATAACAATCTAAATAACAAGTACATTAATAGAAATGTTGTTTGGATTTCAGTTGCCTCCTACCTAGTTACTGTTACTCTGCTGTTAAACAAATCAATAATAAGCTTTTGCAGTTATGAATGTAATACTATAATGTTGATGTGTGGAGTTTTTAAACTCTGTGTTTAGTCACTGTCCACTCTATGAGACTGCCGGTACACTCTGTAGAGACCATAGTCAGAGACGGTAACTCATCTGTCGCAGCACAGTTTGTGTTGGTCACTCTTTAGTCCATCATCAGTGGTCACAGAATGTTGCTTTCAATATGCTATTGATGGGATTGGTTGGTGGACTATTCTCTGTCCAGCAATGACTCTGGGGTGTTTAAAGGAGGAAGAGCATCTTCCCGCAGGCCATTCGGACTCTAAACCAAGGCAGCAACTAAGAACTCTTACACACATATCATACAATCTCCACACTGCACACATCTGTGTCGTATTTTTATGTATATTAGTGTAGTATTATACTCATTATATATATACACTACCGCTCAAAGGTTTTTTTTTCATTTCATGCAATTTTTATGCAATTCACAAACAATATTGTCCATTTCACAATTAATTGAAGTGTATCAGATGTTTTTTAAAGAATAGAAATGTTTGTATTAAAGCCTATTTTTGTATAGAGGCTTATTTTCCATATAGTCCTATTATCAGCAATTCTCAGTCCTCTGAATAAATCTCCTGGTACGGCCGCCAATCCAAGTTAAGGATGTTATTGGGTTAATTGGTTGTTAGGACACTCTTGCTCAATTGTGATGCACAGCTGAAAAACATTCTACTAATAAGTGAGTATAAAAGGGAGAATAACATTCTAGGTTAGTTTAGTATCTGAAGCATCAGCAGTTGATGGCTTGCTGACCGACTCAAAATGGCCAGAAAGAAACAACTTTCTTTAGAGACCCGTCAGTCCATTGTTGCTACTCCATTGAAAACAAGAACATTTCACTGTGATCCCAAACTTTTGAGCAGTAGTGTGTGTGTGTGTGTGTGTGTGTGTGTGTGTGTGTGTGTATATATATATATATATATATATATATATATATATATATATATATATATATATATATATATACCACTAGTTGTACTGTGTATGACACTGTATGTGACAAATAAACTCTGGTTTGAGGTAGAGCTGATAAAATGAGTGTAGATACAAGAGTTCAATATATTGTCGCTGTCCAGTGAAAAACAATTATATCCAAAATTGCAACTTTACAGGAGAGAACAAAAACAAACATTTCTTTCAATGTAAGTCAATGGAACCAGAATTTTTCCCAAGCTATTTTGGAGCAATTCTTTTGGTTCATTTATCATTACTTTTTTACACAATGTAAACAACCATTAGCATGACCAATCAGCGACGATATGTGTATTTTGGTGTTCAATATTTAGATCCTTGTTCATAGCAGCAACTGATCCGCACTATCTACACAGTGCCTCCCACATATGATCAGTCTTTGTTTTCGATCCTTGTAGCCCATTTGTGTCACTGAGTGTGTCTCACTTAAACATGTTCCCAATGACTTGCTTGAAACGATCCACTTAAGTCCGTCTGCTTTAAATAGAGCTGTAATTCTCTTTATGGAGATTAGCAGACTTGCTAATTGTGCTCTTACTGGATCTGGCAACCGTTCCCACGCTTCTTAGCGTGTCATGCCATCATCAAATTAAGGAAAACGGTCCTTCAGGGTGGGCAAACTAGTGGAAACCAAAAATAAAGAAAGAGTCTTTGAGTACATTTGGGAGCAAACACAGACAGGAGTCAGCTGTAAACAAACACATTACTCCACTGTGGTTGCCTCGACACCTCATGAAGCCCGTTCTGTAGTCTCCTTAGCGATTAGCTGTCGGCAGGACAACAGGAAGACAGACTGGTAATCCTGTCCGTCAAAGCTGACCCATCAGGAACGTGTTTTCCCTGCGTCATGGGGCCTACAGTGGGCCTACCCACCTGCACTAATGAGTTCTCCTGGGACAGAGATGAATCTCGAGTAGCTCCATCCTCCCTACTTAGTTTACTTCAATGAGCCTGAAATAACAACTTGTGTACCCAAACAGTGCTTTCTATGCAGGCGAGGAAGTTTTGGATGAGTTGTCAAGTCTAAGTGCATTATTTGGGTGTGGAACCCACCTTTTTTGCAACAGTTTTGCATAAATTTGTTTGCAGTTTATTTGCAACATGAAGCTAAGGATTTAACATCTAGAAGCAGTTTAATGATATTGATGTGACCCAGCAGTTTGTCCAGTGTTAGGGTTAGGGTTAGGGTTAGGGTTAGGGTTAGGGTTAACCCTAACCCTAACCCAATAGTTGCATCTCTGAGTGCAAATTAATTATCTGATTTAAGATAACAGTAGCTTTCCAACAGTCAGCCACGACTACAAAATGTATAGAGTGCACAGGCATTGATTACACTAGCTGGTTTTGTCCCATACTTAAAAAGCCCCCCTGGCTCAGATCTAACCATGTAATAGGGTTCTTAGCTACAATCACAGACTCAGTCACTCCATTACAGAGCTTAGAGCAAATGCCTGAACGTGACTCCTACACAGGGCATCCTGTGGAATGGCATCTTTGTTTTTATGCCTACAGGAAAATAGAGTCAACTCTGCTGACTCTTTCTGAATACCGGGCTGAAAAAAAAGAGTGACCCAAAAAAAGGAACCAGACATTGACCCATTCAGGAGATTAGAGGTTTTGTCCTTGGTTGCTGTGTACACAGAGAGGCTGAGTGAATGCGAAAGCAGGATTTTCTATAGCAGCGGATGAACGGATGGATGTGATAATCCTGCACCTCCCTCTGCATGATGCGGCATTCTTCTCCAGGGTCAAAGTAATGAATATGCAACAGAGTGATGAGAGAACTACTACTACTACCACTAATAGTAATGACAATAACATATGCTGTTGATATGACATTATTTTCTTTTGTACAAGTCAGGCCAAATTATATACTGTATGGTTTTATTAATGCATAATAAATTGAATTTACTTAAATAACAGTATTTGTGATATGTGCAAAAGTCACTACTTAATAACACACACTTTGGCAGCTTTGACAGCTCGCAAACACTTTTTTAGCTGGCTAGGAGTCTTTCTATTCCTGTTTTAGAAAAGTTTACCCACTCTTCCTCATAGAAAGCTTCTTGGGCCATCTAGGCCATCAATTTTCAATGACGTTCAAGCCAAGGGACTTAAAAACTTCAGTCTGTGTTTCTTAAAGTAGTTTCTGGTGGATTTGGGGGTATGTTTAGGATCATTGTCCTGTTGTAGAAGCAAGCTGCACCAAACATTTCAGTTTAAGTTGATGTAACAAGACTTGTAACAAGAGTTGTACATCATGTCTGCTGATTTCTCATGAAACACAGTACAAATACCAACTGGCACCCTGAAACCCTAATTAAAGCACAGTTCAGCACTGCTGAATTTAACACTGCTGATAGTCTATTGTGTAAACTGGCAGCATTATCTACAGGAGCATTCCACTTGATGACCATCTCCTCCTTTCACTCTCTTGATCCCTCTCTACATCTCTCTTTCTCTCTCACATGGCTGAATAATTGATCCCCAGGCTGTGGTGTGCAAGAGCTCACGTACTCCACTCTCTCTCTCTCTCTCTCTCTCTCTCTCTCTCTCGCTCCATCCTTTCCTCCATCGCTCTGCCTCTTATTTTCTTATGCTTTAGATTTCACTGATGTTAGGCCAACACATACACATACATGGACAGAAAGAATGATTTTCTTTGATATTTCTTTGGTTGCCTTAAATACTTTTACTATGAACTTGTTACTGCCCTCGCAGTGTTATGTTAGGTGGTACTGTAGCATCAGGCTACGAGGTAGGAGTATGGTAGCAACCTTCAGAAATCAGAACTCTCAAGATAATGTGAATGTTTTTGGTTAGACTAAAACAGGTTATTAATATTTTCAGGCATGGTGTACAATCAACCTTTTATACTGCAGTTGTAGTTGCAGTGAGTTATTAATACTTGTTTAGCTCATATAATTCAGTAAATACCACCATTATTTAATTGCACCATAAAATTGAAGCAAAACATAAATGCCTAATATTTTACATGTAGTAACCAAATAGATAAGTTATCAAGAAATTACAATAAATAAATTATGCAAAAAATTGGGTACTAAATGTTGGGTCAATTTTATTTTTGTAGATTACCATTTATTTGTTGTATATAACATTTAAGGAAAAAAATAAAACATGAAAAAGTAATGAAAATGTATGAAAACAAGAAAAAGACATAAATAAATAAACAATATGTTAAACTCCACAGAAAAACAGATAGTTTGCATTAGAATTTCAAAAAAATGCCATATTTTAGGGTTCTCAAACTTTTGATTATGACTGTATGCAAAATAAATTGTTGATGATTACAAAAGATGGAATCAGTAAATAAAACTCTTCAAATCATCAAACACAGTCTGGTGGCAAGTTTATAGCACTTCAGTACACTAATGTGTGTAATATTGAATAAAATAACAATAATTGACATGAAAAGTGGTTCTTAGCCGCTGAATAGTAGTGTAGGGTTGTGTAGAAAGTAGTGCACAGGGTTTATACTTATCTCAGTCATGTGGAAATGGTGTGCACAATATGTTATTTTAATGAGAGTGAGCACTCGGAGTATGAAACATGCTTCACTGATGTTTTTCTAAAAGTTGTTGTTTCTTCTTTTCGGCTTTGTTAAGTTTGTGCATATGTGTATTGAAGTTCAATAAGTTCAGCCCTGTGACCGCACTCAGTGTTTGGGTGTCTTGCTGTGCAGAACCTGACACATTCTCTCCGTCAGTTAGTAAGGCTGGCTCTGAAGAGAGTTGGGGAGGGTGGAGAAAACCCAAAATGGGAGGAGAGAGTGGGCTGAGGCGGAGAAGTGGAGAGTGAGAGAGTCGCAGGTGTACGTGATTCCTCGCACACACACTCAAGAAAGCAATGCAGTGAATTTACTCAATTCAAGTGTTTCCACATAAATTTAAATATATTATATCTTCTGCCTCCACTAAGCAGTTAAAAAAACATAGCTTTGAAATTTATTCATGTGGAACTTCTTGTGAGGCAATATGTTTACTGTGTGTAGTGGAAGTAGGTGCAGAAATGATAAAGGATTCAACAATTTAAGCACTTACACTGCAGATGTTTTATTCAGTTATTTATCTTAAAACGTATTACTTAGTATGAAACTTCTTTGTAAGTTATGTACTCATTGCGTGTCTCCGCTACAACAGAAAAAGGAAGTATTTTTCTTTCTGCATCTGACATTTATGAACAGGCACGAGTTTAAAGTATCACAGCGTACCCCATTTGTAGAGCTAATTATCACAGGCTGGGGAGCTACTGGCAACAAGTTCCCAGAAAAAAAACCTGGTAAATTGATGCAAACGAAATTTCTATGATATTGGACATATGAAAACACGGACAAATCTGGATTTGACAGAAATGAACTACAGCAAATATCAGTGTGATGAACCTGAAATATATTTATTTATGACTAACTAAACTAATCTGTGAACACACTGTGGGAAATAAATAGTTGTTTACATTTAATAATGTGTGAAAACTACCCTCACCAGGTGGAAGCTGTAATTTAGCCTGGCCAGCTTGATGTTTACATGCTTTAAGGCAGTACTATGCTACTGCCACCAAGAGAATGATTAACAATAATATAAGCATATATTTCATGACCTACAGAGCTGTGTAACATCAGAGACCACCGTTTGTTTATTTAATTCACAAAACAGCAAGTAAACAACAAGTTATTCATTCTTCAGTGTCAGTGAAATGATCAGAAACACATAACTATACAGATATTTATATAAATATCATATTGTTTTGTATTTAATATATCTATTCTTGCATTTTGCAGGGAAATCTTCTTCCACACCTCCAAAGTTCATAGAAACTTTGGTGGTCATTGCATTGTCCTGAGGACATCTGTAGCTTCTTTATTTGATTTACAAAGTTTGTTACCTTTTTTCAGTAAGGTGTCTTGAGGTGTCTTCTCACAGTGGAAGGATGGACAGAAACACCTGTTGATGTGGAGCATGATTTTCTTCTGTGTATCAAATATAAGAGCTTTAAGCCCAGTTTTCTGATACTGACAGGTTTGATGGTGTACCAGATCTGTAATAGTTTTTTAAATCCCAGCTTTGGAAACTCCTGTTCTGGACTTATGTTCCTTTAAGTTTCATCTTCTTTAATTGAGTGGGTTATTATTTTCTGTCTCTTGAGAAGCATCTCCTGAAAAATGAATCATTTACACACAGAGAGAACTGCATACACTCAGTAAAACTCAAAAACAAGATAATAAAAAACTGTTAGATGTAAAAAGGTTTGGAGATTGTAATATGGTGATATAAAGAAAGTACAGTGCCCAGACACAGTTTTATTTGAAAAAAAAAAGATAAATAGCTTTTAAAAACTTATTAAACTATAAATTATATATAAAAAAAGACTGTGTCACATTTTACTCACTATTATGTTGTGCCCCACCCTTCAGAAGAGCATTTACTCTATTTTAAATCACCTATCTTCATTTATAAAAGCCCACACTGTAAAGGAGTTTTAAAAACAACATGATGTAAGAGTTGCTGTATCCAAACCCAAATTAAGCCAGGAAACCAGATGTCTGTAGGATAAATCTTTATTTCTTCTGGAAGCAGTCATACAGACAAACTCAAATCCATTGACTAGCTTGTTGTTGGTATTAACAGGTTACATAGGCTTCAACACATATGTTTGGTCAGTTGCCAACAATATAAGCAACCAAGCTCAGGTGTGACAGAAGCAGCCATATAACCATGTAGGAAAGGCAGAAATAGGACGACCTGAATGTTCTAGGATTTACTGGACACAGCTTTACAGCAAACACATACAATACTCACAATTAATAGCACATAGTACAGCCCAGCATTTCTGCAGAATTTATAATGAAAAGAGATGTTGATAACAAACATGGAGTCAAATTTGGCAAAGAGTTTGTATGTGGCCCAGAATCAGCACGTCTGCAATGGGAAAGTGTAAAGAGTTATAACAGCATGTGTCACAACTTTGCATAAGAAAAGAGGAACAGTGGCTGCATGTTCAAGCTCACGAACACAGGAGAGTAACACCGGAACTGGAAAATTACTGAAGCTATTAAACAATACCTTACAGTAATGCAATACTCACATTACACTTCCTGAACTTAGAATTAAGTGAATCAAGGGGGGGGGGTGGCAGGGGGTAAACATTTCTAAACATTGGGGTAAACATTTATGATTAACATACATTTATAATTAACATACATTGTTTTGTTGCAAAATTGCCTTCAATTCCTCCTTGGAAGTTAAATTGGCAGCTCATGAGCATGACTGGATTTGTGTTCCAGGTGGTTTGGGGTTGGAAACAAGATATAAATACATTTTATGGTGTTTTACTGCAACAGAAAAATGTGCAGAGGATATTTATATATATGAGATATATATTATATATATCAGCTTATATAAGTAATTTTAGTTTACAATACAAGTGTTAGCTTTTTTGTCCATATGACCCAACTCTGAAACTCAGGGCCCAACCAAAAAATGATGGTTTCACAAATAAAATGTTTATAAATGCTTATAATGTTAATATGATATTTCTGAGATGGCTTGATGGCAGTAAATAATATTTATTTTTTATGTATGTTTTACGTATGTATGTGTTTTATGTATGTGATTTATGTTTTTTGAGCATTGCACTGTACAAATCAGATATGTGTTCTTTCAAAATTAGCTACTTTTAATTGAATTATTTAATGTATGATGATCATCAGATATTACAACATCACTAGCATGTATAGATAATATCACAGATACAATTCATTAGGCTGGCAACATCAAATCTTTTTTAGGACAGAATTGGTAGTGTCTCTAACATTAATAAGGCAAGTCTTTATTTCAAGACTGGATATTTTATTAAGTCTTAGTATCACATTTCTGAAACTATGTATTTCATGTCATTCTCTAGTCTTTGCAGTGTTGTTTGGTTGGGGTACTTGAGAGTTGAGCTAATTGATGGACTCTTAATGATGTTAATCACATGGCACGTTAGCATGCAGCTTAATCACGTCTGAGACGAACTGACACAGTTTTAGCTCAAGCTGGCCTGAGATGCACTGTTACAATTGTTACTTTCCACAGACACTTAGAACTGTGAACAGCAGAACCAGGGTATGTTTAATCTGGTGCCTCCAGGGTTTTAAATTCATGGTGCCCTTCTGAAATCCGCAAACATAACACCATCTCTCACCACTTACTCTTATCTAATAATCTAAAACCTTGCAACAGCAAGCTTTTTGGAAGCGTGTGCTGTTCATTCGTCCTGAAATATCTAAGCTGAATCAACATGTGATTTTGAAATAAGGTCTTGTTAAGTTTGGCTGGGAATGCTGTATGAGAGGGCATCAACCTGCTCATGAAGATCATCATCAACTTGTATCATCTAAGATCACACTTATTGGTTATTCACAGGTATCTGAATAGCCTGGCAGGTGTAATAAATTTAAAACAAAATGAATGTTGCAACAGGTTTGACAGATAATTAAAATTAATTAAGAACTTTGCAAATTTTAATCAATTTAATTAATTTCAGGTGATATCTTTGAGTAAGTGTGAGGTAAAAGGGAAACGAATGATTAAAAGATAGAGAAGTGAGTAGAACAAACAACGGTGCAAGACCTGGTAGACCATTAAAAGTGTCCTCTATCAGATAAACAGTAGCTTTCATCTTTAAGACAGAGGAGAAAATCAAGCTTCAAACTTGTTTCAGATTAGAAACAATCCACAGGTGTTTCTGTCCATCTTTCCACTGCGAGCAGGCAACGAGTCACTATGGGTCTGAATGTGTGTGTGGCTGTTAAGAAGCCCTTCCTGAGAAAAGCAAATAGATAAAGAAAAAGGAGAAATATCTGGTGTTCTCAGAACAATAGACTGACCACCCCAGAGTCCAGACCTAAACACTGAATGTGTTTAGGATTATTTGGATGCTGAGAAGCAGAAAATGCCATCAACTTTTAAGACAGGAAAAATAAAAACAGAAAATAATGGAATCTGTAATAAAGGAAAAGTACAGACACCATAAGTACTGAAATATGATATTAAGTTATGTTGTTGATGCTTCTGTGAAATTTTCTGTTTGTCCTCACAGATCCTGAGTCATGGTCCAATGTCACGAATGGAATTTTTTTATTACTGGCCTTCGGAGCCAAAACTGTCCCTGTGTGTGTATCTCTGTGTGTGTGTGCATGTGTGTGTGTGTGTGTGTGTGTGTGTGTGTGTGTGTCTATTTGGGCACTGATGACAAGGCAGCATTGTGCTGTAAAATTCAGCCCATGAGGCTCAAGTCTCACAGGCTTGTACAAATACACACACACACACACACACACACACACACACACACATACACAGTTTGTTTCTGTGAATTAAGGAGACATTGCATAGACTTTCATTCATTTTCTGGAGACCAAACTGTATCTAGAACTGTTATTACCCTAACCTTTCTCTTACCCTCACCTTAAAATGGAAGGATTTACTGTGTGGAGTAGTTTGGGGTCCCCACAAGAGAGAAAGGTCCCCACAACATGGGTATATAAACAGGTTTACAAATGTTCATCCCCACAATGTGGTATAAACCTGATGCTCCCTTCACACACACACACACTTCCTTCTGAGCAAAAACTTTTCCTGTAGAAGAAAACAAAACAGAAAAGAGGAAAAACCGTAATAATGAATGTGTATTTGTTTGACTGTGTCTGACCTCACAAACTATGTAAATTCCCGAGGTCAGTGGAATGGACACAAATACAAAGGAATAAAATAAACAGGATTAATCAGCATCTTACATCACAATCACAAGACAATAAATCTCCAAGTAAACCAAGTTTTTCATGAGACCCTCAAATCCATAACAAAAAGTCTTTCCCTACTGTGTCAATTGTGACACAATCTCAGAAATAACTGGAATCCACTTCTCCCTCTCTTTTTAATTAAGTGTTTAATATGTGCATTATTAAAATGTTCTATTACTTATTACATATTCACTACTTTAAAAATAATTCCTTCTGTGATGTCACAAAAACAACTACATTTACATATGTCTGTCCAAGAAGAGGTATTTCAGCCTAGACTGATTTTGACTGGGGCACAATTCAGAACACAATTTTGCATATATATATATGGTTTTCTGCATAAAATGTGATGTCCCAAGTGGAGACAAACACAATTTGCTTAACCTAATACCACACAAACAATTATAATATTTAATGTCTTTATTTGACACATCCATTTAACATTCACAGTGCTGGTAGAAAAAGTAAGTGAACCCTTATGCTAATGACTTTAACAGAAGCTAATTAGAGTAATGAGTTAGCAAACTTTGACTCATAAAAGACATGTTTTGAGTTTGCTATTTACAGGAAGCATCTGCTGATGTGAACCATGCCTCATGATTTGAGGCTGCTTTGCTGCTTCGGGGCAAGGACCACTTGCCATCATCAAAGGGAAAATGAATTATCAAGTTTATCAAGGTATCCTACAGAATAATGTCAGAGTGGCTGTCCACCAGCTGAAGCTCAGAAGAAGTTGGGTGATGTAGCAGGACAATGACCCTAAACATGGAAGTAAATCTACTACAGAACGGCTTCAAAAAAAGAAACTCCGCCTTCTGGAGTGGCCCAGTCAGAGCCTAGACCTGAATCCAATAGAGATGCTGTGGAATGACCTCAAGAGAGCTGTTCACACCAGACATTCTAAGAATATGACTGAACTGAAGCAGTTCTGTAAGGAAGACTGGTCCAAAATTCATTGTGCAGGTCTGATCAGCAGCTACCGGAAACGCTTATTGGAGGTTATTGCTGGCAAAAGTGGTTTGACCAGATATTAAATCCTAGGGTTCAGTTAGTTTTCCACCAGCACTGTGAATGTTAAATGGATGTGTCCAATAAAGACATGAATTATTAAAATTGTTTTTGTGGTATTAGGTTAAGCACACCATGTTTGTCTATAATTGGGATATCACATTTCACATTTTATGACAAATTAATGCAGAAAACCAGTGTTCGGATCATATATATATATATATATATATATATATATATATATATATATATATATATATATATATATATATATATATATATATAAATAACAACTGCAATTAGTGGACCTCAGGAAAAAAATAGCAAATGCAATGTAGGATGTAAGTCTTTAAACAGGAAGGAATTATTTGGAAGGTTTTGTTCTAAAAGACATTAAAACACCTCAAACATTTTATTTTCTTGTGATATACCTTGTTAAGAAGTGGATGTTATGCATACAAGAAAAATCCTGTATTATTATTTATACCACCTCTATAAGAGTAGTGGATTTAAAATGGATACAAAAAGTGATATATAGAATTTTGGCTTGTATTTTGTGGTTATTTTCAATTCCGTCCTTGAATTTCAATGTCAATAAAACTTGAGTGAACATCCATGTTTTACTGTGTACTGTATTTAACGTGTATTGTATAAAAACACTCAATGAGTCCGTGTCTGTGATAAGAAATCCTTTGTATGGAGTACATACTTTGTATGTCTGCCCACACCATTCAAAAGGGGCCAAAGTTTTTGAAAACATTCTGTAAAGCTTGTGGGTGGATTAAAGAGGTGTTCTGAGGTACTCTGATTTCTATCTTAGCATGGTTCCTTTTCCTGTGGCTTCCTTTAGCCCTTATCAATCCTCTGACCTGCCCTGCACTCTGTGAGAACATCTGTGTCTTCCTGAATTACCACATTTGTTATGTACATCCACAGATAGAGGAACTACACAACTCAAGAGCGGAGTTTTCAGGTTTCACTGTCCATGCTCACGAAACACGCTACGTCAGAGAGCCTAATCAACGTCCAACCTTGGCTGACCTCAGGGCGTGTTTTGGCTTCAGGCCCATGATGTTCTTTGCCGCCTTCCGGTGTGTATATATTAAACAAATTAGAAAGCCAGTTTTTCTCTACTTGAGCCTACTTTTGGTATCCACTACTCCACCACTAGGCACACAATCGCACTCTCTACACACCTGCTGCCATGCCAACGACACCTTAATCCTGTTATACACACTAACAAAGGCTCAAACTGCACTTCCTGTGTCATTCCCGGGTCATGCTTGTTCCTGTGACTCAGTTTTTCACCCTAATGATAAGCTACTGAACCTCTTTGTGTCTTGGTTCAACATCACAGCATATCACCACCACAGTTATAATAGCAGAGGTAAATATCTTTAACGTCTGACACCACTGATACCCCAAAAGTGCCCCTGACACAAAAATGACAGCACAACAACCAATTTTCTTTTACAGGTGGTGGCCACTGTTAAAAGATGTCCATCAGTGTGTCCAATTGGTTTATTGATGCCATATAATAATGCACAGCAGATTCCAAAAACAAAAATAATTGTAAAAAGCGTATATATACACACAACTGTCTACACAACTGTCTAGTCTTAAGAATAAATAGAAATAAACAATTACAAATATATTTAGATTTTTTAATATTATGTGCTTATGTATACCATTTCCAAATCACTACTTGAGAAAATCTAGTATTTACAACTAATACATACAATCACATATTTTATCATATCTATCCATAATTAAATTGAATCAGTTACTGCTGCTGATATTATGATATCCTTGCAAAAACTGGTTTGCTGTGAAAAGTTAATATTCGTATATGTTAAAGATAACAACTTTACGTTAAAGTTTGCTTAATTATTTGGTTATTATATAGTGTGTTTAATATGGAATGTTGTTCTGCTTCATCTACTGCACACGTGTGTTTGGTTGGGTTCAATGTTCTGTTGTGTCTAACCAACTAGCTGGTGGTTTGAGGTTAAGCTAAAGAATTCAATGCAA
The DNA here is from genome assembly GCA_021613375.1 of Megaleporinus macrocephalus. Taxonomy (NCBI): domain Eukaryota; kingdom Metazoa; phylum Chordata; class Actinopteri; order Characiformes; family Anostomidae; genus Megaleporinus; species Megaleporinus macrocephalus. The sequence goes on from CM038702.1 coordinate 22,915,386, forward strand.
CAGCTACACCATCAGCAAAACAGCCCCAGAGCATAATGCTACCACCACCATGCTTAACAGTTGGTACAGTGTTCTCGGGGTTGAATGCCTCATCTTTACTTCTCCAAACATATCTCTGGTCATTGTGGCCAGGCAACTCATTATTTGTCTGACCATAAAACATTAATCTTGAAGGCTTTTCTTTTGTCCAGGTAGTCAGTCAAGCATAAAGGTATCAGTTTTGGAGCCTGGGCTTCTTTTTTGGGTGGCAGCATAAAACTTGCTTGACGAAACCATCTAAACCAGTTTTCTTTTAGCTGAGGGTGACAATTTAAGTCTTCTTCCCAGGCGTGTGGGACTCCGGGTAATTGTGGGCCTGACTTACCAGGGCCCTGCCTCTAAAAGCCTCGGAATACATTCATTTTGGTTTTAAGTTTCTCTATGTTTTTATATAAATACAAAATATGAGACTGCATTTTCCACAATTATCTTTCCAGTTCTGCATGTGTTTTGTTTGTGTTATCCCCCACGCCTCAAAAATAAAAGTTTTTTAATCTTACATCTGTCGGATAACCGTTATTGACTGTGGATGTCAGGTAGTGGTTGTTCACCAGTTCTGACTTGGTTAAAACTAAAATCATTTTACAAATGAAATGAGAAAAAAGATAAAGAGGATGCAAGAAAAGGTAAGACTTGGTGCTTTGCCCATGCTTCTTCCAGACCATGGCAATGCTGCTACACCTCCCAACAACAACTGATGTACCTTCGTTTGAACTGCTGAGCTGCGGTTGGCTTTAAGAGGCATTCTTGGTTTGAGTAAATCTGCAATTATCTTTCTCAGATCTGCACCGGGACCTTGGACTTAGACTTTCTTCATTGTGCTTTGTGTTGGTCCATCTTATGGGTGTTGTCAAACAAGTCCTTTTTTTGTGAGCAAAGAGAAGCGACCAGCAACAGGAAGTTAAAAGGCTGGGTCAAGTTAAAAAGGCAATCTGGAACTTGTAGCACTGCTGAATTAATAATCTAGATGTGTATGCATATTTCTGCTTCAGTAAAAAAAGAACTGTTTAAAGAAATCCCAGTATTGCCAGGACCAGGTTTATATACACTGATCAGCAATAATATTACAATCACCTCCTTATATTTACAAATACTGTCTATTTTATCAGCTCCATTTACAATACAGGTTCACTTTGTAGTTCTACACTTACAGACTATAGTTTATATAGTCTATAGTGGTTTTTGGTTGGTATAATATTCTCAGTCCAGCAGTGACACTCCAGCAGCAGTGCTGTGTCTGATCTACTCACACCAGCACAACACACACTAACACACCACCACCACCATGACAGTGTTATTAAAGAACAGGGATAAACAATATATGAAGTAAATCAGATGGTAAGCGCTGTACAACAAATTGCTTCTATATGGTAATTGGAGCTGAAGAACTGGACAATGTGTGTAGGTACAAGGAGATAGTTTTAATGGTATTGCTGATTGGTATATATATATATATATATATATATATATATATATATATATATATATATATATATATATATATATATATATATATACACACAGCCCCTGAAATACCAGGCTACATCTGCAGTCCGTATATATAATAATTAATATTTATTATATAGCCAGCTAAGCTAACAGTAAAATTCAGAGTATGTTGTATTAAGCTGTATTTAAACAGAAAAATGATACAGCCTAGCATGAGTTTATATCTGAGGTACATATATCTTCATCTGTGCTTCCAGTATAAACATTGAGAACAAGGCAGCATAAGCACGAGTCAAATATGAAGCAATATCTCTTGAGGTTTACTTACCACTGACAAATAATAACTAACAAAATATAATTTGTAATTGACTTATGAAAAGTTTTTATGTAGCTCTTCTGTGTCTTTCTTACTGAAAGGCTACACAGAACTGAAACTGTCTGATTATTACATTTCTACACTGAAGCGAAGTCTACACTGCCAGAAGCTACAGATACAGAAGAGCATGCTCACAGAGTGACTGACCACAGGCAAATCACTGTGGACTCGCACATGTCATGCAAACTGGTTGACAGGTGCGAAGCTATCACTTGACTGTACTTATGTAACACTGAAGCAGATTAAGTCATACCAATAATACCTCTGCAACAGGTGGAGGGATACAGTATTTCACCTAAAGTATGCAATGCGAACAAGTACACACACTCAACAACACACTTACCGCTGGAAAGGAACTAGATTTCCTGAATATCTGGATATTTCAGTAAACAGTAAAAAAAGGGATGCGCTGGATTTGCTTGATTCAAATGTGCATCGATAAAATCGCTCACTTAGTTTACATACTTCTGGCAAATATTGATGGTATATATTTTATTAATATGTAAATAATGTTGGAGGGTCAGTGCAATCTGTAAGTACTAAGATGTAAGTAATTTTTGTTATATGCAAATATAGAAACAACGAAAAATGTCATCATATCTGAGCCAAGTCAGATTCAGAGATCAGGCATACAGCATAGAGACACCCATAATCAGCATTCACCGAAACTGAACAGGTATGAATAGTATGGCTCAGAAGGGACTCAAAGGCATACACCCGGGTCTTGAAACTTAATCTGTATCTGCTGCATCTGTAGAGTAAAATACCACATCACATAATTTTAATTCAGAACAGAACACAGTACCTTTAACTATACAACCACTAATAAATGTAAATGCTTCAGATGTTTTTGTTAAAACTCAAAGAAACAATACTCAGTTCCCTCAGTTGCTGGGAGTCATCACGTAAAGCCTGAAATAATTATTTAATTATTATTATAAAGTCAGAGCTGTTGAGTTGGTTTTTCAAGCCACATCATATATATTTACACATATTAACATCACATGAACAGGCTTAAATATTAACACTCCCTTACAATAGACACATTTCGACTGAGTTCTTTCTGAATACTCTTTCAACTCGCTTGCAATGATTAGATTCATCCAAAGCCCAACCCATGTTACACAATGTTTTTCCACAGATTACATGCAATTACACTTTTCCAGCCGAGGGGTATCCTAATGGTACAAAGTAGCTTTTATTGAGCTCTTTGTGTTACTTATTAAAATGATGAAATGAGATTCTGAGAAAACATATAACTGTTGGTAGATTCTTTGTGTGGAAGAAAAAGGGTGAAGAAAAATTCCAACCTGCACTGAAGGTACTGCAAAGGTGGAAATATCAACGTTTGGTGCTGTTTTACTGACAGCCTAAAACACTGGCTCGTTACACAGAGGCTCATGGGAGGTGCCAAACTAGCAAGTAGAAGAGACTTAAATTGTTGTTACATACGTTATAACTGCAGGCACATACTTGTGCTACTGTGTGCTGGTCTGTGTGGTAGTAGTGCTGTGTTTGTGAACATGTGCCCAGTAGGTCAAATAAATAATCAGCAATTTTTATAGATTTAATGTACCCGGAACTCTCAACAGCTCAAATCAACGGAGCCTATGAAGACACTCTGGAAAGCATATTGTGAACCCTCCACTCCTTTTTTTCGATGTTGTGTGTGAGGTTTGTGTTTTTGTATGGTGTATGTTGTAAATACATTTTTGTAAAACAAAAATTTAATCACAAAAAAACAATAATAATCAGCAATTCTGCATTAAACTGTGCAGAAGTGTGTATTCTGTAGAAGATGTGTTCACTAGAAAAACAACAAAACATGTGATCTGACCTGGGGTGCACAAACTTCTGATTATACAGTAGCTGAATAATATAAATGCTTTAATCAGGTCATTTGTCCACGTGGGTATTATAACGTGTGCAAGAGAGTGATATATATAAAGTACTGTAGAAGTTATGATTAACTACACTGCACTTATTTCTGACTAGTCAGTAGTAATTAGTCAGTGGTCAGTGGTAATAATAACATCTTTGGGTGGTCTTTTTTTCCTAGGTGGTCATTTACCTTTTGAAATGCAATGATATGATATTATATACTGTGTGGTTTCACTGGCTACTTAACTGCATTAATAAATGTATGTGTTTTATATTTGAGGTGTGTCAGAGATGGCAGTCTGTACAGATGAAGGCCACCACTGCTGATCTTCAGTAACACTATTTGTCAAAGGTGAAACTCAGGTGCAACAGGTGACATCATAGACTGACCGCCTGTAACACTAGACATCGCCCAGGCCTGACCTTTCCCTTTTCAAAGCATTCACAGAATCAGGAAGAATTACATCACATCCAGAATCACAGGGTCCTACAAAGTTTCTTTTCTATTTTCACTCATACAGAAGAGAAGCAGTACTTCCGCCAGTGTCGGAACCTCTTTGGCTCTGACTCAAGTTTCCGTCATCCGATGACTCATCAAGTCATGCGTTTGTTCTCGTTTACCGTAAATGGGCTGTATTCTGAGGGAGGTGTCGCCCTCTAGTGGGCTTTGAGTGCAATGACCGATTGTTCACAGTAGGTGCTTCATTTATTGTGCTAGTATAGTGATCCTGAGCCCTGGCCCTGGAGATTTTCTTCCCTATGGAGTGTATTCCAAATATTCCCACACCTTAGCTTCTTTAGAGGTTCCTGATTTGCTGAATGAGATGCAATAGTGTTAAGTAATGGAGCTGCTTCATGTGTGTGTTGGAAATAGATTCTGCAGGAGATCTCCAGGAAGAGGATTAGTAAATACTGTGCTGGTACATCTCTGAACATAGATAGGGCTTATATATACAAAACTTTATAGACACGCTCAGCCACCACATCTTTTAAAAAATTAAGGCATTTATAGAACGTTGGTGGAACGTTGCTGTGAGAATTTAATGGCATTCAGCCACAAGAGCATTAGCAAGGTCAGGATAATTAGTTCTGGGTCGCAAATGCCTCTTCACTGCATACCAAACTGGATGATGCTCCCCAAAACTGCTCACAGTCAAACGCTGGGTTTTTGAATACCCCTCTAGACCAGTGGTTTCCCGTCTCTGTGTCTATTGGCCTGCACAGGCTTACGAAGCTCTTTGTGAGCTGGGTCAGGTGTGTTGGGGCAGAGTATACCTGCAAATGTAACGGGAAGTGAGCCCCAGGACAAATGTTGAAAGCCACAGATCCAGTCGCCACTCAGGCATTGGGGGTGATGAGCTTAGGCCCCTCTTGTGCTCTGTGCATTTCTATGAAGAATATCGCTGCTGCCCAATGAAAAACAACTTTACAGGAGAGAACAAAAACAGTCGTTTTCAATGTAAGTCAATGGAACCAGATTTTTTTCCAAGTTGTTTTGGCACATTTCCATTTGTCCATTCATCAAGAATTTTTTTTTTCAAAATCTGTTCACAGCGAGCAAACAAAAGCTTGTACTCAGCCATTACTGGCAATTGTGAAGAGAACACACACTACTTAACTCAAAGGAACAAGTTTCTTGTCTGCCAAGAGCTTAATTTGCTTAATTGCAACATTTTTGGTATCATATATTGTAAATATAAATTCAATACTTAAAAATGGTGGTCACACTAGATAAGAATGTGGGGAAATCTGTTTGCATGAAATAAAGTCTCGTTATACTGCCCTACATTACAAGTGAAGAACATTTCGCCCTCTCCTGTAAAGTTTTGTTTTTTTCTAAGAAAGCTACAATGTTTTTAAAAAGTTTTAAAATGTGAAATCAAAATCAGACAAGTCTGTCTCCAGTCTGTGCTTGTTTCTGTTGAGCTAATAAATAGACTAAATGTTAAAATGTTAAAATCTAGGCCCACTTGAGACACACAACTGAGTTTGACCTCTGCATTTAAGCAGTGTGTGCAGTGAAACACCTCAACATACACGCGCACTAGTGAAGACACACACTAGGGGGCAGCGAGCACACATGCAAAGAGTGGTTGCTAAACACTCTGGGACTATACATGTAAATAACAAAGGAGCAGCCCAGATCACATACATATTTCCACCAACATACATGGACTATAAAGCTGGAAATATGGCTCCTTTGTTCACTGTTACAAGCTGTCTAGTTATTTTCAGGCCACAGAAATGTGAGGAGCCTTTTGACCATACAGTAGATAACTAGCTAGCATTGAACTCTAAACTGGGAAATGTCGCATGTTCAGCACTGTAGTTAATGTGAAATGTCTTGTTCTTCTTTATAGATACAATTAAGTCACTTCATCCCTACAGGTCCTGGTTAATGTGCATCCAGACCTTTCAGCAGACATTGACCACCACTTCTCCTGACTACAGGTAATACCATTTACAATCAACAATGCAGTGCAGTTGTCTTATTTCTCTAACAGGCTAGTCTGTCATTACATTTAGCTACAGTCTGTCCACAAAGAAGCTCTATTTCAAACCTAAGCTCAGGTTGTATCCTCTAGTATGCACAATCAAATTAAACAACAGTTATGTTACACTTGCTTTAGACTGATAGGACCACCATTCCCTTTACATGTCTGACCAACTAGAACACAATTATGGTCAATGCTGGAATCAGAGATGTATACAATTCATGTCTTTCTGTAGTAATGGATGGAATTATGAGATTTATTTACATCTTCTACTGAATTTATAGTTAATTTATAGTTATATAGTGAGTTATTCTGCATGAATGACCAAAAATCACTAGAAAATAAGCAAAACCTTTGTACATTTTTGCTACTTCGTGTGTTGGCAAAAGACACTGCAATATTCATATGCCATACAAAAGTTAATCAGCATAACAGTTTATCAACTCAAATTACAATGGAACAAGAAATGATTGTGAAAGAACACTTAAAATAGCAACTATTAACATGAAGACACAGTTGCGACTAACACAAGCGCAAATAATCAAACCTTTGGACACACTCCTATGCACATTCCAGAAACAGCAAGCGAGGGATTTCTCTCAGCTAGGATTCCAGGCGCAACTACAGCTAATTCTTAAATCCTATGTGGAAACACTCTAATAGAGACATTCTGCATTACTCCGCTGAGTTAATGAAACATAAATACATTTTGAGCAAATGCCAGTCACATAATGGTGATTTATAACACGTCTGTACAAATACAGTCTAATTTCATTTTCAAGCAGGAGGATCATGTAGCTCTTACCTGTTCCACACATATGCATACATCTACAGTATGCACCTGGTTGATTATGCGTTAACTAGGATCCGTTTTGCTGGTGCAAATATGGGGAATGGTTTGGGGCAGTAAAAACGTTCTACAGGAAAGAGGTTACAGTGATGTGTCCCGATTGTCCTCAAGTGAGAAGAGCAGGCTGTCCAGAATGTCCGCTGGCTTTTAACTGAAACACTGCTGTAGTTCGTGAGGATGGCTATTTTGTACCATTATTTATGACATGAGAACTTCTGTTAATGCACTAAATTAACTGGATTGAAACGCATACCATTTCCATACAGACTACTTATTACACCAACAGAATTACTGTTTGTATTTATATGGAAATGATGTACATTTGAATGAACAAAATTGAATGAATCAATACTGAATACGTGTGTAGATCTCAGTCTTAAAGCGAGCCATGCCCGGGTTGATGAAGGAAAAGTTGTTGAACATAGTCTGGTCCACGCTGTTGATAAGGGTCCGGTCTGCGCTGGACAGCCGAGGCTTTTCATTAATGAACTCCTTATCAAAGTTACTGCAGTCACTTGGGGATTTCTGCAAACAAACATCAAATTTAGTTTAAAAAAATCAGACAAAACCATATACACATTAAGTATGTGCTGTGAAAAGACTGCATAATATATTGTTAATCACTGTGTACTGTGCTGTGCGAAACTGTAGACACAAACATTTAAAACATTTATCTGGATAATAAATGTGTGTTTGTTTATATAAACACCAAAACAACTTATTACAAATAAATGCTAAAGCAGTAAAAAATAACAAGGATGTTTTTAAAAATCTGAGTGATACCCTTAGATGAATATTTTTTCAAACCCCTCAGCAAAAACACAGCCAAATAAATAGCTTTGTAATTTCTCAGGTGTCTAAGACACAATAGTATGCAATATTCAACACTATAATTTATCCTAAATGGCTATTTAACCATTTGCATTAACTATAAGTGTGTTTTTGCTTATAAAAAATCCCAAAATAAATGAACAGTTGTTTAAAAGGACGTGTAAAAAAGTCATATTTGTGTAAAAATGTTCAGAATATACAGAATACAGACAAACAGGTAATATATAATAACTACATCTATTACAATTAATACTGGGCTGCCACAATGTTTGAAAAAACAAACACACAATATGTAAAATCACTACTTGGATTTGTATTATTTGTTTTGTATTTATTGTTATAGCAGTGCATTGTCCTAACATCTAATTTTCTTAAATGCAATGTTCCTAATCAGATGTCTAAATGTGATTTACTGCACAGTAGAATATATAGTATAGCATATAAAGCATATATATAAGCATACTATGGCCTCTGCACTTTTTTTCTCAGGCACTCTTGCTATTCAAGGGTGGAGTTAACTTACCACAGTAGGCCTGAAAGGTGGCTCCACCTGCCGCATCTCCAGCGCATTCCAGTCCGTGTCCCTGAAGAAAGGATGCTGCCGAATATTGCCCTTCACACCCAGTCTCCGCTCTGGCTCTCGCACAAACAACTGCAACCAATCACACAGCATGGTCAGAGTTAGGCCACCACATCCACCAAACACAGTGGGCAGCACTGTGAAACAGTTTAGGGATGCTGTTTTCTTTTAATAATAATAATAACAAAAAAGTGATGTATTTGGCATACAGGTGAAAAATCTAGTTTGCCTTTAAAATATTTTTTTATAACCAGTGAATATTTAAAATAAAATAATCGATAGATAGATAGATTTAAACAAAAAGACTTAAACAAAACCAACAAATCTTTAAACACTTGTCAAAACAACTTCTAAACTTTGCCTTTCATGATATGATCTAGACTGTCTAAAACCCTTAGTGTTCAGTTACTTTTACATTAAGAAACCTGGCTAGCTTGTAATGAAAGCCTAGTATCAGTCCTTATCTTTGACCTGAGCTGCACTGGCTAATTTCACAGACTGAAATTTTCAATAATAAACACACACTATCAAAAAGTCTCACTTAACCCATTGATGAAGAAGCTAAGCATACCCCTTCAAACTTGACCCTTATTAATTGTATGTATTGCTGAGTATCTGTTTGGTATATGTATTGAAATCAGTTTATTTTATTATTTAATATTCCCAGTGTTGGGTTCCTGTACATTCTGGCTCATTTTCACTCCTAATTATGCACAATGGTACTAGGAGGGGTGAAAGCTTCCATTACTGGAGCCTTTTAGCTCAAATACAAAGCAGAAAAGGCACGTCAGACACCAGTATTTTTGATAAGAGGAATAAATATATATTTTTTTGGTAAAGATTCATTAAAGATTCTTTCAGACTAAATATGCCACACCTTAATGAGAATATCCCGGGCATCTCTGGTCAGCCAGCGCGGGTAACATGGGTCGTCTGTTCGGATGGACTGGAACAGTTCCTCCTCATCATGGCCGTGGAACGGTGACTGACCAATAAGCATTTCATAAAGAAGGACCCCAAAGGACCACCAGTCCACAGAAGTGCCATATTTCTGCCCAAGTAAAATCTGCAGAGGAAGCGTAGGACCTTTAAGTGTGTGTGTTGTTTACTGTTCATCAGCTGTATGACATTTACACAAAGACTGAAGCCGAACAATAAACAAGCACAGTTGCTATATATATATATATATATATATATATATATATATATATATATATATATATATATATATATATATATATATATATATATATATACTACCGCTAAAACATTTGGGATCACAGTGAAATGTTCTTGTTTTTAATGGAGTATCTTCCTTCCTTAACACAACAATGGACTGACGGCTCTCTAAAGAAAGTTGTTTCTTTCTGGCCATTTTGAGTCGGTCAGCAAGCCATCAACTGCTGATGCTTCAGATACTAAACTAACCTAGAATGTTGTTCTCCCTTTTATACTCACTTATTAGTAGAATGTTTTTCAGCTGTGCATCACAATTGAGCAAGAGTGTCCTAACAACCAATTAACCCAATAACATCCTTAACTTGGATTGACAGAGGACTGAGAATTGCTGATAATAGGACTATATAAAAAATAAGCCTCTCTCCAAAAACAAAAAAAATAAATAGGCTTTAATACAAACATTTTTATTCTTTAAAAATCATCTGATACACTTCAATTAATTGTGAAATGGACAATATTGTTTGTGAATTGCATGAAAATTTTGCATGAACTGCATACAAATTGCATAAAATGAAATTCTAAAGTGATCCTAAAGTGATGCTGAACTTTTGAGCGGTAGTGTCTATATATATATATATATATATATATATATATATATATATATATATATATATATATATATATATATATATATATATATGCATGTGTGTGTGAGTGAGTGTGTGTGTGTGTGTGTCACCTCAGGGGCGATGTAATCAGGTGTTCCGCAGAATGTTGATGTTCGAGCTTCTCCCTGCATGTTCTCTTTACACATCCCAAAATCAGCTATTTTAATGTGACCATCCATATCCAGCAGGATGTTATCTAACTTCAGATCCCTGCACACAGAGTAAACACACAATCAGATTCAGTTTACTGTTTAAAAGCCACTGTGTTGATGTATTATATATTTTTATTAATGTGTAAATAATGTACATGGTGTAATATGGATTTAACTGTAAATGGATTTACCTGTACACAATGCCTTTAGAATGCAAAAACTGAAGCCCACAGATAATCTCAGCCGCATAAAACCTTGCATAGAAAAGGAGAGAGAGAGAATATGAGAAAGATTTAGGGCATTAGTTGGCTACATATTTCTGTGTATTATAAAAAACATGAATGAACATGAACTTTAAGATGAGTGTGTATGTGTTTGTGCCTTACGTGGAGCGTGGTAGTTCAAATCTGTGGCAGGCCTGGATGTGGAACATTAAATCTCCTCCATTCAGATACTCCATGACAAAAAACAGATTCTCCTACATGACATACACATATACAGATATTCTTACTTATATACATTTACATATATTCTATACAGTGTATAGGACAGTCACCAAAGTGCACAGAAAACTGAAAATTGCAAAAAAAACATTTTCTCTGGACAGTAAGAGCAAATACTTTCTGCCATTATATAAATAAGTGTGTGTCACCTTGGTCTGGAAAGTGCAGTAGAGGTGTGTAAGGAATGGGTGCTCCCAAGCAAGAGATAAAACTCTCCTTTCCACCATCGTACACTCCACATCATCATCCATCAGAACTACGTCCTTTTTCAGAGCCTTCACTGCAAAAAACTGCCCTGTAGTCCTCAGCTCCGCAAGAAACACCTACACAGACGCAAACATTCAGTGTAGATGCCTTCCTAAACTCCTCCTCTCTCCTAAACTGTATTAACCTTAACACTTAGAAGTTAACAGCAGTTAGGAAAAACACTGTATTCAATTTAATTGTCTTGGGTGTAGCTCATTGACACAACGTGCAGATTCAGTCTGTTTAATCCGATCACCTCTGTGGTAAACAGGGGATATTTATTGTGAAATATTGGGGGTTTTTTTGTGGGAAGAACAAACATGGTTTACATATTTGGAATCCCTTTGTTATATTAATAATTTGTGTTTATACATTTATAGTAATTTACACAACAATAATAATAAAATGTTAATATAGACACCAAATAGTATTTATTGTGGTATTCAGAATTTTGAGGATTTATTTTACATTACATTACATCATTACCTTCTATCTCAAGTTGCCCCAAGATTTAACCTTTTAAATGACACTAACTCTGGACTTTAAAGTGTTGATATATCTTTTTTCATTAAAAGGTTTTGTATTGTGTATGTAATATGTATATGTACTATAATGCTTTACAGCTTAGAGACCATGAGCTCTCTCTCTTTAACAAACACACCTTGCCGAAGCTGCCCTTTCCCAGCATCTTGTGCAGTGTGAATTCTTCAAGGGTGAATTTGTGGTGTTCTTTGCGTGGAACAGCGTACAGAGGCTCTGGCTCCACAGTGGGGCTTGGTCTGTCCCCCTGCGGTGGGGCGTCCCACGCAATGCCCTGTTGCTCTAGGAGAGGGGGGAAAGCAGGGCAGGGTTAAAATGCTCAGGCTGTTTGCAAATTACAGGGTAGTTTAACTGTTACAAGGTGGTGTGACAATTTTCTCCACAACAAGGATTACAGGAGGTAAGGCAAGAATTAGCGAAGTGGTGGGTACTGGACATACAGTTCAATGCTTGAATGCTTTGAACACCCCAGGACAAATGATGTTTTGTTGGTTTTCTAAGTGAAAACAAGTTATGCAACTTATTGCACAATTTCTATTCATTTCCAGAGAACATAAAATAAAATCAGCCAAAACTGTACTACATGCCACAATATCTTGACTGTGACAATGGCCTTTATTGTAGATCTCATTGTTACTGCAGGCAACTATATGTACAGTCTAGGTTACATCATGTAACTCCTGCAGATTTCTGAAGGCCACTGGGACTTGGAAGGCCACTGAGGAACACTAAAATTGTCCTGTCCTGTTCATGAAACCAATGTGAGACACCTATCACTTTGTGGAATGGTGTAACATTATGCTGGAAGTAGCTATCAGAAGATAATAAATTGTGAAAGGATGCATATGGTCAGAAACACTACTCTAAATGGGCTGTGTCATTCAAATGATGATTAATTGGTATTAATGGACCAGAAAGTGTGCCAAGAAAACATCCTCTACACCATTATATCATTTCCACCATCATGTACTGTTGACAGCAGGTGGGGTCCATGGATTCATGCTGTTGGTGCCAAATTCTGACCCTACCATCTGTGTGAGATTCATTAGATGAGGGCTACATTTTTCCAGTCTTCATCTGTCCAGTGTTGGTGAGCCTGTGCGTACTGCAGTCTTAGCTTTCTGTTGGCTAACAAAAGTGGACCTTGATGTGGTCTGCTTCTATCACAGTCCATTCACCTTAGGTTTTGACAGTAAAGAGTTGTTATCTGAGTTGTTGTAGCCTCGGCTGTTCTACTAGTAACATCTCTAATCAAAGTAATTTCTGTCTGCAGAAATTGCATGAATAAGTAGGTGTACAAGTGTTTCTAATCAATGCTTGGTAAGTGTATAAGGGGTTGTCTAACTCCCCTCAACTGTGTGTGGAGGTGTATGTTTGTGGATGTGTATTATTGTGGAAAATCAAGAAGTTGTTATTAATAAAAAGTGTCCAACCTTTTGCATAGGCCATATATATTTTTGTATTTATTTCCAATATATGCAATTTAGCAAGTAAACAGTAATTGTGCATTTGGAAGATCACCAAATCATCAAATGTCATTCTGTAATTCACATTCTGTCTCATTCTGACATGAAAATCTTGTGTAAATCTTAAACATGGCTAAAGATCACAGTAGCCATAAAATACCATTTCTGCTCATCTGTTTTGGAGGTCACTCGGATTACCTATGCATATTTTCCTTCAATAACATTGATGGGATATGTTTAGATATGGAAACTGGCCTTTTATCTTTAATGGTGAGCATAAACATTCTAAGTGAAAACAGAATTCTTTAATATGAATCAAACAATCAATAATGGCAACATTTCACATACAGAGAGCCAACAGTTTCCTAGAAAACCTGATAACGTGCTTTGTGTGTGGTTCCATATGCATCTGTTACCTTTGCGTGGCAGTGGTGGAGCAGGCATTAATGGATGGACCGGTAAACAACCTGAGGTTTCTTTGACCACTCCTGCTTGTCCAGCAGCTACTGGCCCCTCACGCCCAGGCACCTCATTGTCTTTAGAGCTCCGTGCCTGAGAGACACATAGATGGGGAATCATGTTGAAGTTTGTATTGGTTCCTGCATGTTTTCTGAAACGTGTATGTTATTTATTATTGATTTGTTTTTCTATTTTAAACGTCACTCCCCACCTGACAACCTCAAAAATAAAGATGTAACGTTTAACCTGCTGCGTGCTCTCAATCATGGCCAGTGCCTCTGCCATCAGTTTCTGGTTGACCCCACAGAGGTTGGCCACTTTCTTCTGACACTTGTGATGAACATTCATTCCACACTCTGCACAGAGAACACACACACACACACACACATAATGTGGTTTCAGTGAGTTTCACCATTGACAGCAGCTGCTTAGGGCCCGGGGCCATCTGGGGCCCTCCTAACAAGTTCTGGGTTAATACTGTATACCTTTATGTGATATGCGAAAGGCTTTACCTTTCGCTTTGTTATTGGGGCAAAAGAAATTAGACTGTTTCTTAAAATTGAGATTTAGGTACTTAGATTAAGATATGAAGGCAGTGTTTAATTTGGGTTTAGATGCTCAGGCAGTGATTAATCCAGGTTTAAATATTCAGGCAGTGTTTAATTTGGGTTTAGATGCTCAGGCAGTGATTAATCCAGGTTTAAATATTCAGGCAGTGATTAATCCAGGTTTAAATATTCAGGCAGTGATTAACTTTAGGTTTTGTTTAGGATACTTTAAATTTCAGTTTTACATACTTAGGCTGTGTTTAATCCACTCCGGTTTAGACATTCAGACTGTGATTAATCCAGGATTAGATACCCAAGCTGTGATTAAACTAGGTTTAGATACTTAGGCTGTGATCATTTTAGGTTTTAGTACACAGACTGTGAGTAATCGAGATTTAGATACTCAGACTGTGATCAGTTCAGGTTTCAACACTTGGGCCATCTCATACAGACTGTAAGTGAAATAATATTATACTGGATAGTATCTGTGTAATCCAGTATTGTAACGAATGTAGTAATGTATTATATTGTGTAGTAGTGTATTGTAAGGTGTGTGACTAGCTCAGTAGATCAGAATATTATAAAGCACAGTTTTTGGATAGTGTTACTTTGCTGCTTATTCGGAATATAACGTATAAAACTTTATTTTGCAATTCTATCCAGTCTGAGGCTAAGAGGTCATATTCTTTCTGTGCTGGTCCTTTAAGGTCATAGGATCTCTATGGAGTGATCACTCACCTTCACATTTAAGACCTTGTCTGGCCAGCCCCCAGAGCAGCGTGCCACAGTGCTCGCAGAACGTTGGGCTTTTGTAGTTATAGACCTTAAACCTGTGAGGCATGTCGATCTTAAAGCGCTCTTTATGGCTCTGAAACACAAACAGATACTGATTCAGTGCTTAGGCCACTCTAAATGACATATATGAAGAGGTTGAAAGAGTAAAAGTGCTTTCATTGTTTTCATGTCGTTCATATAACATACTATAACTTTACTACATTCCCAGCAAAATTCCCATTATTAGTCTCTAAAAACTTTGTACTCGTGTACTTGAATATCCTTGCTGACCACTTGTTGCTAAGTACAGCTGTAATTATCAATATCTTGGTGTGAGCATTGTGGTGTGAGCATTGTGGCTTTATGTGTTTCTTTGCTATTAAAGCAACAGTTAACACTTATATACAGAATTCGCATGAGTAACATCACATATTTCCTTTGGCTCATGCCTTCAACAAATCACTGTTGTGGTGTTATTCACGGTATCACACTGTTCTTCAGTGTAAGTAAGGCTTCCATGACAGGCAGTGTAATATATAAATATAAGATTCCAACAAGCAAATGTATAGTCTCCAGTATTTACCATGGTTTCTTTGCTGTTAATGGCTGAGCCTGTGCATTTGGCAATCACTTTGTCAATGCACTTCTTATGGATGGCAGCATTGCACTCTAAAATGATGACAGAGAGACAGAAAAAGAGAGGAAGGAGATAGAAAACGAAAGAAAAAAAAGAGAGAAAGAGAAATACAGAAAAAGAGAAGGCCAGAGAAAAAGAGAGAAGTGCAAGAGACAAAGAGTGAAAAGGACAGAAATACAGTAAATGACAGAGAGGTCGGAAAGAGAGAACGCAAAGAAGACAGAAAGAAAAATCAAGAAACAGGGCCAAGGGGTGGGGGGTGAAAGAAAAAAGAGTGAAAGAGAGAAAGTGCAAGACAAAGTCATGAATATTGTTTGCTTTCTCATAGATAAGTCATAGAACATAAATAAATAAATAAAAAAACTGTAAAATTTAGGAAACTCACGTCTGCATTGATATCCCTGTTTGTTCAGACCCCTGCAGCGAAGAGAGGGGAAGGTGGGGGGTCACTTGTGTTTGAATTGCCAGTAATATGAGTCAAGTAAAACATGTACAAAACAAATATATGTGTCATATGTTTGATGTCATGATAGCTTACGCCACATGCATTAAATATGATGTAGGAAATAAGTAAAATGTTACTAAATTGCTTATAGGGATCTCCTCCTAACTTCTAATTATACTAATAATGTTTTATTACTGTGTGTCATAACATGTTATACTGCATGAAACTACACTCCTGAGCAGAATCAGGAACCCTGTACACTGTTTTTACTCATTGTTTTTAATGAGTTCACATTTAAAGCTTATAGAGAAAACTTCTTTTCACATTAAACACAAACTAACTTTGTAATGTTTTTTCAGTTGTTTGACACCATCAGTGCTAAGTGGAACAACATTGGCTCTTCTGTAAAACACTGTCTACAAGTTCCCTTACAAAACTTCACAGTTTAAAGAAATTACATGAACACATGGCCCACACTGAGTAACTTTACCTGTTTCTTTAATAAGTTCTTCTTATGACTATTCAGAGATTAATGCTTTAGCCCACTTCTTTTCACACATAAGCTTCTCATATGTTTCTATCATTTACTGAATCTTAATATGCATTTTATTCATCCCATCTGATTTATCCTGGAAACATTATGAATTAATGGTAACAGTAATAAAAAGTTCATTCAACTCACTGAAATCACTGTAAACTACGATTATGCAAAGATGCAATTAGTAGTTTCAATAATATATAGTATAAACTGAATAGCAGCGCACCATCCCTAATAACTCTACATACTGAAGTGTTATATAATTCTAATAATGTCACTAAAATTATTTCTGAAATGAATATATTGAGATTTTGCTATTAATTTACTCTTAATGTATATGGTCTGTGTAGCGTGATCTTACTACTTTTCCACAGGGAAGATTTTGTGGACTTTGTGATGTCAGCATTGGCTTGACTGCCATGGATACCACGAGTGATGTTTTAACAACTTGCCTAAAACTTTTATTGTGTATGAGTAACAGACTTCAAATGTATAGAATTTTGTCACATATCTTAAAAAATGTATTCATGAAATTTTGCAGCTGCTCCGTAGCTTCTATTATACGTGTGTGTCAAGTCAGCAGATTTTGTTCTAGTCTAGAAGAAAAACTTAAATGTCTACAGAAATAAATGTCTTGGATGCAGTACATATTTACATTCCACAAATCTCTTACCTGCCATATGGTTGCAATATTTAAATCAGGAATAATATATATTTTTTCATTGTATGAAGTCGTGTTAGGTGGACAGTACCAGACAAATTCTTTGCAGACGGAGCAGAAGGTGGGCTGAGGGAAGAAAGTGGCCGTGAACTCATGGCACTTCACCACATGAACTTTGGCCTGTTTGATCGCCCCACGTCGCTGATGCAGGGCAAACATTCCCTCTCTCTCGCGCTCGGTCTCTGCATCTCCCTCACCATGACCTGCATCTGAACACACACACACAGTATACATTTATTTCCCTGAAACATTCAGATATAAAATCATTCACTAAATTATAATTTTCTTATGAATTGTTTGGAATCACAATCTAAAAGTTTGGGATCACAGTTTTAAATAAACTTTACATGCATGTACATGAATGTATAAATAAATGCACAAACCTTTACTACTACAAATTAGTATGAAGATGTGAAATCTACTTTAACCTGTCAAGTCCTTTATGAGCAAGACCGGGTAGAGGCTTACCGCTTAGTCAAAAATGCATCAGCAAAAAGCACTTAAAATCAGTTAAAATAGCAATTCTCTGCCAGGGATTTCAAAGATTTTTAGTATTTCACTCTATACAGTGCAGAATATCATTCAAAGATGCAGAACATTCAAAGAAATTTCTGTGTGTGTGAGCAAGGACAAAAATCACACATGAATGCCAAAGATCTTTGATCCCTCAGACAGTACTGCATGTACTGGATATTACCGCAGTACTTAACAGAAGCTGTTAATAAACAACAATGTGCATGTCTGTAAAAGCATTGAACACAGGTCAGTTAACACTGAACACTTTTTGGAGAAACATATGCTGCCTTTCAGACACCGTCTTTTTCAGGACGCTCATGCTTATTTCAACATGACAATGGTAAGCCACATTCTGCAGGAGTTACAACAGCATGACTGTGTAATCAGAGACTGCAGATGCTAGAACGACAGGACTGCGATCGCCCATTGACAACATAGATCTTGTTAAGCTCAAAATACAACAACACAGGCAGAAGCAACGGTCAAAAGTAACACAGTGAGAATCATGCTCTTGCACTTCTTTGGAACATGTTGCAGGCATGTAGGCATCAATTTCCATGCAATATCTGGGTTATTAAATGCCCAATGAAACAAACATAGTCATATGAGAGCTTTCAATGACTACTGTGACTGTTCGTGTGTGTGCTTGTGAGACTCTTACCACTTCTCTCTAAGAAATATCGTGCTTCCATCAGCAGACGACCTTGAGGCTTCAGTTCCACCTTTGATAACACAATGAGAAAGTGTCTTTCCAAAGAACAATCAGTGATTCATCCACACAAGATTACTGTGAAGTCGGTTCTGAGTATTCGTCATACATTAGAAGTCGAATCTGTATTATGAGACTTATGAAGCCTACAATGTCTAAAATAATAAATAAACAACTAATAAAAATAATACTGCCTTAATAACCTTACCTAGTACCTTAATTACATGTGCAACCTTAAATGTCTTACAAAGTAAAATTTCAGAAATGCACACTTTTTCACATGTCGCTCTCTCGACTACATCTAGAATCTTCCTAGCGATCAAGTTTACACACACACTGACCCAGATCTCCAGTTTGCCATTCTCTTTCTTGCAGCGTGATGCGAGTGTGTCCAGTTGGACGGTGGCCTCGGTCTTTAGTTCAGCTGTTTTGTCTTTCACTACCACGTGCATCACTCTGCCTCTGTGGACGTGGGCATCAAATGTGCTGCTCCATGGAGGATACATGGTGGGCCGCTTCTGCTTGTACACCTGACCCTTTTCTGAGGATGCACACACAAACACACACAGACACATACAAACAGTAGATGAGTTGTGCTCTACATATTAACAATCTTGATTATCTAGACAGGACATGCTGTTACTCCTTGTACTACATTCACTCAGGATATTAATGTTCTATAGAACGTCACGTTATACACATCTAACTTTTCTACCTGATTATTTGCCTGGAAAGTCGCACAGCTGTAGCATCACTAGTAATTTAAAGCACTTATCTGCTATACTGGATTATAGTTTCACTGGATTATAAACAGATTTCAAACTTTTTGATAAAGATATTTTGTCAAAACTTCGGGTTTACAAACAAAATGAAACGAAATAACTGGCATCTCAGGTTTACTTCTGGTGTAGGTTCTCAGGTTTTTGGCTCACTCTGAATCTCAAAATAAGGGAGTAAGGGCTGTTTCAACAGGAGGTGCTTCTTTCTCTCTCTCTCTGCCTCTCTCTCTCTCTCTCTCTTTGCCTCTCTCTCTTTGCCTCTCTCTCTGCCTCTCTCTCTCTCTCTCTCTCTCTCTCTCTGCCTCTCTCTCTCTGTGCCTCTCTCTCTCTCTTTGCCTCTCTCTCTGCCCCCCTCTCTCTCTCTCTCTCTCTCTCTCTCTTTCTCTCTCTCTCTCTCTGTGCTGCTCTGAAGTGCTTGAGGTTTGGGTTTGACTCAGATTGAAACTGAAGGGTTGCTGGGAAATCCTAAGTACAGCTTCCGTAGATCAGTTACACGATTGCAGGTAACTGTGTGTGTGTGTATTCAAACATTTTCAAAATTAAAAACGCTAAAGGTTAGAAAATTCTTATTACATGTAGATACTTGTATTTATATGTAATATTTATAAAACATTATTTTTACATATAGATACTTATATATGTGGATCATTCCACCAAATTCAAAGTAAGAGTTAATAATACATGTTAAACTTCGACTATATACGTTAATTAGGTTTATTTTATGAAAACACATGATTATACATTGACATTCACATTGACAACTGTAGCAAATTTTGAGCAGAACACAAATAGCCAGCCAGAAAATGACACATAGTATACATAGTATACAGTCTAGACCGTTGTGAAAACATAAAATCACAAAAGTTATTAATAAGGAAAAGTTTCAGTGACCGTTTTTGATGTTTCTAACTGATTTTTAGACTGTGGGACATTTACTTCAAAAAACTGCTCAACATGTGGCCATAAGAGGCGCTCTAAAATGCAGGGGTGTGGCCAAATCAGGCTTTGCCTATAGACTCTATTATAAAACTCCAAATCTTTCAACATCACTTCACTAAAAGAAATGAAAATCAGATCTTTTGAATTCTAATAAAAATCAAAGCAAGTTGAAATTTAGGGGTTAGTGTTTGGGACAGTCTTCAGCAAATAAAAGGTACCTTATGAATGAAGATGGATTTATATATATATTAAGCGTGTTGCTATGTCGATGTGTGTCTTAAATTGATTAGAAAATAATCGTTGTAAAATTGTAAATACTGACAGTATAAACGAATTCAGTAGAAAAGTCCAAATCACCCATACAGGATAAGCAAGCAGGACCATTTTTATATATATACACGTATGTGTAGAAAATACATATATAAATATAAATGTGTGTGTGTGTATATGTGTGTGTGTGTGAGAACAAGCAGTCCCGAAACAATTATCATTACTAAATATGAAAAAAATCTCAGACTCAAGGGGTTTTACACTTTCATCTGCAAACATATTCAGTTATTAATAGAACTCAAATATTAATAGGTGTAAAGATACAGTCAGCCTAAGATTTGATTTGATTCACTAAGTTGTTTATTTAAATGAAGAAAAATCATGATGACTAACAACATTAGAGGTAGGAGGCTGCAGGGCTGATTGAGGTGTTGACTGGTGCAGAAGACATTTCCAAAGAGAAACTTTTATTCTCTGTGCTGTATTTCTCAATTATCATGAAATCACTCAGTGAGAATAAACATATGAAGAAACTGACATCCACAGTGTCTCACATCTGAAAAGTCAATGATGAGAAAAATCCAATAAACAGAAATTATATCTTACTATTAATAACACTTCCATTATTTTTTGAGTTTTTTGGCCACATAATTTTCTGTTGTTCCCAAAACTGTACTGTATACTGTGAATAGTTTTAGTTTAAGTTGTGGTGTCTAGTTTATAGCTGATCAATCTACACTGTACAATGTGTTACTGAATAACAACTATTATTCTGACAAGTGACCCCAAACTTTTGAGTGGTAGTGTAATGATGAAAACATTTGTTTATGTATGAAACTGGAGTGAGGATTTGGAGGGAAGACTGAATAAAGAACAATGAAAATGTTTGCATGGTGCGAGCAGGCAGGACACTATTCGAATCAGACAGTGCTCGTAGGTCACGTGCTATGATATTTAGCTTGCTGGTGAGATTGAGCAAGGTAATTTTGTACAGTGGATGTGTGATGCCTTCAGAAAATTATAAAGGCATAAAAAGCGTATGTCTATATTTCTTATTGCTAGTTCCTGTGCAGCTAGTTTACTGTGACAGACATGTTCAGTACAATTACTTCATTTCAATAACAACACAGAAACGCCCACCAGCTGTGTGCAAAGCGGCGAGGAAAAGTGCCAGTGTATGCGCACTGCTGCACCCCTAAACTGAAAACATGATGCTTTCTAATTTGCACATCGGTTCCACATGATTACAAAATGTCAGATCATCTCAATTTTTTCATTCACTTCATACAGTTTTGACAGGAATTTGGTTTATGTAATTTCTTATATGCTGAACCGACGCGCATGTGAATAAAGAAACTTTAGAATTCGGTTTTTCAGTGTAGTTATTAATATTATGACTTTATGAAACTAATGTATTAGGTATGTTGAGATTGAGGAACCAAAATGTTGCAGATGATTAAGGACAATAAGATATAGTAATGAGATTTAATGCATGTAATGGGACTCAAATGTGAACTGTACAGCAGAAGACATTGTACATGAAAAACATTCATAACTTTAATATAAGTGGGGCATGTCTGTTGTTTCACTGGACATGAAATATTCACCGAATTAAAAAAGCTCATTTAAAAGCGGAAACAGGATACAAGGCTTTGCTATGACACCAACAATACAACAGTGGACTAGACTGAGTGGAAATCAGTTCTTGTGCATGGTTCTTGTACCAGGTCTCAGGCAGTTGGTTTTCTTCTAAATAACTTCTGTACATCAGAAATCCACACTGAAAAAGTGAAGTATTAAATATACTTGCGCAACATATAACCATCAATAAAATACATTCCATCCACAAAAACATATACTTCAGTTTACCTACTTTTGGCAATGATTATATTAATTTAATAATTAAAGCTCAGTAAGAATGAGCTTCATTCATGGATCTCTAGCATATATATGTTTGAGGCCCTATGAGTTCCATTTCCTCCAAAAGTTTCTACAATAGTCTGTGTGTGTTTGTGGGTTTGTGTGCATATGTATATCCATAATGATTCATAAACTGGAAGATGTCTACGAGTAGGAAAAAGAGGTATCACCATCTCACACATGTGACACACACTTCCTTTGGAACTTGCTTAATGGTGACCACATGCGCACACACACCACACACACACACACAGTTGTAAGGGATATAAGAGAAATAAGGCGATACCAGTATTGCTCATACAAATCCAGAAATATATACAGAGTGTCTGAAAGTCTGAGACCACACTGAAAATGTGTGTTAAGGCCCTTGTGCAAAAATAAAATTGTTTTGTCTTATCTCTAGTGAAGCTTGTGTTCAGACCTTGATCTACTAATCAAGTGCTGTTGTACAGTTACTTAGCTACTTAGGAGTTGGAGTCCATGGCAGCAGATAGATAAAACACCAAATATTGTGTAAATATTTAAATATGTAAATATGTAAATATTGTCACTAAAATTGTTACGCTAATGATATTATTTGTAATGAGAACTCAGACATCCGAATTCAGCGGCAGAAGTTATCGCAGTAAGGAAAACATTATGGAAGTGAAAACGTAGAAAAGACCCACTTGTTTTCACTTGAGCCACTAATCATCTACCCATCCATTATCTTCTACTTTATCCCGTTAGTTGGGGTCACAGGGGGCCGGAGCCAATCCCAGCGTCATGAGGCGAAGACAGGTCGCCAGTCCATCGCATTGCCAACACACACACCTACAGGCAATTTAGAGTGTCCGATCAACTTAACATGCATGTGTTTGGAATCAAACCCGGAGCGGTTTGCTGTGTGGCAACAGTGCAAACCACTCCACCACTTGCGTATCTATTTAACTAGCTTTCCTGTTGTTTTGATCAGTGTTCATTGTTGCAAATGTTAAGGTTGTAGTTAACGTTCCTGTGTAAGCTGACAGTGTTTAGTGTGTGAACAAAAACATCACTAACGTTAACGTCAAAGCCTACTGATCACTACAACAGCTACACATAAACCTGTAGCAACTCACACAACTCACCGGCTCGTCTTCCTAAAGTAAGCTAAATGAAGTAATGTTAGGTAAACTAAGTAAAGTATCTTGATTTTATTTTTAATTTATGTGCTACTGTACACACAGACACAGTCAAATACGCACAGCTGGCCTTCTTGGTTCAAGTGACTTATTAAAGACATATACTATTTGAACATTACCAATTAATATTACACTGATGTTATCTTCAAATTACTTATTATAGTCACCACATCATACACACTCACACAAAGACACATATCATATTGAGCCAGAAGTGTTAGGTCTTTAAACTTTACTGAAGAAGAAACACAAACCCTAACCCTAACCGTGATTTTATTCTAAACAATTTTGGACTATTTCTATTGTATTTTAAAATTCTTGGCAGTGACAGTACACATACTCTCCCACACGCACAGAACAGACTCTCATAAAAAAACACAAAAAGCTGAGTTGAACCTTTTCTTAATCAGACTCATATTCCTGTCACATGTCAAGTCACAACATCTGAACAGAAATAACCACCAACACAGACTAATAAAGAAACTTCCTCGCTGCAGGAAACCCTCTGAGCTGCCACATGGCTCATTAATACGCACCATTACTCACCAACTATCAAGCTTTTTTATTACACAACATAAACTAATATCTCTGTAAGGCAGTGCTGAAATGATTGATATGCAAAAGTCAGAGACCATCCATCATTTATCACTTTCCAGTCAAAACAACCATTAAATATAAGTTACCACCATGTGAACAAGAATTATAGCTTTCATTTATGAGAGAGATGGATGAGTATAATTGCTTGTGTCGTGAGAAATAGAAACCACAACCAAGAAAAATATTCCTGAAAATTTCTTTCAAAAACTGAAAGCAGGCATTCCAAATACTATAGAAGCTGAAATAAAGGTCTTCACGCACATATACTCAAGTAGAAATTTAGATAACTTTTTAGATGATTGTCTGCCGATCATTATTAAAATAAATCAATACGTTGTTTGAGACCTCTTTGAGTTTTAACCTTTGAATATCAAAATCTATGACATTTCACAAAGTAGTGAAGTAATCATTTGTTTTGTTAATGCATGGTGCATGTAAACTCCTGTAAATAAATATGCAGAGCCATCTTAATCTGTACTAAATGGTCATTGCACCTGTCCAATAAACCACAACTGTCACGTCTTAGTGGTAACATACGGTTTGCAATGTTACAAAATGTTAGCAACTCTGCCTCTTAACACTATGTCTGCATTAAATAGATATTTAGTTGAATGCTAGTTACAAATGAGGTAAGTATCTACAAAACAGCCACAGCAGGGGTGTCAATCTGGACAATTCAGCTCATGAAGGCCTTGCTAATTATTGGATGAGCTGTACCAGATGTGTTTAATGATGCAGAATACTATGCACTACAACGCTGTGGCCTAGAAGCAACCCAATTTGACACTACAGTTACCGCTGAAAATAATTTTTCCATATATTTTGCCAATACTGTAATAATACCACCCTAATGTTTATTCTCTAATTTATTCAGACATTCTTCAGTGTTGTTCACTGTACTGCTGCACGCTTATCTACAGTATCATTCTGACCATTAGTCTGTTTTTAGCTCTTCCTACACATAAACACCCACAAGCATGCACACACACACCGGCACGCGAGACTCAGCACTGTATTTGCAATTATTGCAATTCGACATTTATTCCTATATATAATAGAATTCAACTGACCAAGCTAGAGTCAGAACTTGTTTGGTCAGTGCAAGAGGGAGTCCATGATAATGTTCTTACTGAGAGATGTGATGATGACTACAATAAATTATAGTTAGGCACCAGAACTAGTTGATGATTTATTGATGTGTACATATATTTAAATTTTGGCTTTGTTGCACCTTTTCACAGTGTACTTTATTAGAGAAATAAAATATGTTTGTGACCAACTGTGCCATATGTCAGCTGCCTTTCTTCTTAAATCCCTTTTACAAAAGAATAGACAGCTTATGCGACAAAAACTTAACATGCAGTAGAGTATAAAAAGTCTGATATCACATTGAAAATCTGTTTTTCTTCACTTAAACCTGGAAATAAACAATAGATAGTATTGCAGATTCTGCACTATTTCTACTTCACTTTTAACATGTAAGCAAATTAGTCACATTACCATGTTAAGGCCTTTCTATTAACAGGACATAGCCATTAAGATGTAGACAAAATGACCGCTTTTTGTTGTTACTGTAATAAATAATGTAAAACATTTGCTTGAGTTAAGTGTGGATATTGTCAGCCTTACCCCTAGAAGCTCTGAAGCTCATGGGTAGATTTGATTAGAGGCTTTTGCATAAACTTGAAGTCCATACCAGCTCAAGTGCACACTGTCATGAAAGCTAAATGGGGACCTAAATGGGGACCAATCAAATACTCAAAAGAAATGTTGATGAACTTCAGGTAAATATTTTAAACGTTCTACTTTTCACTTGGTGCCAAATGGAACCAAACATGGCTGATGCCAAAGTGATGTGACCTTCAAAAGATGGTTCTTCTTGTTTCTAAACAAGATGTGTATGAGTGTAAGAAACTCTTTTTTAAGACTCTGTACCAACTAAAAACAAGTTCCATATCTCAGAGCCAAAATCCAAACAATTTCTGAGAGTAAGCAGATATTGCTTTTTTGTGGGTGGAGATCTTCAACCAAGGACTGGACAATAAAACTGCCTTCAGCATAAAAATGTCTGAGAATAACTCATACAGTCTGAGTAAAAATCCAATTCCAGATAGGAGAGAACGTTCTTCTTCAGTAAAAACAAAACAAATGCTGCTCATGCCATCTCTTGCTCTGAACATTACAGCAACCAACAAAATGTGTAACACTTTAAAAGTACGATAAAAAAGGTATACAAACAGAGATCTCAGTAAAGGCTACAGGAACAATAAAAAATCACTTCTATGTTTATAAGTCCTTCATTTACTTCACATATGACCATGTAAAATACACAAACAAACTATCACTGTTTAACAAACAGGTAAAAATCACTTATTACTTATTTATCACTTAAAACCAATATACAACTATTCATGTTTCCAGGAACTCCAACCCATATATATAGCATGACAGTACAGCATTTTTGACAGCAGCTCATATAGTCTTCAGTGCATGTTACCTGATGCTACTAGATGCCAGTTTAGAAACATGACAACATGTAGTCTTAAAGGGACAGTACAGTAAAAAATAAAAGTGTGTGTTTCTCACTGACTGTATGTTGTGTCAGTATCTGCTTAAGACAAAGATTTTAGCCCCACTTTTGCACCCTGGGCACCTATGCATTTGCTCCCCACCCACACCCAGGACTGATGCCAGTATTTCGAAACACCTGTAATAGAAAACACATTATATAAATGTGAAAACAGAAAAATGAACATAAAACCTCAGTAATAGTGCAGGGGAAGTGTAATGAGTATAGCGAGGAAATCCTAAAATCTGTTTTTATTTGTCA
Organism: Megaleporinus macrocephalus; assembly: GCA_021613375.1. NCBI lineage: Eukaryota > Metazoa > Chordata > Actinopteri > Characiformes > Anostomidae > Megaleporinus > Megaleporinus macrocephalus. Next base: position 22,942,486 of record CM038702.1, read on the forward strand.
GAATCACATTAGTATCATTTGTCTTAAGTAGCATGTTCACACTTGTGGCGTCTTCAAGCTCAACAATCACTGTATCATTGTGTCTTATATTCATATTTGTTTCAGTAGGAAATTATTACAAGTAAGTTAAAATTAAGTTAAAATCTTAAAACACCCAATAGAAAATCAGGACTCGATCCGCGGTAACTAGGCAAACATAGCCATACAAGCGATCTCAATGATTAGACATTCAGGAGCTAGACGGAAAGCAAGATTAAAGTAATTAGTAATATTATTAGGAAGTGATAGAGTAATTAACTAGATTTTAATTTACAACAGGACAGAAAAAAATTGCAAGAAAAGCGTACAGGACACATGATGGTGTAATGTAATAGCATAATAGTTGCCATTTTTAATATTTACATATATATCAAACATATATGAAAATACACTACAAATCTGACAAATATATAGAAATACACATCTAAAGAGTCCCTGTAGTCACTACAACATGCAAGGAAAATATATTGAATATAAATGTTTCAGCCAATTTTTAAAAGCAAAAATTTATTCCTTTTGTGCCTATTTATTTTAATGACTGGTAAAGCATCCTAAATATTTCTTTTTTCAAATTTGTCAACCAGTTTGTCAGACAAGGAACGAGGGAAAGTTTTATTTACATGGTCGTTATTTAGATCCATTTAGAAGTGAAGAGATTATTTATTTTTTCTGTCAAAACATCACATTGTGTTACAGTAACAGCCTAATATGTAAATCCCTTTATTCTACTGTACATGTAAAGCTAGATATACAAACATTCTTGTAGTTTTCTAGTAGTTTTAGAGAGTAGACTACAGCTCTGGAGTAGAGAAGAGGAAATGAATGATCTACTTCTCAAAGTATATTAGATGTTGACACAGATCTAGTTATTAGTCAATGAGTCACTGTATATGCTGCAACAGCAAACATAAATATAGCCATACATTCATTATTAAGTTGTATATTTTAATTACAATTATAATTAGTCATATGTCTTAGTTGTTGAGGCTTTATTTAGAATTATTTAAACGGTCTATAAAGAGGAACGTTATTTCGCTTAGACAACCCCGAAACCAGTATGAAACTTTTATATTTACTACAAGAAAAGGAAATGTGATAAGGCCCTCAAAGTTGCAACCACATTTCCACCATTACTGAAGCGCACACACACACACACACACACACACACACACACACACACACACACACACACACACACATTTATATGTCATATCAAGGACACAGGGTCATACAGGTGTATATGCAATGAATGTAAGCATCCATATGTGACAATAATGTATATTATTTAACTCTGGTCCCAAGAATTTGGGACACTGTGCAAAATATAAATGCAAACAGGATGCAATGACGTGCAAATCATTTAACATGTTAAATTTTTATCTGAAAAATATATGAGAATTTTGAATTTTATGCCAGCAACACCTTTGTACAGGTTAATGCTTACTACATTGTTCATCACCACCTTTTTACAACACTCAGTAAGTATTTGGGAACTAGGAGGATATGTTGCTGTAGTCTGAAAGTGACTTGATTGATATAGGATTCAGTTCAGTTAGTTTCATAATGCACCAAATGTTTTCAGTGAGTAACAGGTCTGGACTGCAGGCCGGCCAGTTTAGCGCTTTTACTAGCTATGCTGTTGTAGTAGACCAATGACATCACTGTCGTCATTCTGATATGGACATTCTCCAGCTTCTTGTTCCAGTTTTTCCTGTTCCGCCCTAGCTGGTGCTGGTGCCTAAGGCGTCACAATAACTGCCACGCTATTTAAGGTGGAACAGGAAAATTTGATTAAGAAGCTGGCGAGAAAGGTTACTTCAGTTTCTGCTGGATTAGTGGGAAACGTTCATTTGTGCTGTTTCACTGAACTAATACATCAGTACTGTTTCATCCTGTTTGCTAATGTTTGTGATAATTTTTGTGACTGCTGCACCATTTGAGGTGTAACCGAAAAATTGGAACAGATGCTGGAAATATGTTTGATAGGACAATTTTAAAATAATGTATAGAGCTATTTATAAATGTTCATTTTGATATGACATTTCCATCCATTTAACAACATTAGTACTACGACTTATAGTGATATATAAGATACAGTGATATATAAGAGAAAAATATAAGAAAAAATATAGAACAAACGTTCTGCATTCTGGACATTTTTATTCACCACAGAGGGGATTCTCTGTAAACCCAATTTCATTCTTGCCATAGAGACTCTAACTTAGAGTTCCAAATATGGGCATAACTTATGTGCAGAATATGGTTTGTCGTTGTCTTGCCAAAATGAGGAAAACCTACAAAATTGCATCATTCAGCATTAATGGTGCATTCCCAGATGTGCAAGTTACTGCCGTGTTGTTCCAACAGAGTTTTATTTTTTAAAGCATTACACGACTTTACTTGTCTTGTGTTGCCCGTCTCAGCTTTTTAAAAAATATGTTACTGGCATCAAATTCAAAATGGGCATTTCTTTTTTAAAGAACAATTTGAACATTTGATATGTTGTTATATTTATTTTGCACAGCATCCCACCTCTTTTGGAAACATGTTTATATAAATAAGTGAAAAAACATAAGTTACCAAAACTACAAAGATGAATAAAAGATGCAGAGACAATGGGACTCTTAATAATCATGCAAGACCTCGTAGACCAACAAAACTGTCAATATCTGATTATCAGCAAGACTATGAGTCTGAGAGGATGTGTTTTTTTATCAAGAAGCTGTTACTAAGAAAATGACAAAGACAAAAAAATAAATAAAGATGTTTCCAGAACAAGAAAAGAAGTTGCTGGTGTTCTCGGAACAACGACTGACCACCACAGAGAAGAAATGCAACTTTCTTTAAAGACTGAACTCTGGAGGTGTGTAAAAATATTCCAGCAGACATACTGAATACTGAAACAAATGATGCTATATTAAGTTGATGCTTATGGTTTAATTTCTGTTAAATATATATGCTGAATATAAGATTTTCCTGGTGCTAATAAATGAAAATGCGCACTTGATGGTCTTTTTAACCATAAAATAAAATAATGAATGGGGCTTTATGGCCTTCGCACAGTCATGTACACAACTATTCAACTAGTAACACTATCATGCCTCATATCATCAGTGTCCAAACAAAAACAAGTTTCTCCAGAACAGTAACTTTACAGGAGAGGCCATTATTTTAATTTGATGTAAGTTAATGTGAAGAAGTTTGATTCCAAGAGATTTCAGAGCTTTTCTTTTGGTCTATTCATGAAACTTTCACAAGCTATAAATTGGAACGTCTGAGTTCAAAAGATATAGAAAATTTTAAATTGTAGTAAAAAATGGAGACGTGTTGATTTTTGAAAGTATATCGTCGCTGTCCAATGAAAAACAGGTATCTCCAAAACTGCAACTTTACATGAAAGACCAAAAACATACTTTACTTTCAATGTAAGTCTATGGAACCAGAATTCTTCTATTGGTCCATTACTCATGAAATCTTTGCATAGTGTACAACCATTGGTGTGTTCAACTTGGTTCAAAATCGCCAAAAATGGAGATACATGTTTTTTTTTGGACAGCGACGATATATAAGTACATATAAGTATATATTTTTACATGAGATATGCAATGAGACAGTACTCTCACTGTAACTCATGTTAACTCTATATAGGTTGCGTTTATATACATGAGCCAATTTTTAGTACAGCCTAAATAGATCGTAATGTCTGAAACATTATACACACAGCTTAAATGCAAACACACAATCAAAATAACATTAAGTGTAAATCAGAGCTATTGCTGATGTAAAAAAACCCCACCAAAACAAAACTGACGTGCAATAAACTAGAGAATAAAAATCTAAATCTCATCGCTCATTAGTTTCTCTTTCCAAATGCTTTAGCAGCCAAGGTGGGCGCCACTATTCTTGCTATTGAGCAGCCACACATTTAGCTTCTGCTCTTCAATAGTCACCTCTATCAGTGTTATATTTTATCTGAGGGGATCTCATTAACATGCAGAATTAATAAGAAGAGATGGTGGAGTGGTGCTTTATGTAGAGAAAAGTGCAGAAGTCTAACACCTTCCTCAAAATATAGTCTCTGTAGCAACACTGGAACAAAAAGGCTTTGAAAAGCCTAATAAAGCACCAGCTGAAGTTTTTCATTTACATGTTTAAAAAAACCCTGCCACTGCATTTTAATCTCATAGAAGCTTTTAACATCTCACAGGGAGCTCTGACTTAACAACTGAACGTTTAACCCATTTCACTGAAGATATATATTATATATCACCACTATTATATTATATAATACCAAGATGTAATTTTTGGTCCATATTGTCAAGAGCTACTACTCTATATGCAGGACAATATATAGGTATCTATATGCAATACGTTTGTTAGAATCCCAAATCTTAATATCAGCAACCAAAAGAAACATGGTTTTGCTCTTAAACAAATAAAACCTGTAATTTAACTGTTAGTAACATTCTAGGTTACCCATATGTTTGTCCTGAAAATATGTGAAGACAAACTCATACACACACACACACACACACACACACACACACACACACACACGCCTCTTACCTGTCTCCACAGCCTCCTTCATGTAGACAGCGCAGTACGGGTTGATCACCTCCTCATGGTAGGCTAGCCCAGGGTCCATCTCAAAACTGGAGAACCCAATCCTCAGAAACGGAGACATGATCTCAAGTCAGGTTCTCCCAACAGTCCTGAACTCCAATATGTCTCTCCTGTAATAGAACAAGTACCCTCAGCAGGGGTAACTGCACCAGTGCAAACTCTTCAGATGATGTCCACCATGCCAGAGAAGTCCATTTGTGGTGTTTTGAAGGTTTTCAGCAGCTCTGCTCTTGTCTTTGCGTCCAGAGGAACCTCCTTAAAATGGCTCCTTAATATTGTAGCCTCCCCGGGAACATGTGTAGGAGCATCTGCGTATGTGTGTGTTCGGAGCACGGTGACCCCTCCACGAGAAACTGCTCAGCTGGACCGAGCGTGTGTGGGTGTGTGTATGTGTGTGAGGGTGAAGGAAAGGTCAGCTTCTGATCTGGTCTCTTTCCCCTTCTGTCCTGGCCACTGTGTATGGACCTACCCTTTCTGTTTGTAGAAACAGAAAAGATATTCAACATTACACACTAAACAAACAGAGCTCCAATGAATTAATTTGATTCAATTCTCTACTTATTATGTGCCTGTGAATAAAGCATATTCACCATTTTGTCCTTATTAAGTTATTTGGCAATAACTTAATGTAACATACTTTATTTATATAGAAATCATGTACACTTTTCTTTTTTTATCAGTCAATTAGCTGGACCTACTGGTGTTTTCTTGCTGTAGCCTATTATGCATTGTAGTACACATTACATTTCCAGTCTTATTTGCCATTCCTACTATAGACACCAACTCTCAAGACGTATCTGCTGCAGTTTATCTAAAAATCACACTCAAAAAATGTTCAAATAAACAGTGTTATCCCAACAACAGCCCAAAAAAAGTCCCAAAAACAAAATTCTAGGGTTCCCTCAGGAAAAAAATTGTTGTTCAGATTTAAATTAAAAAAAAAAAAATGTGTTCATTAGCCTGCTTCACCCACAAAAGATATTTTTTTCTTAGGTATTCTTAACTAGCTAAAGAGGAAACATTGGTCTGCCTTTAGGTGGCGTTGTGGCAAACTGGTTTACTCTGTTGGTCCTTCATTGCTTAGCAACTGTAACTGTGAACTCTCTTTTGAAATCTGAAAAAATTCTAAGAAATCGGTGAAAAAAAATTATTTATAATTTATTTCGCAAACCAAGAGAACTTCGCCTAGAAATGAGTACTACCAAAAGAGAATCTGTACAACCAACTGTACTGACACTGAAGCTAGCAGCAGGCCTGCTATGCTGAGCTCGCAGATATGTGACGCAGGATTATCCAGCTATGATGGGACTCCCTGAATGCCACCAGGTATTTTGCACTCTGGCAGCAGCCTATACCGGATCAACTACTTATTAAATTGCAACTGACAGAGGTAATGGCTAACACAGCCTCTTTAGATTAAAGATAGGTGTGATGATTTCATACACAATTGAAGGAAAGTCAACGACCATCAAAACAGCCCAAATTCAGCACATTCTCACCAATACAGTTCAGTCTGATTGCATCAAAACATCAATGAACATTATATTGTTTACATTAAGCAGAACTCATTGTAAAATAATTATATGATGTTTTAAGGTTGGTAACCTCGTCGCCCTAAAATTTAGAGTTAACTGAACTTTTTCGTTTTGCAAGTCAACAGAGCAATAATCTGTGTTTTACTTTCTGTTCAGGAGAAATGAGTACACTTACAACTGCTGGCCAATTTTTTTTTAGGGCGGACCTTTCTCAGTGACACTAACGTGGTAGTAGTTATGAGTGTATCAGGTACAGACAGGGTTTTTACAAACTGTATACACTTACTGGCCACTTTATTAGAAACTTTGCAGCTCTACTGCTCATGTTGAGTTTGAGACTTTAGCCCATCTGCTGATGCACAGTTCATGTGACCTTCATCAGTGGTCCCTTTCTATACGTACTGTACAAATGTATTTAGAAAGCTGTTTAATTGGGAAGTAAGTATTTATGAGTTCATATGATTTTCAACTAAATTTGAAGAACTGGGAGCATCAAATGAAATCTGGAACCAAATGTGTTCTGCTAATTATTTCATAAGATACCAAATTCTTTTCTGAAAACAAGACATTTTACATTTTACTTTTCATGTTGTTTTGCATGTAACCTAAAGTTATTATTTAATTTGACAGTCTGACTTGAGAGACATTCACTTTATCTGACAATTTATTGGAGCTTGGCTGCGGAAATGACCACAAGCGAAAAAGATCATTGTGGGAATGTTAGTAGTGGCTTCACAGAAAATTTTTTAAATCCTCTAAAAATGGGTAAAATAATCTTAAAGCATCATTATAAATTATTAGTTAATAATGATTTAAATGTAATAAAATATTACATTTAAGGTAAGGCAGATAAAATGTATTTTTTGGCTACATTTCTAAAGATTGTTGTTGTTTGGGACTGAAATATGTAGTACTGCATCATGATTTATATACACTATGTGTATTTTTCTCCATCTCAATCTTTTTATTCCCTCTCCTAACCATTCCTGCCTAACCAGCATTAATCAAATTCCTCTCGGTTGTTCTTCAAGCTCTATATCAATGTTTCTGTTTAAACAGAAGAAATACGAATAATTACGAAAGGAAAAAGGGGTTGAGATGGAGGGTGAGAAAAAAGAAAACAGACTGCATTTTGAAACATTTCAAATCTTCTCATTGGTACACACACATCCACACAGATCAAGGGGAACTTCTAGATCATGAAACATTTTTGGCTGGCCACATATTTCATTGATTTCCTAAGTGAAAAATAAAAACACATCTTGTTTTTTTTTTATGTCACTGCTGTCAAAACAAAACTTTAGAAGAACCATTCCGGTCCACTTCTACTAGTCTGCTTTTCATGAATTTTTTCAAAAATGTAAGTACCATTATTATGATATTACGATATTTTCATAATACATGCAATTTACCAAGAGTTGGGCGTAATTAACTCCTTAAATTCTACGGATCACATTCCCTCACTGATAACAAACATAACATTCACAGTTTCACATTAGATAATAATTATTTATAGTAGTTACTGAACAATTCACAGCAGACACAGAGTAACAAGACATACATACATGCAGTTAAAGGGTTTAATACACACAATTAGCTTTTAGAGCTTACCTGTTAGAGCTGACTAAACTCAAGAGCAACAAGAACACATTCTCCTTGTACAACAAGCAAAGAGCAAAGAAGAGAGAGAGAAAGAGAAAGAAGAGGGGAAAAAGCAGGGGGGAAAGGTTAGAGAGGGAAGAAACAACTATTAATAGATCTGTAATACAAAACCACCAGGGCAGTGTCCCAGAACTAACTTCTGTCCCCCAGTCCCAGACCAGCTGACTGCACACTCATACACATGGTCTTCACTAAAGTATGTTTATATTATCAATTAAAGTGAATAAATTATAGCAACATCACTTATAGTGCCTGTACATGTACATCAACTTGTTTGCATATTAACTATATATATATATATATATATATATATATATATATATATATATATATATATATATATAAAGCTCAGTTTACATATATGGCCATATATATCAGTTTACATTTATTGACTAAAAAGAGAAGATAAATTTGCTTTTTAGTTATAGGAACTTTTTAATGTATGTAATTTAAATATGTTTATACATTGTATAAACTGCTTACAATTTATGGCCAAAAGTATGTGGACAACTATTCTCGCAATGACAGACTTTTAAGGAAGAACATGGTATCATTGACCACTTAATGTACAGAACACCCACCTATATGATCTTGTTGGAAATCCCACTGCAAAACCAGCGACATTAATACTGAGTTGCTTCCTCTTGAAGCTAAAACAACATCCACTCTATAGGGAATGCTTTCACAAGATGTCTGTGGGAACCAGTAAGGTCAGGCACTGTTGTTAGATGAGAAGGCCTGGCTTTAATTGGACGTTTCAATTGTGGTCAGGAATCTGGGCAGGCCACTGGAACATGTCTTTACATGCTGGGATGCAACAAAGTCAGAAGCAGACAATTGTCTAAAATGTCTTTGTATGCTATTGTATTAAGATTACACTTCACTAGAACTAAGGAGCACAAACCATGAAAAACAGCCTCAGACCCTTTCATTTCTCCTCCACCAAACTTTACTGTTGGCTTTACTGTGAAATCTGGCAGGTATAGTTTTCGTGCCATCAACCAAACCCAGATTAATTCAGACTGCCAGGTAGTAAAGAGTCCTATGGTAGAATGCTTTACACCACTCCAGCCAACATTTAGCATATAGTGATCTAAGACTTGCGTTCAACTGCTCAGTCAAGGAAGCCTATTTCATGAAGCCCCCAATGCAAAGTTACTGATGTTGCTACCAGAGGCAGTTTGGAATCTGTAGTAAGTTATACAATGGTCATTAAGCTCTCCAGTGTGACTCAAACTATAGCTAGTGTTTTTTTACACCTGTTAGCAATGGCTGTGGCTGAAAAATCTAAAATCAATAATTAGAAGGGGAGTTCACAAACTTTTTACCATATAGCATAGTTACAAACTCTGCTAATTTCATATGCTTTTGGTAGATAATTTTAGTTGGTGTTCAGAAAAAGGCCACATGTTCATTTTAGGTGTGCAAACCACTATGCTCATGCATGCATACACAGCAGGGGGAAAAGCCTGACACACTGCTTTTCATATCAGCCAGCATGTAAGCAGGCTTGACCCAAAATCAGGCCGTAGCAGGGGCCTTATCTCATAACTGTATCGCGAACTGTAAACCACCTCTGCCAGGCCATTTAACTTTCCGTTTCCACCACAATTAGGACATGTTGCTCTGGGTCTACAGACCATACAATTTTAAACGACAGCCTGACAGACAAAAAACTGCATCCTGTAATTGAAGAAATGTACTTATTTTTATTTCTGCTTTAAGAGACAAAAAAACATCTACCACAGAGGTGGACTTGGGTTACAGACTGAAGTCCATCTGTTGCTGCATATCGTATTAGCTGCCCTTAGCTTACAACTCTAGGTACAGCAGGAGCAAGGTTTCCATCATCATATCATCACTGTTCAAAAATCTCATACCAGTGCAATCTTATTCTCCAACATAGTAACTTTACAAGAGAAGGGAAAACTTTATTGACTTATAATGTACGTTGTAAAAAGGCAAGTCCACTCATTATGGTGATTTCATATTGTGCAAAAAATTGAGATATGAAATTTTGACTGAACAACAACATGTTGATGTCAATGTAAGATCAATGTGCATCAGTGTACTCTTAGTTCTAACATACTATTAAAGTTTTTGCAATTCTTTGTCCACAGTGAAAGCCTAAAAACCCCAAAAGCTTTAAAAGTCACATTTTTATTTCTCTCATTTCACACTTCTATGAAAAAAAAACAGCCCACAGATATTAATAAGAATGTGGGGGATGAAAAAGATACATTTAAATGGAAAACAAACACACACGCACACACACACCCACACAAACCCACACACACCACCATATGCATGAACTAAAGCTCCTCAATACACCCTCACACATATCTGTGGTCAGGCTTCTCTGCAGCTTCTTTACTGATCAGATTTAGTTTGTCAGCTTGTTTCGTTTATTGATAACTGCTTTAATATTTCTAACACTTTGTCATCACAAGTGTGATGATGCTGCCTCTTCCTGCCTTTGAGCAAAAACTCAAACCACACACTTCCTGTGCCAGAGAGGTGCTCAGGTGGGCTGCTGCTCATGCTACCTCTTAGAGTCTCAGACTAAAACCAGTGGAGCTTTGAAAGTCACAAATCTACAACTAGGCCTTGCTTGCCCTTCTCTGTGCTGTATTCAATATTTCATCAAATGCCTCCATGTGAGTGAAGTCCAGCCCTAATCCTTTAGTGCAGTTCAAATGACCCAGTAGGTCAATCAGCGGGGATCAAACCCCAGCAAAGTCTTTCATCAACAGACACACTCACACATACATGCCCATGTGCGGTGGCTTGTTGCGACATATTCTAAACCTAGCTATACAGTATAGAAGGATCTTTCATAGTACCAAAACGTTTTATGTATTATAACAACAGTAGATACCACACTCCACAGTTTTGCTCCCACATTAATGCCAACACATAGAAATACATGTCGACTGTCTATGGATTCACACTCACACACACTCACACACACACATGCATTTATACCTCCACATCTCAAAAAGCAGTTGTATATTTGATTATGATTCTTTAGAGTACAACTTATGTTATAGTGTTATGGTTCTACTTAAATGTAAACAATTACTGTAGTTTTTATAAGATGTTACAGCATTGACTGCTGTAAACAAGCCTGGTTACTTACAGCAGCCACAAAACTGTATGGATAGAACATTACATTATATAAGACTTAAACAAGACTTTGTAACTTTCAGCTTTTTTATGTGAGAAATTCTCTGTTAAATGCATTGCGACATATGAAATATACTGAAATGCCCCTTCAAGCCTTTCCTCGGTCTGCGGTCAGTACTGGTTAGGACAGGTAGGTCCTGTCAATAGGTGATCAATGTCCCCCCTGCCCGAATTGCTTTTACCAGCACCAGCCTTCACTAACCACTCTGTGCCTCTTTTTCTAACAGCACTGCTTTGTGTTCTCCACTCACACAAGTGCAACACAGACTAACAGACCATCACAAACGGCTCCCAACCCCCTCGGTAGACTGCACTAGGTCATTCTATAATGGCTTCTATACGCAAACAGAGCATTAGATGTCTAAATAAATATGAAACAGATCATCAGAAATAAATTTGGGTGTGGAAGCCAGCAAAGAGCCAGCCACAAACTGATGTTGAATTAAAAGTAGTAACATTAAGAAGATTTGTTGTCTATACCCATCTTGTCTCATTGCACTCTAAACTAAGTTCCTTCACCCTCAGAAAGAAACTTCATACTAAGTAGTATTATGTTTGGAAAGAGAATGAGACTGTTTATATGTTGGTTTCAGGATTGAATACTAATCTGCTAAGAGGATGTTGTAAAACGTTGGTCCACATGTGTGGTGAAAATTGGCCATGGGACGCAGATCAAGTTTGTTTACAATGAGATATGGTCAAACAGTAAGCATGTCATTAAATGGCAATGTTTTTATTTAAAAACTCTTTAATGTGCTTTATTGTCCATGCTACACTACATACTAGTGTCACGTTAACAGGCGTGCTGTAGCAGCTGTGAACATTTGGAGCTTCTTTGATCAGGTATATATTTTAATTTGTATACTTTTGCTTTCAGAAATAATTTAAAATCTTGTCATTTTCTGCTTTTGCTGGAGATAATGAAAAATGCAATGCTATTGTGAAATAGTAGTGTGATTGATCTCTTAGCTTGCTATAGTATTAGGTAATGATCCGCACATCCGCATTTAAGTGTGAGCAGTTAGATTTGTGAGCAGCTTGTTTTATTGCTTTAGGTGAGAATGAGATACCAGAGTGTGAGCTACTGAGGTTTCTGCTAGTGTATTTTTTTGATCCTCCGATGCAACATTAACACTAGCTGTCGCTAACAACAATACACAGCAACTTATAATTCAAATAATCAGACAAGACAACAATACAGCAACTTGTAATTCAAACAATCAGTGTAGTTTACTACAAAATACTCCACAAGCATGCATCTTCAAACCTCTGCACTGCTGGAACATAAGGTGTTAAAGCATTACTGATGCATACAAGACTTGGTTAACTCAAACAGAGGCCACAAGACTGTTGATGGGGTTTGTGGTAGGCCTGTTAGTTGCATCAGCAGTTTTCTATTGTAAAAAGGGTACAATACACAATTAAAATTGAAGTTAAGTTTGCAAATGAGAACATATGTACCCTGAGGTGCAACTAACAAGCAAACAAAACACCCCCCAACAATAAAATAATTAATTTCTCTCACAATGCCAGCATCTCCATTTAAAGAAAGATACTGTTTGGTATTAAGGAGTTAACAATATAACTGCCATTCATGCATTTGAATTCAAACCCTTATCTCGCCTCCACGTAAGAATTATCTGAACATTCAGGCAAAATTTACCTAGAATTTTAACCTAGAGCTAAAAAGAACTTACTGCCTACTAGGCTAATTTCTAATGCTCATAATTATATTTTCTGGGTCTACAACAATAGATTTACATTCTTTGATTTTCCAATAACACAATATGTTTCTCATTCTCTACTTCTCTGTTCACCCTCTGTCTGAAATGCTTTGTTAGAGCTTCTGTGTCTTTAAACCCATCACCAGATTAGCCCAGTGTGCTCTTATCGGTCAGCTCACCAACCATGTTCTACATAGTGAACTACCAGAGGGGCTGACATGTGTGAGGGCATGCCAATCTTGCTGGTAGGCAGGCAGTAAGGATGTGTTACGAGATGATGTCACCTTGTAACTATAAAAAAAAGGGCTGGAATTCCAACAAGGCGTATCAGGCAGTTTCTTCCTCTGGTGTACAGAGTCGGTGATTCTTGACATGTACAAATCATACTGCCACTGAAAATTCCTGTGGTGTCAAACATCCTCACAGCCAGCCTAGTCACTGATTTATATTCTACACAAATAAGCTATCAGTAGTGTAACTCTTACCTCAGGTCTCAAGAACAAAACAATAATGTGATAATATTATATATATATATATATATATATATATATATATATATATATATATATATATATATATATATATATTCACACGCTATCTACAACTTTGCTATCAGCTAAGGTTAGAATATATATATTCTCTTTTTCTGAGAAGACATTTCTGTCATTTGAGTAATGCATTCTCTCAATTGTGATGCTGAATTTTGAGTACGTTGCTACAGATATTTGGAGTCTTAACAATGGATATGTGTCTTCCTTTAGCGTTCACTAAAAAATCCAAAGAGCCTACTACCACAAACCTCTCCAAAGCAACACATATAATTAAAAGGGGGGGTTTCCAAACTTCTAAAATACAGACTTTCACTCTAGAAACTTCAGCCGTGTCGCTGTAGGACACAAGCAAACATGTTTACATGTTTTGTAACTAAAAATGAACTGTAATGTATAAACAATGACATTAAATTCAAACAACAGCAGTAAAAAAGGGTGGACTCGGAACAGTTTCTGCAGCTTTGTCTGCCGAATAAATGGGTGGATGAAGTATGGGTGTATTTACTATGTCAAACCAACATTAAACTTCAAATATTGTCCATATTGTGTAATTTTAAGAATTAAGCAGACTGTTTAATAAGAAAGAGAAGGAAAGCTAAATAACAGGGGAAAAGCATTAATAATAAGATAATGGTGTAATATTCAGTTACTAAAAAAATACTCAATTAAAAGCTGCTAATTCATTTTGGCACTGAATGGAGATTCCTGATTATTTGCTACAACCATATTCTCACTGCTTATTACTTCTATTGCATCTAAATCCCAAACAGATTTCTTGAAAATACAAGGGAAGCTTGTTTTCAGTTCTGTAACTAGAAATAAATAGTCAATCAGACATTCAGAGAAAACATCATGTCAAAAATTCTTATCTCTACTCCTTTCTTTGAATTAGTTCTGGTGTATTAAAATTCAAAATTTGGCTGATGCTGTTTTAAATACCCAGATCAATCTATTTCATACTGGCATTATTTGAAGCTTCAACATAGGGGTTTATAGCCCACTGTGCTTATATTCATAATTTAAATTGTAAAGTCAGCTATTGTACATGCATATAGAAGAAAGGTAGTTAGTTATATATCACACAATGATTAATAGGTAACACAAGTCACAAACTTGAGTTAAACATAAGTCAGTCAAAATAAAATGATGTCTCTGTTACAGTTATAGTACATTGGGTGTTGTGTACAGGCTCTTTATAATTAGCCTAAATCTATCTTTTTATGATCCACGCAGTTGTTCAGTGTTCTAAAAGAACTGACCATACTCGGGCCACACCATGCTCTTAGATGAAACAAAATCGGCAATATACAGCTGTACACAATTACTGGGAGGTAAACTGACATTTTGGTGACTTTCTGAGCAAAAATAATTTTATTTTAGAGCACAATTTCTGTAAGGACTGTAAGCCAAAACCATGATTTAGTCAGTCAGTTCCTTCTTTTAGGTGTCTCATTTAGAGGACTGAATACAATACCATGTTGCTGAAAACAGCAGATATTTAGTTAAGTTGTGCCCCTGATGAACAAGATAAGCTAAGATAATCCTTTATTAGTCCCATAGTGGAGAAATTCACAGAGCTACAGCAGCAAAGTAATAGCGAGGCACTCAGAAAAAAATGATAATTACACAGTACAGTATATACAATATAAATAATACAAAGTCAAGAAATCAAGAAAATTGTATTTACAAATAACTTCAACAACAAATTAGGAAAGCTTGACGGCAACACCAAAGGAATCCAGTATTAAAAAAGAAGCCAATTATTTTCCAAAATAATCAAGTGTTAAGGGTTAAGCACTAATGCTGCAGTTCAGACCATGCTGATGAATGTCTGTGCCGTTTAAATGTGCTGGGAAAAGAAGTGGTTGGAAACTGAAGAGCTGTGTGCGATGACAAAATTGTTCCAGTGCTCTACACTCACACTTCCTCACTGTGTTTTACGCTACACCGAGAAAAAAACACCTTCTTAGTTCACTCAAATGTCACATTTACTTTCATTAATGGCTTTTTTCAGGGCTGTCTGCTTGCTTTTCTGCAGTCTGAAGGCTTAGAGGTTCTGATAGCCCAGACCTTGGAAAGGAACTTCTGGCCAACATTTATTTTGTATGCGGTTCTGGGAAACATAACTATATATAAAAAAAATAACTATATGTGGAGTTACTTTAAACTTAAAACATGGAACACCAAATGAAAGATTATTTGGGTGTCCTTAAAAGTGGTCCTTTATGGCACTGCTCCAAAGGAATCCTTTTTTGGAACCATTATGATTTTAGAGGAATAGGCTCCAGCACCCGCAGTGGCCCAGGGGGATAAGCGGCTTAGAAGATGAATGAATGAATGAATGAATACATTTTTCTGAGGAAGTGGAATGTGCATCCTTTTTTTTACCTACTTCAAATGTATTGGGTTCCACATGACTGTAAAAGCAATGAATGAAAGTAACTGTGTTTAACCTCTGTATATATTAGCATCAAGTGTATTCGTGGTTTTCAGTAGAGGAACTGATTTTGAACAACTTCTACCATCTGAACATCACATACGCCAGACCTCTATCTATCATCAGACAGTCTGCTGCAATGTGTTGCTAAACATTTGAGTTCTTGATGGGTATCCAGCATGCATGACATACGCTAACGACATTGCTTTGATGTAATTTGAGCGTTTAGAATGAATATGATATAAATTTGAGCATTTATGAAAGAATTAAAGAGTATATTTTATGTTTCTGAAGGCAAGACACATTGTGATAGCTTAGGTGTAGACAGAAGGGAAATAAAGAAATGAAAGAAAAACAAATATTTTTAGTATGAGGTGGTGAAAAACACAAAGGATGTCAGAATTTAGTCACACATATTCAGCTCTTACTTTATGAACCCTGCAATATTATATTTCTGCAAAATACATCTCACAAAATCTATCCTGGTTACAAACAATGAATGCAACTGATGATATTACAGTGATGGTGGTCATCTCAACAAGCAGTAGGTATCCAGCAGTTTGTACCTCTGTGTGTGGAGCATCTGAGACCGAGACTACTTAAATCCTCAATTTATGCTTTTGTAGGAGAAACTGCTAAACCGGTTTTAGATCAATGTAGATCAATGAAAAAAAGGTTATCAGTGTGTTTCTGTGTAGTCGTGTGGAGATTTATTTAGAGGCTAAATTCAGAAATGGTTTATGAAACCTCAATCAGAAACAGAAACTCTGTCAGGATCTATTTCTGAGGTACAACTGATCTAATACTAGCCTCAAGCGCTCACTATCTAACCTCAGGTTCAAACGCATGGGGGCTGCCTATAAAAAATAAGATTTTTATTGATTTTTCATTTCCACAAGCTGAAGAAGAAACAACAAAAGAACTTGACTGAGACTTTTCTATAACGCTTTGTGGTGCTGACTTATTGTTCAGATTGCAGTCCTAATTATTCCGTAACTATTATCCATTAACTACATAAATTATTTAGTTATTTAGTAGCCAATATAAATGATTCCATAACTACTATAAATTATTCCATAACTACTATGAATTATTCTGTATCTACTATAAAGTATTCAGCAACTACTACAAATTCAATAACTACATCAATTACTCAGTAACTACTAAGAAACTCCTATATATATATTAAATACTAAAGTATTTATTAATTTAAAAATGAAAATGAAGCTATACACCAAGTGAAATTAACATACATACAAAGTTAAAGAATGTAATTCAATAGAAATCTAAGTTAATCAAACATAGTTCAGTTATACATGGTGCTTTCAGACAAAACCAAAATAATAACCAACACTTAGTCAATGTAACCCATCTTTTCTCCATTTTTGCCCATGTCTGTCAGTCTATTCATCATGAAATTCACACACAATGTAAACAGTAACATATTTCTATATGATGCCAAAAACTGAAAAGTGATATAAACATTTACTGAGCTTTTAGGCCCAAATTACATATTAGGCCCAAAGCATGCATCTGCTTAGGAGCAGGATGAAATATGGAGTAACTACTAAGCTTAATATGTAAAAAAAAGCTGATTTAAACATAAAGAGCCATGTTTTGTAACAGGCAACTGGTTTACATCACAGACATAACAATTCATAACAACTGCTGACGCTGAGAGAATAAAGCTGTTGAAAGGGATTGAGGAGTTCAGTTTAAGGTGTCAAAATCTTGAAACTAAGAACCATTTAGGAACATTTATTTTAAGTCTGTGAGATTAAAGATTTGAGTAGAGTCTGATATTCAACCGGTACCACCTAAAAACACCTGACTTTCACTATTAAACTATTAAAATGTAAAATATCATTAGGCACTTTATATAAACATTTAAACAAATACAAACAGCACACTGGCATCGCACACTCACCTTTTAGGTATATCTTTGTGTGTCTACACTACATTACCATGGTTCTTGTGAAGGAGTCATGAAAACAGTTAACAGAAAGCTGTCCACTCTACTTCTGATGAAAATATGCAACCAATTAAAGCAGCAGTTGTTAGTGAGCACTAAGGCTAAAGGGTTTGCTGGAAATCCGGGCTTATGTTTCGAAACGACACAATAACTTGTGATCCACTGAGCTTTAAGAAGGGGGTGGAGACTGTGTATATGTGGGTGGCTCCTTTGATTCTTTGAAGTAGAACTTTACAGCTTACAGAGTTCAAAAAACATAAAACAAGCAAATATACAAACAAAACTGCCGAACATCTCAACAGTCCGGAGGAGTATTTCATGTAGGTTCCTTTGTAAGGCCATGAAATTTCAATGCTGTATAAAATGATGGCATGCACTAAAAGCAAATGTGTATGGTTGGTTGCACATGAGTACCATGTCTTTTGGTTTACAGCTGCTGTCACAGCCTCTGTCTTTCAGTTTACTTCCTTTGGCAAGCATTGTGCTGATGTCACACCTATCTTTCATGTGCGAACGACTGTCATTTGAATCATGAACCACTTTTCAGGATGCAATGTAAAGACACACCATAAATATAAACACATCAACAGCGTCTACATACAGCTTGTGGAACTGTTCACTAGAGTCAGAGCAGCTGCAGGTTAGTTAAGTGAAATCTGCCTGTACTGTTTATGTGGTTTCCTGTAAGTGATGCTGCAGCCGAAAACAACTGTAACACTGGATCAGCTATATGTTTATACTTTCATCTACCCCTCATGTTTCCGTAGCACTGACAGTAAAGTCTCTAGTTCTACTGTATCAGGCCTCTGTGGTGTAGTAACTGATGCTATGTAACTAGGCTCATTTTCAAAGTTAAACTGGGTAGTTCTATCCCAGTTCTGCCGGCGAGTGGACATAGCGATAGAGATAGTGGAAAGCAGGAGAAAGCGAAGAAAAAAGCCAGCATCGACTAAAGACTTACCAGCGGCCGTCGGCTCTCACTTCAGCTCCCAGTGTGCGGCCCGTGACCAGAGAAGCAGGTGAACTTCTACTGAGGGAGAGTGTGCGCGCGTGTGGGTGTGTGCGCGCGAGCAGTACCGGAGGTGTCGTTAAACATAATAACACATCGTGTGTGTGTGTGTGTGTGTGTGAGAGAGAGAGAGACCACAGACCGCCCCCGCCCCCTGTCATGATTTCCTCTTACCAACAGCAAGAAAAAAGAGTTACTACCAAGTTTTAGTCACAGAGCACTCTGGCAGTAATATATATATATATATATATATATATATATATATATATATGACGATGTCAACATGTGTTTTGTTAACATGGAAATGATGTGCACATAAATAAATAATATAATAATATCAAAAAAATAAAAACCTTTTTTAAGTGTATCTAAAAGTGTTATATTGTACCCAAACTAAGTTTTAGGGCTATACAGAACACATTTTTTAGTTTGTTAAACTTGGTTTTTAGTCTTTGAAGTACTAGCTAATTTAGTAAACCTTGGTAGTTTTATAGTCTTTAGGTGTACTGTCAGTTTGGTAAACTAGTAATTAGTCTTAGCAGTGCTGTCTATTATGGCCAAATTTGGTAGTTTTGGTCTGTTGCTGCACTGGCCAGTCCGTTAAACATTGGTAGTTTTAATCATTAGCTATATGCTAGCTCATTCAGTAAACATTGGCAATTTTAGTCTTTAGCAGTACTTGCTGACTTGGTAAACATTGGTAGCTAATCTTCAGCTGTACTAGTTAATTTAGCTAATTTGTTTTATTTTTTAGCTGCACTGGCTAATTTGTTAAACTTTTGTAAAAAATTTTAGTCTGTTGCTGTATGGGCCAGTTTGATAGTTTTGGTCTTTAGCTGTTCTAGATAATTTGGTAGGCTTTGGTAGTTTTAATCTTTAGCTGTAGTTAATTTGGTCAACTTTTGTGAGTTTAGTGTGTTGCTGTAGCTAATTTGGTAAACATAGGCAGCTTTGGCCTGTTAATGCACTGTCCAGTTAGTTAAATATTGGTAGTTTTAATCTTTAGCCGTGCTAGCAAATTTGTTAAACTTTAGCTTTTTTTACTGTCTTAAGCTGTATTGGCCAGTTTGTTAAACATTGCTATTTGTTTCAGCTGTACTGGCTCTTATGGCAAACTTTGGTAGTTTTAGTCTTTAGCTGTGCTAAATAATTTGATAAAATATGGCAGTTTCAGTCTTTAGTTGTACAAACTAATTTGATAAACTTTGATAGTTAATAGCCTTTAGCTGTACTGGCCAGTGTGTTACATTTTCCGCTTATTAATCTTTACAGGCTGTACTGGCTTTGGCAGGTTTTAGAGATGGACAGATCAGCGTTATTGAGGCTGATTCCGATCGCCGATCACATTTCAGCACGATCGTATAGCCGATACTGATAGAGTTATTTTTGCGCAAGCAAGTCATGACACATGGTCTTTTAACGAGCTCATGTGAAACAGCATATTTTTAACAAAATTAGCAGTAAATAAACAAAGTAAATCAATCAAATATCCCTAATACTGCAATCATTAAATTTAGACCCTTAATTTAAAACGAAAAAAAGCTAATTATATAAATGCAGTAAAAACTGCAGTCATTAAACACAGACTCCGGTTACTTTAAACGACAATCTGTAATCATTAAATGTAGATCTTGATTGTTGCTGCTGTTCTGTTCGTACTGGTCAGATCTGGTCTGTACTGGTTATTATCTGTTCTGGATTATTAGTTTTGTGCTAGCTGCGCGTGCTAGCTCTGCTGTTTGCTGATACTCACTGTATTCAGCTGTGTGCAGTGTCGTATCAGATTGGTAGTGTTAAATGTCTTGGTTTCTCAACAAACACGCTGATTTTACACATTTAAAAACGTCCTGGATGAGTCTGTCACGTACAGTAAAACACTGCCAGACAGACATGTTTACTTTCAGCACATTTTCTTTCTGCGACGTCGCCGCTTTAGTCAGTGTGTGGAAAATGAAAGGGTGTGTGTTTCCACCTAGCGGTTCAGAGAGGAATTGCAGGGAGCTGTCCGGAGGGAGTTCTCCTCTTGCTGGATGAAACACTAGCTGAACATACAGAAATTAGGCTCATTTGTTAAATGCAATTGATCGGCTCTCGAGATCGACTCTAAATTGGAATATACGTTTTCCAATATATGTCACATATTTTGATTAAAAACCGGCCGATACCGATACATAGCCGATCGATTTTTCCATCTCTAGTAGATTTATAATCTTTAAAAGTGCTACCTAATTTGGCAAACATTAATAATTTTGTTCTGTTGATGTACTAGCCAGTTTGATAACCTTTGCTAGTTTTAGGCTTCAGCTATCTATATTGATAAACTTTGGTAGTTTTAGGTCTAAGCTGTACTAGCTAATTTGGTAAACATTGGTAGTTTTAGTCTTTAATCATTCTTGCTAATTTGGTGAACTTAGCAGTCTTTAGCTGTACTGGCCAGTTTGTTAAACTTTGGTAGTTTTAGTCTTTAGCTGTACTAGCTTTGGTAATCTTTGGTAGTTTTACAATCCATGGCTGTATTAGCTAATTTGGTGGTTTTAGTCTTTAGCCGTTCTAGCTAATGTGGTAAGCTTCAGTAGTTTTAGTCTTTAGCCATGCAAACTAATTTGGGAAGTTTTAATCTGTTGCTGAACTTGCTTGTTAATTTTAGTCCTCAGATGTACTAGCTAATTTGGTAAATGTTGGTAGTTTTGACCTGTTGCTGTACTGGCCAGTTTGTTTAACTTAGCTAATGTTAGCTTTTGGCTGTACTAGCTACGTCTGTAAACTTTGGTAGATTTAGTCTGTTGCTGTACTGCCCTTTTTATACTGTAGTTTTAGTATTCTACTATGTAGTATTTAATTTTTTAAAGGTCAGTTTTAGCTTTCTATAGCTTTAGCTTTCTTTAGCTTTTTTGTGTTGACAGTTTTAGCCTGTGGTGAATTAGTTGTGTTTTGAAATGTGATGTCTGTGGAAAACTGCTAAAGACATTGGGGTAGTTTGATGTATTTTTCCTTTTCAGGTTTAGTTAGTTATACATGTTAGTTGTACAAATACACTTCTATGTGTATTTTTTGTTATGTTAGGCATGTTTGTCCCTGAAGCCACAGTACTCCATATTAGATAACATGTTGCCAATGAGACTTTTTATAATATAAATAAATCTGTGCTGGTATATTCCGAAAAGTGCAGGGCGGCATGGTATTGCAGTGGTTAGCACTGTTGCCTCACAGCAAAAAGATCTGGGTTTAATTCCTGGGCCATTCTGTGTTTGCATGTTCTCCCCATGCTGGCGTGGGTTTCCTCCCAAAGACATGTGTGTTAGGCAGATTGGCCTGTATTGTCGCTGTATTGTCCAGTGGAAAAACAGGTACCAAAATGGCAACTTTACAGGAGAGGACAAAAACTGTCTTTACTGTCAATTGAACCAGAAATTTTCCAAGCTATTTTGGAGAGTTTCTATTGGTCCATTTATCATGAAATTTGTACACAATGTAAATGACAGCTGTCGTGTTCAAACGATGTGAAAAATAAAACATAAAAAAATAGGTACAGGTTTTTCTTTGGACAGTGACTATATATTCAAACTGATTCATGGTAATAATAATCTGTTTTTATTTTTATTTTATTCTTTATTTTATGCTGCGTTGGTATATGGCCTCAATTTTTGGTTTTAGAACGTTTGTTAAAAAGTTTTGTAACCCTTACTATTCTACCTTAAATAGGTAACAGTCTTACAGCAGGAAGTGAGTAAAGTTAGAGAAAAACATGACTTTTTCAGTGTTTGAACAGCAGGGGGTGCTAAAGTAAAGAGAATCAGGCTACCAAAAAAACAAGAAATTCCAAATTGAAAGAAAGAAACAGAAAGCAATGTCTTTTCATATTTGACATGATATCAGGCATAGCCTATTATCTGAATAGGATATGATTTAATATTCAGATGCAATCTGTGAAAAAATATGTAGCTGATAATAATTAATTAGGTAATGATAATTGTTGCCAAGTATAAAAATTAACTGGAATGTTATTTATAGCACAATTGTAATTATAGCTGTATGTGTTAGGCAGAAATAACACAAGTTATCATCAAATAATTGTCTATCCTATGAGCCACCAGAGAAAACTGCATTTGTGTTTGTGGCATTGTGTGCTGTCATGGCTGAAAAGAATACTCCGTCCCAGGGAATACAATAAGGTTGATGAAAGGAAGTAGCATGAAAAGCACGTCAGGGTCAGTGTAGAGGTGAGCGAGAGAAAAAGAGAGTGAGAGAGAGAATGTAAAGGTGTTTGTGTGTGTGTGTGTGTGAGAGAGAGAGAGAGAGAGAGAGAGAGAGAGAGATAAAGACGAGGGAGAGAGAAAATGTGAAAAGAGAGAAGCAGAAAGAGAGAGAGTAAAAATTTTAAGTGTGGCATTGCATGAGGGAGCGTTCCTTCACTCTTTAGTTTAGTTGCCATGGAAACCGGTGAGCTGACGGCTGTCTGGGAGCATCCCAACTAGGCACGCGCTCACACACACACACACACACACACACACACACACACACACACACAGTTTATACAGTAGCTGTGTGTATATCACAGTGAATTTGATGCTAATTAACTGAGAATTCAGAGAATTTAAAACTATATCAGTTGTTGTTGCTGTAATAAGATGAAACGCTGATTTATTCCCCCTTTCACTGTATGCCACATTAACCAAAACACTAGGGAAGCCTAATTAACACATCTTACAGAGTTTTTCTATTAAGCATAATGTAGATAATTGTACTAATCAGCCTAGAACAGAATCTGGATGAATAGATTAGATTTCATTTCTACAAATAAAGTGCTCGCCGCAATTAGGTTTGGTAAAGAACATAAAAAGGAGGCTATGAAAAGAAAATTAATATAGCTTTGCTTAATCTGAGCTCAGAGAAGGATGTGTTCTCCTTTTGATTCTTGGTTCCTCTCAAGGTTTCTTCCTCTTGCTCTTATGGGGGTTTCCTTGCCTCTGGCTCGCTCACTGGTGCTTAGACCTGGGTTTTCTGTGAAGATGCCAGTGACAATGTCTACTATAAAAAGCTCTATTTAAAAAAAACCTATCAATTGACTTGAATTGGCTAAGCTTTACTGTATGTTAAGGTAACAGGATATTCCTAAAAAAACATTTTGAGAGAGAGAGAGAGAGAGAAAGAGAGCAAGAGAGAAAGAGAGCAAGAGAGACAGAGGTCATTAAACCCCAGAAAATATGGTTAATCTACTTTATATAATGTTATTTTTTTATATTTTACAGTAGATAGAAAAATGTTGACACTATGAAATGGCAAATAATAATTTATACAGAGATTATGTTAAACAAACCAAACTATCATCTGCTCCAGACTGTTTTACTTAGTAGACCCCTTTTTACCTTGATGCCACTTTACACATTCACATTCACACATTTCATTCTCTCATGCAGTTTCATCAGGAGAGACCTGAGGCATAGTGTCTACAGCGTAAACATCACTTCTGAAACAAAGACATTTAAACTCACTTATGTGTAATCATATATATGCATGTATAAAAATATTTCTACTAAATGTTTAGAAGGAGTTCAGATACACATTTCAGATTTGGATTTGTTTATTCATTTATTTATTATAATGTTTTATTGGTGTGACCATTTATTTTTGTCACAAAACTGTACAACTGTGACAACTGTAGCTAACTTTGACCTTAAAGTTAGCAAGTTTAGCAAATTACCTAGTACAGCAAAAGACTAAACTACCAAAGTTGAACAAATTACCTGTTACAGAAAAAGACTAAACTACCAAAGTTTAACAAATTACCTAGTACAGCAAAAGACTAAACTACCAAAGTTTAACAAATTACCTAGTACAGCAAAAGACTAAACTACCAAAGTTTAACAAATTACCTAGTACAGCAAAAGACTAAACTACCAAAGTTTAATAAATTACCTAGTACAGCAAAAGACTAAACTACCAAAGTTGAACAAATTACCTGTTACAGCAAAAGACTAAACTACCAAAGTTTAACAAATTACCTAGTACAGCAAAAGACTAAACTACCAAAGTTGAACAAATTACCTACTACAGCAAAAGACTAAACTACCAAAGTTTAACAAATTACCTAGTACAGCAATAGACTAAAGCTACCAAAGTTTAACAAATTACCTAGTACAGCAAAATACTAAAACTACCAAAGGTTAACAAATTACCTAGTACAGCAAAAGACTAAACTACCAAAGTTTAATAAATTACCTAGTACAGCAAAAGACTAAACTAACAAAGTTTACCAAATTACCTAGTACAGCAAAAGACTAAACTACCAAAGTTTAATAAATTACCTAGTAAAGCAAAAGACTAAACTACCAAAGTTTAACAAATTACCTAGTACAGCAAAAGACTAAAACTACCAAAGTTTAACAAATTACCTAGTACAGCAAAAGACTAAACTACCAAAGTTTAACAAATTACCTAGTACAGCAAAAGACTAAACTACCAAAGTTTAACAAATTACCTGTTACAGCAAAAGACTAAACTACCAAAGTTTAACAAATTACCTAGTACAGCAAAAGACTAAACTACCAAAGTTTAACAAATTACCTACTACAGCAAAAGACTAAACTACCAAAGTTTAACAAATTACCTAGTACAGCAATAGACTAAAGCTACCAAAGTTTAACAAATTACCTAGTACAGCAAAATACTAAAACTACCAAAGGTTAACAAATTACCTAGTACAGCAAAAGACTAAACTACCAAAGTTTAATAAATTACCTAGTACAGCAAAAGACTAAACTAACAAAGTTTACCAAATTACCTAGTACAGCAAAAGACTAAAACTACCAAAGTTTAACAAATTACCTAGTACAGCAAAAGACTAAACTACCAAAGTTTAACAAATTACCTAGTACAGCAAAAGACTAAACTACCAAAATTTAACAAATTACCAAGTATAGCAAAATACTAAACTACCAAAGTTTAACAAATTACCTAGTACAGCAAAAGACTAAACTACCAAATTTTAACAAGTTACCTAGTACAGCAAAAGACTAAAACTACCAAAGTTTAACAAATTACCTAGTACAGCAAAAGACTAAACTACCAAAGTTTAATAAATTACCTAGTACAGCAAAAGACTAAATTACCAAAGTTTAACAAATTACCTAGTACAGCAAAAGACTAAACTAGCAAAGTTTAATAAATTACCTAGTAAAGCAAAAGACTAAACTACCAAAGTTTAACAAATTACCTAGTACAGCAAAAGACTAAACTACTAAAGTTTAATAAATGACCTAGTACAGCAAAAAACTAAACTACCAAAGGTTAACAAATTACCTAGTACAGCAAAAGACTAAACTACTAAAGTTTAATAAATTACCTAGTACAGCAAAAGACTAAACTACCAAAGTTTAATAAATTACCTAGTACAGCAAAAGACTAAATTACCAAAGTTTAACAAATTACCTAGTACAGCAAAAGACTAAACTAGCAAAGTTTAATAAATTACCTAGTACAGCAAAAGACTAAACTAGCAAAGTTTAATAAATTACCTAGTAAAGCAAAAGACTAAAACTACCAAAGTTCACCAAATTACCTAGTACAGCAAAAGACTAAACTACCAAAGTTTACCAAATTACCTAGTACAGCAAAAGACTAAACTACCAAAGGTTAACAAATTACCTAGTACAGCAAAAGGCTAAACTACCAAAGGTTAACAAATTACCTAGTACAGCAAAAGACTAAACTACTAAAGTTTAATAAATTACCTAGTACAGCAAAAGACTAAACTACCAAAGGTTAACAAATTACCTAGTACAGCAAAAGGCTAAACTACCAAAGGTTAACAAATTACCTAGTACAGCAAAAGACTAAACTACCAAAGTTTAATAAATTACCTAGTACAGCAAAAGGCTGTAATCTAGACTAAAATAATTTTACCTATACCCCTAAGTCCTAATTATGTTTATAGATTTTTTATTTTTAGCGTAAATGACTGGCCATCTAACTTTGTCACAAAACTGTACAACTGTGGCAAACTTTGACCTTAAAGTTAGCCAGAACTAAACTAGCAAACACAGCTTTTGTACACAGTCGTACACTCATAATATCATAATATTTGTATTAAAACAAAAAATGCTTACTCAGTTGCAGAAAATCTTTCATCATTGTCCAAAGAATTGTCCATTAGATTTTTTCTGTATTTATTTAAACACGACACCTGCTGTTTATATACTGCAAAATGTCCAAATTCACCTGTAATAAAGATAATAATCACTTGTACTAAAATACAAATACATTTACATTGAAAATGATGAATGTCAGTGGCCTCTCCTGTATAAGAGATCATGCCATCACAGACAGGGATGCAGCCTCACCTTCAGCTGTAAAACTCAATTGGTGCAGCTAAAATAAGACTCCACCTATAGAATCAACATATGTTTTGGTAGTGACATGAAAACGTGGGACAGCATTTTTTGGGTGAAGTCTCTATTTAAAATTTAGAGTCATGACTCCATCAGTTGTTTCAATTTTAGTAGAATGGTCTGTGTGTTTACATACAAATATAACTACACCTAGGCATATATTTGCATATATTTCTTTTTTATTTTCACATATTTATTATCTTATATTACTCACATTATACTGTATGCACAGGTGTGTTCAATTGAGTGTCTGGTAGTCAGCAGGGTTTTATCTGTATAGTGTTCAGTGGAAGTCAGTTTAATATTGCACACACTGGCTATGTTAATATTAAACCATTCCTCATTTCTCTCATGCTAAGCCGATTGCAGTCGTGATTCAATTCCTCTAATGTGTTTGTACTAAAGGAAAGGTTTGAAATAAATTCTCTCCTGCTTCATACTGCATGACTAAACAGATCACAGGACCAATACCAAAATATTTCCAGCGTAAATTATAAGAGGAAAAAGGTGAAAGGAATCTTTGATTGATAGGCAGTGTGAAAAACAGTGCTTTTCACACTCTTGCATGAACAAAAAGGTTTTTAATGATGATTGTACTATTAAGCATGTTCTATTTTTTGGAAAGTGGAAAGTTCAGTGCTAAACCTTTGGCCCAGCCTGCATGCTGAAATTAGTCATTTAGTGCTTAGCAAATAGAAGTGATGGTGCAGCATGACACACATGCGTGCAGACACACACATATGCACACACACATACACTTTTCCATTTCCATTGTGATGCAGATTAGCAGCAGATTGGGACATTTCTGATGTATCGTTGACTCATTCTCCTGAAAAACAAACTCTAGCTTTTTTCAGTGTCTCTCACAGTGTCTCTTCACTTGTCTTCTCTCATATCTTAAATTTCAATTTTACACTTAAGGACATTGAATGAACACAGTTCATGTGTCTGAACTATGAAAGTGGCTGCTGAATGCTATGCGAATGAGAGAACTGTGCTATACTGTAACCAAAGACAAAATCCTTGTGCAAATACGCTTGTTAGATTGGGATTCTGATTTTAAAGGAATTCTTAGGCATGTTTTCAGTCTTACCTCTATGTGCAGCTTAACATCATACTATCAAGTAGCATTGTCAACAATGTCTTTGTTGTTCTTCGTAAAAAACTGTTGAAAACTGTTTAAGGGGAATTCCAATTAATGCGACTGCATTTGATTTGACCCGCCCACACCGACCCTTCCATAAGTGCAACGAAACATATTCTTTTTCTAAATTATGTCTTTTTTTTTGCAAAACACATTACAGACTTCTCCTTCTAGCTTTTATTCTTTTTTAAAACAACAAAAAGATAAAAAAAAACAAAAACATTTTAAGAGTAGCCAGATGCAGAAAAAAAAGGAAATGCATTTTGTTGTTGGAAACAATATAACATATTTAATATTTGTACTTTTAATATATTTGAAAAATATAAATTATATTTTTAAGTATTTTTAAAACAAGTGTAGTGTTATACCAAACTTACCTGCCTTCATTTTGGCTCTCATCCTGGCTCAAAAACCTATGGGCCTCATTCATCAGCGGTTCTTAACTTAAAAGATTCTCACCTTCACCAGTGGTTTTGTGGGGTTTGTTCTTAAGAACAGAATGTTTTTAGGACTTTTCTCAGGAACGCATTTTCATACAAATATAACTGCACCTAGGCATATATTTGCATATATTTATTTATTATTTTCATATATTTATTATCTTATATTACTCACATTATACTGTATGCACAGGTGTGTTCAAATGAGTGTCTGGTAGTCAGCAGTGTTTTATCTGTATAGTGTTCAAGTCAATTTAACATTGCACACATTGGCTATGTTAATATCATAATATTTGTATTAAGAACAGAATCTTTGCACACTCAATAGAGTACAATCATGATTCTCATGTAATGTTTTTAGGACTTTTCTCAAGAACACATTTACATACAAATATAACAACACGTAGGCATATATTTGCAAACATTTATTTATTATTTTAATATTTGTATTAAGAACAGAATCTTTGCACCCTCAACAGAGTACAATCATGATTCTCATATAATGTTTTTAGGACTTTTCTTAAGAACGCATTTTTTAAAACAGCGTCACTGGGGTGGTGTTCTCAAGGGTACACATATCCAGTACCTTTAGTTAGACAACATATTTGATTGAAGTTGTTGCGTGTAAGACCACCCTGTCCTGACTCCAGACTCCAGTCAGGAAATATAATTTGGTCTGATGAATCTCTAAGTTTCTGCAGCGACATTTGGTGTAAACAGCATTAATCCATGTGGTAACAATTCAGCCTAGTGCTGGTTGTGTGATAGTGTGGTTTCTTGGCACTCGTTAAGCCCTTTAATACTAGTCGGACATAGTTTGAATACCACAGACTGTCTGAATATTGTTGCTGATGATTTGCATCCTGCATGGCTAGAAGTTACACATCTGGCACATGGAAATGCACAGGAATGCATTCCTTTAAGTCAGCAAAGCCAGTGTAAATCTGAAGACCATCACACAGAACTCTCCTTCAGTCGATACTTAACTATAACAGTGGACTCCTCCAGTTACTGTGAAGGCAGGATGCTTCAGAGTTGCACAGAAGTATGATTTACTGTGGAATTTTGTGGACTTCATGTTTTCTGTGAACCTTGGAGATAATAAATTATGCATAATGCATTATATATTCATGCACCTATAAATGCATTAACCATTCGCTCTTCATCGTTTTCATTTTTTAATGCTCTCTCTCTCTCAATTCAAACGGAAGTTCTTCTTCGCTGTCCCTTGCTCTTAACTGCTTAAAACATTTTACTTTCATGTGTGGTTGGACAATTCATCAGTTCATGCAGTAGGCAGAGCTCTAGTGCTTTTCCTTGACAAATATTACATTCTACCAGAAATGCTAAAATTATATATATTATATATATATATATATATATATATATATATGTCTTCCATTAAAAAGCAACAACTGCCCCTACTCTATAGCATATTTAGATTTTTATGTCATTGTACACCAGCACAGGAAAATTATTATTCAATAATGTTTAATGTCAATATCAATATCGGTTTCATAGTCATAAATGATTTAATGTCCTATAAATAGTATGTGACAGTCTTACCTCAGAATGTTCTACAGATGCATGCATGAATACCTAGATTTCAACATTGTGCACATTCTTTAATTAGGATCTCAGTTGAAATTTAATTGCTTGGCTATGCAAAATTGTGCAAGATGTAGCACAAAACTGATAAATTGTATTGTTTTTTGAAAAATATTTGCAATATTTTGGATTTGATGTCTGCAACACATTTTAAAAGATAGGACAGTGTAACACAGATGATAAAGCTGTTTAATGTTAAAATACCTAGTGGAACAGCAATGTTAGTAATGACTGGTATAAAACCAGAGAAAATCTGATTTGGGCTTCACCACTGAAAGACTGCGCAGGCAAATTCAAGAATAATATTTCTCATTGTAAAATAGCAAAGAACTTGGATATTTCAACATCTACAACACAAAATATCATTAAAAGATTCAGAAATTTTGGAGAAATCTATGTACGCAAGGGACAAGCCCAAAATCAATATGGCAGTGGTTTGGCAGGAACGCTTCCAAAAACCATTTTCTGAGAACATAGTTTGTTGCATCCATAAATGCAAGTTAAAACTATATAAAGCCATATAAAGAAGAAAGCAGATATAAAACTAACGTTGCAGCTACCTTCTCTGGACCCAAGTTCATTTAAACTGGACTGAGGCCAAATGGAAAAGTTTCTAGTGGTTGGACGAATCAAAATTTAAAATTCTCTTTGGAAATCATGGACCCCACATCCTCTGGATTAAAGAGGAAAAGGACCATCTGTGACACATGCTCAAAACACAGATCCTCCACCATACTTAATAGTGGAGATTAATTATCTGTTATGTACCACTATTTTATGCCAAACAAATGATGCTGTAGATAGAGGTATAGATGGAGTCAGGTCTATAACTACTTTTACTGTTTACTAAGTTATTTATTATTGTGGCTGTCTTCCACAGAATATTGGAGTGGAAATAACGAGCGTGAGCTCAAAGTGTAAACTTTTAGCTTTAATTTGAAGGTCCAAGCATTTGAGGACATGACTGTTACTGCAGCAATGAGTGGAGCTATAAGTATGCTTGTCCTTTTGAACCTGAAACAAATGATTAAGACTATATAAATCAACTTAAGCATCCTAGTATTTTCAGATAACAGTTGTCTGCATGTTTGTTGTTGTTTGCTTATTGTTTTTCAACTGGAGATTCAGTGATCTTTCACAGTGTGCATATAAGTCACCCAGAAATAACAAGGGTTCTTATATTTGAGGATGAGCAGTTTATAAAGCAGGTAAAAATACACACATTTGCTTTTAGATTTTAATGCTCTGAGAGTGAATGACTGCTGATATTTGAACAAAAGAGTAATCATAGAGGTACACACAAACACACACACACGAAAATGGGGTCTCATTTATAATTATTTGCAAGATGAGTCATCACTGAATATGTCAGAGATGTCACTGTGACTAATTCCGAAAGGCTCTCTGTTTTTCTTTTTACTTCCATTTAGCCACGGAAATCTTCTGGGAACTAAACTCGGGGTCTTGTTTGTTTGAATGACGGAGCATATTTTTCTTCACGCTATGTGAAATAATAAAACAAAGGTAAAATACATCTACACACCTACACCATTTTAAACTGGCTGCCCTACTTTACCATCTGCCATCAACAGGCTGTGGATCAACTTAAAGCCAGTAGGAAATGAGCAGATGACTATTATCTGTACCTACATATAAAAAGAGAACAGTGTTTTTAGCAGATGGTCAAACACAAAACATTACCACAGTAGACATTACGTTTCTAAGGACATTAAATTCTTTGTTTGGTTCAGCCCCTTTTTTGGATTCCACCCTAAAGTGATGAATCACTGCTATTCTGACCAACAGACTCCAAACATTTAGGCTCTCTGAAAATAAACCATACAAAAACAGTTCAAATTGCCCCATCACACTCTTTCTATAAGCTGTATTCAAGAAGGCTATTACAAGCTACTACAGGTGTGTGTTTTGGGGTGTGTGCAAAAAACTGGAAAAGTTGACTTTTTTATTATTATTGTTCCGTGACCAAAGAAATTAGTAAACTATCCATGATGAAGCAATACTACAGCTGAAATAATGGAACACTTTTTTAAAAATAGTGTAAACATGACAAAGAGTGTCTGGTGCGGCCGGTGTACGATCATGTGAATCACAAATAATTACCTCACTAGTTTATTACACATTAAGCAATATATTTATACCAGTTTACTGGGTTTTGGGTTTTATAGTCCCACTGCCACTGCCCTTCACATTTTAGTGTTTTGTTTGCTCCCAACACTCCCAACCTTACTAATCAGCTTATCAGCAGCCCCTTGTTGAGTTCAAGTGGGTGTGTTAAGGCGGGGAAGGCACAAAATGTACAGATCAGGGGGCCTCCAGGATCAGGGTTAGGAAAAACAATACTGTACAACGATCAGAAAGAACCTTACTTTAATTTTTCTTCTCTTATTTTAAATACAGGCTAAAGAACAAGTTGCTATTTTTTTCCGCATCAGGAAAAAAGAAAAGAATATATTTACCATAGAAGTACACATTTTCCAGTGTCTATTGTCCACTCCTTGCTTTCAATACAGCTACGGTCCTTTTTCCACACCTCCAAAGTTTAGTCCTACAATCAACTTTGCAAACTAGTAATCATAAAAAACACATTTGATGATACAGAGTCTGGACTTTTGAAAACACCAGCACATTCTTTGTCTATCTACTCCATTTATAAGTAACAGCTTTATGACAGTTTGTCTGAGAGCAGTCCCAGTTTTTTCTACAACAAAAAAATTTCCAGTTTTGTCCACCCTTGTATTTTTATTTATTTTCCTTTGATTTTTACCTTTCATTATATCTAGTCTCTTTGGAAAAATCTCCTAAAAATAAATTTTTGAGTAATAGTCTGGGTCAGTTTATAAACTGCAAAGTTCTATAGGCTATTTGGCTGAGTCACATCTACAGGTGCTGTTAAATATTGTATATGCACACAAATGACTGTACTCTTAGTAAGCTAAGTCATTAAAAACGTTGAGCTATTTGTGGAATAATTGATTGACGTTTCAGAACAAGGGCCTGCTGTTTAGGAAATACACTGTTTGGTAAAAGAATTGTTGATTGCAGCTATTTATTGGTTGGAAAGTAGGATTATTTTTGTCATATTGTATTTGGGCACAGTTTAATAAAGGCAATAAACCACTCAAAGTCATGCAGCATGAAAACGTTTTATTTTCATTATTGCAAATAATTGGCAGCACGTTGTCGCTGTGGGCAGCAGTGTTGCCTCGCAGCAAAAATGCCTGACTTTGATTCCCAGCTGAGGTTCTTTCTGTGTGGTGCTTGCATATTCTCCTCATGTCTGTGTAGGTTTCTTCCAACAGTCCAAAGACATACAGTCAGTTGAACAGGAGATGCTAAATTGCCCCTGGGTGTAAATGTATATGTGTGTGTGTGTGTGTGTGTCTGCCCTGTGATGGACTGGTGGCTTGTTCAAGGTGTTTCCTGCCTTCTGCCCAATGAACACTGGGGTAGGCTCCAGAGACCCACTGGAAAATGACTGAATTAATGTATTGCAAATGAATTCACAAGTAATGATCTCATTTGTTAGGAGAATCTGTTTGACACTTAATTAATTAATTTATTTATTACTTTATTTATTTATTTTGTGACATTATTGCTTAGTTTTGTATTTTAAGCACACAAGTCTATGATTCTTTTTACTTTTTGGTACTTCCCAACCCCATATATTAATTCTCTATTCTATTCTATTCTATTCTATTCTATTCTATTCTATTCTATTCTATTCTATTCTAAGAATAAAAACAAAACATATTATTAAACAGATTAAGATGAAAACTTTACAAATATGTGGGAAATTGTTTTCTTCACCCAGATGCATTTGCTTTGTATTCAGGTGCACAGCAGGGGGCGATGGTCATAACTACCTTTATAAACATATTCGGCGCCCTGGCACAGTTCTGTGCTGCTTAGATTTTTTTAGTCTTTTTATTCCCACAAAAAATACCAGCAGTTCTCTCCTGAATATTTCATCACTTGCTCTCATTTGAAAGTTTTCCTTTTGTCTTTGGTTGGCATTAAGATATATCCGTGAGTGGAATAATGAAATAGCTTCACAAAAGCCTGGAAAGTGATGTGAGGCTGCTAGCTTGTGCCTACAGTTTAAGGCTGGGGAATTGGCCTGCAGTGCTATAGAAATGAAAAGATTTCTCTTCCTTAAAGCCTCAGTCAGGAAAAGCTGAAACAGTGCCAGAATCTGCTCTGAGGCGTGTGGGAATCACAACTAATGTACTTTTCTAAAGAAAGCATTATTGTTTGTTATTTGCCATTGCTCTACTAAAAACTGGTTACTGCAGTTTTTCAATTCATCACAAGCTTTAAACACCCAAAAATAAAACAACAAACAAAATGCTCAGCAATAAAACTCAAGAAAGCACTTGCGTATGCTAATAGAAACATCTACAACAACGAATTCTTGGACAGTAAAATATAAACAAAAATCATGTTGGGCTCCAATCCCAAATACATCATACTGCATCATCATGGCATTTGCTTTAATTGTATCAAGGTCTTAAATCAATATAAACATGGTTTTATATTTCTAATTTTCTTGAAAGCCAATCATGTTTCAATGTAGAAATATTAAATTAACTTGACTTTTCTAGTAACCATCTTAGTGGAATGCAGCAGGCTGTAATGAGCCTGCATAAACATACAGCCTAATAATTAATAAAAGTAATGTACTGTAAAGACTTTTGATGCTTTCATTTGAAGCACATGATATGGATCCAAAAAAAGAAACACAGACTTAAATATGTGCTTCACTTCGACACAGAAAAATAATTTCAAATGACAAATAATGGTCTCCTTTGAAGGGACTGGAAAGGCAAGGTGTGTTCTTTTGTTTTTGCTGTGTGCTGAATCATTTGGGTTTGAGATCAAAAGATGCCGATACTACCTCCACAGTGCTTGACCCATAAGTTTCTGAAAGAGATTAGATCCCTTGAACTGACAAGACATGCCTGAAGTGCCCCAGAAAAAAGCACCCTCCAATGGTCCCTGGGTGCTGTGTATAGGGCAGCCCACCGCAAGTGTGCTCACTGTCCCCCGTGTGTGTATATGTGAGTGTTTCACTGCACGGGTGGGTTAAATGCAGTGGTTAAATGCCTCTGTGTGCAAGAACAAATGGCAAATGGTTCTAAATTCAATGTATTACATTTCTAATTTCAAGCTGTTTTAAGGGTTCATTTTCAATTTCAAGCTCGAGCTTGCTCACCTACCTGGAAATACAAGCAGAAAAATGCAAGATTACTCACTGAGGCACTGTGCCTGTGCAGTTGTGTGAGTTTGTGTGGTTTAACCTTTGATTTTCATTGTGGTAAAGCATGCAGCAAGCATTTTGAGAGTAAGTAGTCTTTCAAGCTGTCTTGATTTCCGATATGCATGCAAAACTGTGCAAATCTTCAAGCCAGCATGTTTCAAAGGTGATAAAGACTTTAACCAGCAAAGGGTTATGCCGCCCCCCCCCGACCCCCGACCCCCCCTCCGCTACACCCCATTGCTTTATTGACCCAGTTTCAGGTGTGTGTGTGAGCTGTCCATTAAAAGCCACTGAGAAGAGCAGCGGGCACAGTTGATACCGCTCTTTTCCCTTGTACAAAGCAACACATAGCATTCTGAAATATTCACACATGAAATAATACAGTTGTAAGAAGGAGGTTCTAATGGTGATGCACTGAATTTTCTTGACTGAAATACGTTCATCACTTCCACATGAACACAATCTACTATCAAAAGAAAGTGAACTAGAAGTCTAGAACAGGTGTTGATGAAATGTGTTCAAAGGAAAGAGGAAATTATGCACAAATTTGAATCAACTAAATTAATGCAGTAACATTAAAACTGTTCAAATGAATCACTGGTCATACATCAATCTGTATACATTGGAATTTTATATTGTTGCTGTCCAAAGTAAAACAAGAATCTCCATATATATATATATATATATATATATATATATATATATATATATATATATATATATATATATATATATATATATATATATATATATATATATCCCAAATATACATAAAACCCAAAATTTTACACATACAGTTTTACACATTTAATTTGGTGTGTTTTTTTCTCTAGGTCAAAGAGAAGGCTTTCTCAAACCATCACTCTTAAATTTCAACTTAGAACTTTTCTCTTCATGTGAAAGTGAGGGATTTAGCATTAACTTATTTTCTTTAATTATAGTAATGACAATGCTGTCCCATGTTTTGTGCATTGTTAAGCAGGAGGTGCGACTGTATCCCTGTTCTTCACGGCCCCATGGGGAGCAATTAGAGCCCATTGTTTTAAAATAAATGTCCTTTTAGTATTTTAAAGAAAGATGATTTAATGTGCAACCATTACAACCTATGTTTGCTAGATATGTTCTGGCGAGTGTTTTTGAGTTCTGTGCTAAAATGTACACTTGCGAAACAATCACTACTTTTTTTACTTATCATTTTCAGTAGTCTCATAATTGTTGTGGTAGTGACTGAATCTAGTGTTTTTCCAAAGCAAAGGATTTTAGTCTAAAATTCATGTCAGTAAAAAGTCTGAAATGGGCTTTGAAACAGGTTAGTAGAATGATCCATATACACATTTCGGAGCAACATATGCTACCCTGTGGATTATTTAGATGACTGCCATGCTTATTTCAACATGGAAACACTGAGCTGCTTTCTGTATGTGTTACATCAGCATGACTGTGGGCGCTAGACTAGTCAGCTTGCAGTGCCTTTGGAATAGAAGGCCATTTATGGGTTGCATAGCTAAAGACTAAGTAACAGGAGAATAGCAAAAGCCCTGAAAATGTACAACCGCAAATCAGAAAAAAAGTTTAATATAAAGACATTTTAGAAAATGCTACTAAAACATTGCAGTGTTTCTTACTTTGATTTTAGCTTTTATTTTAATGCAGACAGTATGAATCCAAGATATTTCATGTTTTGTCTGGTCTGGTTAATTTTATTTGTTAATACACATTGCACTATTGCACTAATAACTTTACTACCTCACTGGACTCTATTTATTACACATTGCACAATTTGCACACAACCAGCAATTATTTATTATTCTCTGTCTGTACTGTGTTGTGTTGTCTGTCCGTACTTGTTTGTTTGTGTTGCACTTGTGTCTGTATGCACTGTCTATGTTGCACCATGGTCCTGGAGGAACGTTGTTTCGTTTCACTGTGTACTCTGTATGTAGTTGAAATGACAATAAAAACCCACTTGACTTGACATTCATGCAGGCATTTCAGGCCTGCGACACATTCCAATAACAGGACAGGGGGAATTAAGGGTTAGTAATGAGGGACAAAGACTTCAAACAGAAATATCACTCAAAAAGTTACTGAAAGCTTAAAAACTTGTTCCTCAAATAAAAATTGGATCTGCATATTTCTCCATCTGCAGTGAAAAACATCATGAAACAACTCAAGGAACATGCATGAAGGGCAAGGGCATGATCTCTGATCTCTCAGACAGCACTGCATCAAAAATCATCATTTAATAATAGCTGATTTAACCACTTGAGCAAGGTATAACTTCAGTAAGTCTGTGTCGAGCTCTGCAATATGGATTTAAATTCACAAATACCAATTCCAACTTTTACTGTGCAAAACAGAAGCCTTATGTTAAGCATGTCCAGAAACAGCATTGACACCTCTGGGCTCAGAGGCATCTGAGATGACCCACCTTACAGTGTTCAAACTGATCAATAGACTTAATATTTTTTGGACGCTGTGTGCTCCAGATCAAAGACACAAAGGACCATCCAGTCTGTTCCCAGCAAGAAGTCCAAAAAACAGAGACTGTTATGGTATGGGGTCAGTCTGTCAGGGGAAGGTTATTTACATGTCTGTAATGGAGCATTAATGAAAAGTACATTGAGATTTAAGGGGTACTGGACTGGCCTGCCTGCACTGTCCCCAGAAGAGAACGTGGAAAATTACTGAAACGGAAAAATGCGACAGTGGTAATCGTGTACAGTTGCACACCTTTAAGATGTTTGCAGGAAGAATAGGACAAAGTAACACCTGAAATACATCCTCTCTCTGTATCCTTGGTGCCAAAACATCTTATAAATGTTGTGAGAGGGAGTGGCAACATCACAAGGTGGTAAATTCTTTACTGTCCTAACCTTTTTTGGAATGTGTTGCAGGCCTGAAATGCAGGAATGGATGTATATTAACAAATTATTAAAGATGACCAGACAAAACATGAAATCGCTTTAATGCATTCTGTCTACAAAGAAATAAAAGTCAAAATAAAAGTAAGAAACACTTTTTTAATTGTATTTTTGATGCAATTGTGTCTTTTCAGATTTGGGATTATGTAAAAATAAACAGACACACATACACAAAGAGAGAAAGAGAGGAAGAGAGAAAGAGAGAGAGAGATAGAGATAGAGATGATGATGATAAATGCCTTGGTGAAGCGCCAACCTTCACACAAATCTCCAGAATATGACCCTGTCAAAAAGACAAATGGAAATAAACTTCTTTCACAGGTTTAGTTGTAGTAGTTGTTGTTGTTGTTTAGCATGCTTGTGGCTTTACAGTGATTATTTGAAAAGTTTGTGGTTTCAGTTCTGCCTTTTTTCACAGTTTTGTCCACTTTTTGCCTTTAGTGAAACCGCATCTCTATCTATTTTTATTAAGTGTTCAGAACAAACTTTCAATAAGAGCCATTACGCTGCTTCCCTGCACTCCTCCAATTTCTTTTCGAAGCTGTTATACATTTTTCTCCAAATTTATGTGGGCGCCTCTACCATCAAAAAAGCTGCCTCGATTACAGTCAGGCACACAACTGGGCAAGCCGAGCGCCGCATACCTTTGAGAACATGTTGCCTGGCAACAGTATGAGGTGGCAGTGGAACAAAATTTTTGCAGCACGACTCAATAGAAAAAAAAATATAAATAAATGGTCACCTAAGTCCTGCTTCGAGGAATGGGTCCAATAGGACCAATTTATTCAATCTCCAGAGCAGAATCCACGTTGACTCACTGCTATGACTCATAAGCCGTAGTTTATAGGCTTCAAAGTAAAAACATAAATACATTCAGACTATATATGTACTTACCATTATTTCTGAGTTTATTTTATAGCAACAAGATTGTAGCTTTACTGTTAACACATGAATGCATAAACATATATATATATATATATATATATATATATATATATATATATATATATATATATATATATATATATATATATATATAATAAAATACTGAACTGAATTAGGTGGCATGTTGAACTGATATGATTTAAATGTGTATATCATTTCTACATAAATAATATATTTTACATCAACTTAGTTACTACCAAAAGTAATGAAAACACAATGAAACACAATTAAACTTGATAAATACATGATGTAATTTTTTAAATATGGTTTATGTGGAAATTATGCGCACATCATAGCACATAGCTCTTGCTTCAGCAGAACAGAGAAATATTTTGGAAACAGTATTCTCATTTATTTGTTTATGCAGTACATTTTTGTCATATTAAAATATATTTGGTTGTAGTTTTGCACTCATGTAGTTCATGGTTGGGAAAGTTTCCTTCCAAAATTCCATTACAGGCCTCAACATTTCACCCCTGCGTCTAGACGTTTTTTGTTTTTGCCCTCCCTTCACTTCCATCTCTTCCATTACTAAATGCCAGCTAACCTTTACACTGTGTGAACATTTCATGATGAACAGACAAATAGAAATGGTCCAACATCACTTGGAAAATAATCGTATTATGTTCATGTGCATGAAGTTGAATGCTTTGTTACAGCATTGATGTTACACTGTTCTTATACACTAACCCAACTATAAAGTCTGTTTTTATACCTTAACACAACATAATGTCCCATTCATATGCCCCATATGTATTTTACATGAGCAGCTAATTCATCAAGTACACCTCCTTATATCTACACTCACTTATATCTACAATTACAGACTGTAGTTCATCTGTTTCTCTGTATACTCTGCTAACCCCTTTAACTCTGTACCTCTATGCTCAGGACCCCTACAGGATCACCACAGGGCAGGTGTTATTCTGTGTTATGCTGGTGTGAGTGGACCAGACACAGCAGTGCTGCTGGAGATTTTAAACACCTCAGTGTCACTGCTGGACTGAGAATAGTCCACCAACCAAAACTATCCAGTTAACAATGTCTTGTGGGCAGCGTCCTGTGACTGCTGGTGAAGTACTAGAAGATGACTAACATAAACTGGAACAATGCTATTGTCTCTGAATTTACATCTACATGGTGGACCAACAAGGTAGGAGTGTCTAATAGAGTGGACAGTAAATGATTGTGGACAGTGGACAGTGAATGATTCTCAGCACTGCAGTGACACTGACGTGGTGGTGGTGGCATGTTAGTGTGTTGGTACGAGTGGGTCTCCGTATAATTTGTTAGCACTCTTTTACCCTGCTCTGTGTTGGTCCTGTGGGGGTCCTGAAAATTGAAGAACAGGGTGAAAGGGGCTAATAAATTTACAGAGAAACTGATAGACTACAGTCTGTCTAGAAGTCTAATGTGCACCTATGAGGTAAGTGGAGCTGATAAAATAAACAATGAGTGTAGAAACAAGGATACACAGACACAAGGTACATCCTAAAAACTGCTTAGGTGAGTATGCACTGACAATAAAGCTCAACTGAACTGAACTGAATGGTGGAAGATACGACGATGAAGAACTTCTTGCAATTAGAAATTAGAAGTAATGACCTTATTCGGCAGAAGTAGTCCCACTTTATACTAAGCCTCTTTAATCACAGTGTGGTTACACATTAACAGTGTAATTACTGGTGATGTGTTATGGAGACACATTACAGTAGTACAGCTTAAGCAATGTGAGTATCAACTTCAGTTATGTAATTGCAAAAGTTGTATTTTATTACACACTTGTGATGGTCACATTACGGTTACATTGCAGAAACGGTTAAAGCTGGAACTGTAATTAGGCACATTACTAATGCTACTACTACTACTAAAGCTATTACAACTACTACTACTACTACTACAACTACTACTACTACTACTCAAGCACACTACTGTTAATGTTAACTTGCCAGTTTTAAAAGCTGTACTACTGTAATCTGTAAAAGTGAATACAACAACAGTAATAGCATTGCTGTGTTTGTTAATGTGTAAGTACACAGTTTTAGAGGCACTTAATAAAATTCAACTGATTAGGTAGGCTCTATATTTTTGTTATTGTGACAGATTCTTAAAACCAAAAATCATTCAAAAATCACATTATATACCCCAGAACTTCATCCCATTAGAAAGCTTCATTCATTGTGAGTAAGAAATCATGCATTTTCATTTAAAACTGACATTTCTGAATGAAACACAGTATCAGAGAGAGTTTCTGAGTTAGCGAAGCATTTTACCTAGATGACTGTAGGAGGCAAAGGGAGTGGGAGGTAAGACATGATATTATAGTTTAATATTGTTTTTCCCCACCCACAAGCGCATGGTGATGTAATCAAAACTCAGTCAACTGAATTGGGCTTAATATGATCAGACTTCTTAAAGCAGTACGACTCCATCAAAACTTGACTCATTTTCTGGAATTCCCTTTATTTCTTCATGGGCGATGGGTGAATCCCACTCATTGATGGGACTGTTTGAGAAGTTTCCTGATGTTGTGACATAAAACTCCTTCAGCTTTTGTTTGGGTGATGTGTGAACTACAACACTGTTCCACTCGTTTGTGGGTTGTATTAAAACTAGATTTTACTATACGTTAATAAATTCTATATACAGCCTATTTACAATAATCTCATGTCAAGGGAAGTGTTGGTCATACATCACGGGAGTAGAAAACACATCATCATGAATGTCCTGTTTTTGCATAGATGAAAGGAACATTTACATACAGTGTCCAGGTTTACAAGGTGTTGGAAATAAAGATTGCTGTACGAATTTGTATCGTGCCAATCTGAAGACAAAACGAAATAGCAAGTGAGCACCTAGATTCTGAAAGAAATGCGTGTCAGGCCAAAATAAATATTTCAAATATATTATTTCACTGATTTTCCAAATCTAATGATCTTTTATAAATATAATAATTTGGTCTCTGAATAACAGAACAAGTAACATACAGACATCTCTAGAGCTGAACACAGTAGTAGAGGGCTTTTTTCCCAAAAGGCTTCAATAATCACAGATAAAACAGAGATATATTTTTCCTTCCAATATCATTTTTTTTAAATACATTTTCTTCCAAAGGCCTGCTTCAGGAAACTCAGACATAATAAACATATAGAGGAGGGGGATGACGAGTCTCCTCTGACATGTTTCTCAACCAAAC
Organism: Megaleporinus macrocephalus; assembly: GCA_021613375.1. NCBI lineage: Eukaryota > Metazoa > Chordata > Actinopteri > Characiformes > Anostomidae > Megaleporinus > Megaleporinus macrocephalus. The sequence goes on from CM038702.1 coordinate 22,985,146, forward strand.
AAAAAACTCTCAAGTTTTGTATCCCAAGGTAAGATCCTCCACTGTGTATGATCAAATGATCAAATGATCACAGAAGGTCCTCCAATGTTGTTCTGAGATAGGCGTCTTTTCAAAGCCAGCACGTTTGTGTTCTTTCCTATAGGACTGAAGCTTCAAATCAAGCCCCTGAGGAGTATTCACTTTTCTTTTCATCCGCTGAGAGAAAGGCCTCTGAAACAGCTAGCCCAGTTAGCCTGGTTTAGCAATGTTTGCTTAGTTAGCATACTGGGAGTAAAAGGCCACTTTGACGCGCTCTATCTGGTGGCAGAGTTTGATGGCCGGACCCAGCTTCAGATCCATACACTCCTGGACGGTGGGAAGGGTCAACAGCAACAGAGCTTGACCATCAATGTCCTATCAAAGAAAAGAAAGAGACCTCATTCGAGCACCTTCGAGAGAGTGTTTTTCAAGTTGGGAGACTGTTTTTCAAGTTTTTAAGATATCGTGGCTGTCCAAAGAACAACATGCATCTTCATTTTTGGCTATTTTATGAATGGACCAATGGAAATGCTCAAAAACAGCTTGGAAAATATTACGGTTCCATTGACCTACATTAAAAGAGAAGTATGTTTTGGCTTTTTTTGTAAAGGTACTGTTTTGGACAGCCACAATATGCAACCAATAAAGAGGCCAAATCTGCACTGCTTTAAATCTTGAGCTGACAAAAACAGATCTTTGTTGTACATTTTCAAAAGGTTCTGTAACCATATACAAAGAAACCACATAAACCTTTAATGACTTCAAAAGGTTCTCTACATCACCAATCTGACTTAAATAAGGACCTCTGAAGATGAAATAGTTCAGACAAATGTATTTAATGCAATTTTCCTTTACTCCCCATTACAGTCTCGTGGTTTGATAGTTGCTTTGTTTGTTTTGCAGTTGAGACACATGGAAAATGTAAACTTGTAAACTAATTAGCACTGTGTAAACTGCATGTCTAGAAACAAGAGAGACAAAGTAATGGCTCTACAAATAGAACGTTTGTGCTCTGCTTTAAAGGGTATAAAACAAAAGTGTCCATTATAAAGTTTTGACACCTGAATGAATGAGGCAGTGAAACCATGTGCTTCTTTCACTTTTTCAGAATGGGATGTAGGCTACCCAGTATCTGCTTTTACACTATTATATGAGGATATGTCCTCATCTACATCCTCTTTGTCACCTGAAGAAACCATTCTGCCCCTTTATTCATTTTTGGCATGTTTGAGTAAAGAAAAAGAAAACATGCTGCCCTCTGAAATACTATTCACATGCTGTATCCACAAGAAACAACCCAAAATAAGAGCATTTAGACAGCACATGTCCTATATATCTCTGCTGTCCAGAAAAAAAAAAACTCTTAAAAAATGTATCTCCAATTTGGACCTTTCTACATCATATGTGCACAGTAGTTGTCCTATACATTGTGTAAAAATGTAATGATGAATGCACCAATAGAAATGCTCCAGAACTGATCAAAATAAAATAATTTTATATTGATTTGCACTGAAATTCGGTAATGATTTTGCCCACTTTTATAAATATTAACTTGTTCTTATTTTGGAGACAATATTTGTTTGATTCACAGCAAGATTTTGGCATCTCAGTGTGCCCATGGAAGGCCAGCCATCACTGCTATATACAAACCGGATTCCAAAAAAGTTGGGACACTAAACGAATTGTGAATAAAAACTGAATGCAATGATGTGGATGTGCCAACAGATTAGAACACAAATCACAGATCAAAAGTTTAAACTGAGAGAATGTATCATTTTAAGGGAAAAATATGTTGTTTCAAAATTTCATGGCGTCAACAAATCCCAAAAAAGTTGGGACAAGGCCATTTTTACCACTGTGTGGCATCCCCCCTTCTTCTTACAACACTCAACAGACGTCTGGGGACAGAGGAGACCAGTTTCTCAAGTTCAGAAATAGTAATGCTCTCCCATTCATGTCTATTACAGGCCTCTAACTGTTCAATCGTCTTGGGCCTTCTTTGTCGCACCTTCCTCTTTATGATGCGCCAAATGTTCTCTATAGGTGAAAGATCTGGACTGCAGGCTGGCCATTTCAGTACCCGGATCCTTCTCCTACGTAGCCATGATGTTGTGATTGCTGCAGAATGTGGTCTGGCATTATCTTGTTGAAGAATGTAGGTCTTCCCTGAAAGAGAGGACGTCTAGATGGGAGCATATGTTGTTCTAGAACCTGAACATAGTTCTCTGCATTAATGGTGCCTTTCCAGACATGCAAGCTGCCCATGCCACAAGCACTGATGCAACCCCATACCATCAATGATGCAGGCTTCTGAACGGAGCGTTGATAACAACTTGGGTTATCCTTGTCCTCTCTGGTCTGGATGACATGGTGTCCCAGTGTTCCATAAAGAACTTCAAATCGTGACTCATCTGACCACAGAACAGTCTTCCATTTTGCCACACTCCATTTTAAAAGACCCCTGGCCCAGTGCAAACGTCTGAGCTTGTTGAGCTTGCTTAGAAATGGCTTCCTCTTTGCGCTGTAGAGTTTCAGCTGGCAACGGCGGATGACACGGTGGATTGTGTTCACTGACAATGCTTTCTGGAAGTATTCCTGAGCCCCTTCTGTTATTTCCTTGACAGTGGCATTCCTGTTTGAGGTGCAGTGACGTTTAAGGGCCCGGAGATCACGAGCATCCAGTAGAGTTTTACGGCCTTGACCCTTACGCACAGCGATTGTTCCAGATTCTCTGAATCTTTTGATAATGTTATGAATGTTATGGTTGATGATGATAACTTAAAAGTCTTTGCTATTTTACGCTGGGTAACACCATTCTGGTATTGCTGCACTATCTTTCTGAGCAACTATGGTGGAATTGGTGATCCTCTTACCATCTTGGCTTCAGAGAGACACTGACACTCTGAGAAGCTCTTTTTATATCCAATCATGTTGTCAATTGACCTAATTAGTGTTAATTGGTCTTCCAGCTGTTCGTTATATGCTCAATTTCCTTTTTCCAGCCACTTATTGCTACTTGTCCCAACTTTTTTGGGATTTGTTGACGCCATGAAATTTTGAAACAACATAAATTTCCCTCAAAATGATACATTCTCTCAGTTTAAACTTTAGATCTGTGATTTGTGTTCTATTCTGAATAAAATATTAGATGTTGGCACCTCCACATAATTGCATTCAGTTTATATTCACAATTTGTTTAGTGTCCCAACTTTTTTTGAATCCGGTTTGTACACCAAACAGGTGTATATGATGTAGGTATCATCCTCCTAAGTAACATTCAGATAGTAATAATAATAATAATAATAATAATAATAATAATAATAATAATATTAATAAACAAAAAACTAAGTATGATATATATATATATATATATATATATATATATATATATATATATATATATATATATATATATATATATATATATATATATAAAATCAGAATGCAACTGGAGACCATTGGTCCATTGGCTTGGTTTTAAAACCGTGAATCCAAGACGTATGAATAAAGATTTTTCCATAACATGTTTTCTTCAGTTTGATTGGTGGAATTTGTAATGTATTTTATGTTTGTCATTATTATTACATTGGTCAAATTATTTCCTGATTTTTTTCTATATGCTTCTTTGGAGGGTGACGTATTATACCTGACTTGTAGATGACGTTGGTAATGGGTGGTATAGTGCTGTTGGACTATATTGCAGTGACGAGCGCACTGAGGAAGGCTGAAGTGCCAAAACGTTTGTATTTTATCTGTAAGTCAAATAAATATATTGGAAATAATACAGGTGTTGTTCGATTTCTCTTCCAAACAGTTTTTGAGTAAAATGATGTTCTTTTAATGCTAAAACTGGTTCTGAACATTCTGAACATTCAGTGTGTAATGGCCTTAAATCTCACACTTGCTTCAAACTGTGTTGAGGTATGATGAAAAAAGTATGCAGGTTATTTAAATTAAATTGTAGCAACCAGCGTGTGGTAATTGGGGGGGTTCAATGTTGCTTAAATAAGTGTTCTACCTCACACATCTCATTTTTTGGCTTTGTCTAAGAAATCAGTTTGAATTCACACTTCTACCGAGCTCTCGAAAGATTCTGCAAGTTTTTAGATTTAGACATAGGCTATGGCATAATGTAGTTTTTCAGAGGTAGTTTGGTTATAGAATTGCTAGGCTAAAAGGACCAAGTGGGTGAACCAGCGCCACCTTGAGGTAGATCAGTGCTGCAGCTCTAGTTAGTTGAGTAAGACAGAAGCTTGTCAGTTGTGGTTAATGCAGCAATACAATAGCAGTAAAACATATCAATAAAGTTCATTTTGGGGACCTCAGGTTCCGAAAGGTTAATTAGGGGGTCCCAGACACCTTAGGACCATAGGAATGGTCCAATGTATAGAAACCATGCTGCAGCCTGAATTTTGTGTCTATTTATGCACATAACAGTATATCTTTATATCTAATGCTATAAACAAATAAATCTACTAGTAGAATACTGAACAACTAAAGTGAGTTCGAGGCGAGTGTATGATGATTTAGGTATGCAGTTAGCACAGTGCTAATGTACTGGTATATAGCAAAGTCCATTTAGGAAATTCTGCCCACTCAGTGGTCATTTTGGCAAAGCCACTAGGCCGTTATTTACACTAATACAAGAGAAGGCTCCTATCTCTTTAAATGGGGAGTGATCAATAAAGCCCCAACTGAAAGTCAAAAGCGCATTAGACATCACTGGTATAATTTAAGGGCAGCTTTTTGTGCTGGTGGCTTAAAGCTTATTGGTTTATTTTACTGGAGCTTTCCATGTTGAGTGTTGCAAGCTTTTCCATTCATTTTCCAACCAGTGACTACCTTCTTTATAATGTCTCAACTTACAAGCTCCCATTATTAGCTACTTTAGTTTTTTAACAGACTTAAGTCTTAGCAAATTGTTTCTTTCAATGTGTCTTATTCTGAGTGTGTGTTTACCTGCTCCTGGAATATCTTGGCGAGTGAGGCACAGTCGGTAGACATGATAAAGTCAACCACATCAGAAACACTCCACTCCAGAGGATTCCGTTCCAGAACCAGACGACCCTCCTCCTCCTCAATATGGTCCGGCTACACATACGCATAAATAAATGATGTGAAATTTATTTTTCCATGCATGAAAGGCATGTGCTAAAATGCAATCACAGCAGGGGTGAGAACGGTTACAGGCTTCACAATACGATATCATGGTACTTGAGTCATGATATGATTCTACCAAGTTATTTTTGAGTTATATTACCAAGTTATATTATCTTCTATTGGGATATGACATAAAATGATATACTCTAATTAATTAGTTTCAACAAATTCTTTCACAATATCCCAAACTATTCTTTGTACACTTCACTTTTATTGAAGCAAAGCAGAACTGTCAAGACAAATCTTCATTTGTCTAATAGTGGGGTCAAAAACGTAAAAAATTGTATTGTACTGTACTATTTTTTGTTCTCCTGCTCCAACAATTAATAATCTAATTGTGATCTTATGAGTCACATTGCAAAAAAGTAATACCAAAACATACTGAAAGAATATGACAATAATTTTCTAGTTTATTCTCTTTTGTTACATGTTGCAAACATGTTGATACTTTTAAGACGTGTCACTCCATCCACAAGCACCTAACATTAAAACACATGAGGATTGTAGAGAGCTCTGTAGTTGCAGGCCTAACTGCATCATGGGCCCAGTGCCTACAACGATGGTTCATGATGAATTCATTTAAAGGTGCCGATTTAATGCCATCATGTTTGGAATTTCAGAATTGTACTCTGTCACAAAAACATTTAATGGGCTCAGTTTTTGGGCCAAAATAAAACTATGGGATTGTTTTCACACCCAATTAAAATATATACACTACCGCTTAGTTTAGGATCAATTGCAAATGTCCCACTTTTTGAAAGAAAAACAAATTTTCATGCAATTTTTAAAGAATAGAAATGTTTGTATTAAAGCCTATTTTTGTATAAAGGCTTATTTTGCATATAGTCCTATTATCAGCAATTCTCAGTCCTCTGTCTAAATCTCCTGGTATGGCCGCCAATCCAAGTTAGGGATGTTATTGGGCTAATTGGTTGTTAGGACACTCTTGCTCAATTGTGATGCACAGCTGAAAAACATTCTACTAATAAGTGAGTATAAAAGGGAGAACAACATTCTAGGTTAGTTTAGTATCTGAAGATCAGCAGTTGATGGCTTGCTGACCGACTCAAAATGACCAGAAAGAAACAACTTTCTTTAGAGACCCGTCAGTCCATTGTTGTGTTAAGGAAGGAAGATACTCCATTAAAAACAAGAAAAATTCACTGTGATCCCAAACTTTTGAGCGGTAGTATATATATATATATATATATATATATATATATATATATATATATATATATATATATATATATATATATATGTGTTATTCATTTTAAACTTCATAAAGGATTGAACTGGATTGTGTTGAAATTTGACACCTCATGATGTACTGAATCATCTGTATCACATTGCTAAACTGAATCATCAAAGTTTTGTATGGCTCTCACCTTTGTGTGTGTGTGTCTGGCCGTCTGGTTATGTGTGTAGGAGTGAGAGCGTGTGGTTCTCCGCAGTGATGACCGGTCAGTTGTCCCAGGGTGTGTAATCCGGCGCTGCGTGACAGACCGGCGTGGCCGGCCTCTCCTTGACACGTCCATGTAGGACCGGGGAGGGGCTTCCTCATGTGGCTCTGAGCTGGAGCCTTCCTCACTGACAGAATCATCATCATCCTCATAGAAATAGTCACTGTCCTGTGAAGAAGACCACAGTGAGTGCGTATGAGCGTGTGTATGGGAGAGTAAGGGAGAGAGAGTGTGTCTGTATATACATTCCCTGTTAGAAGTTTGTATAAACGTTGTGTTCAGGAAAGAGTTTCTGATTTTAAGGTTACGTTTGTGTGTGGGGTGGGGGTGGGGGTGGGGTGTGTCGAATCTGTCTTTTTGTTTTTTTAAAACACAAACAATAAAAACATCTTTTTAAAGCTTAAAAAATCACCTACAATAATTAGCACATATTTTGAATATATCTCATACAACCACAAATAACCAATCTGACTGGTCGCTGCTCGGCTTATTTGCATAAAACATATCCAGAAGGGAAGAGCAGACGTTAACACTGTGTATTTTTTGTGTCATCTGCCAACATATGCATATGTTTATACTCTTATAACACCTTTAGCACATTATAATTTGTTTTGATTTAATGTAAAGCTTTTATTAAGAAACACTTGGATGTTATATTCTGTTCTGTTTACATCATATCTAATGTTTGTTACAACTCTTATCAGATAAAAATGAAGAATTTGGTTTTCCGAGTGCAGAGTGGTGGCGTTTAGAAGCAAACGCATCAAAAAACGATACCAGGCTTCCAGTGGCTGATAGGCAGCGTTGGCAAATCATAAATCCTGGTAATTAAACAAACGTAGACTACTCAAACTCTATCCTGCACTGCATTAACCTCCATCAAACTGTCCCTCAAGGCAATTACACCGAAGAAACACAGAGTCAACAGAATCAAAGAGCTGACTCCAAGCATTTTAACTCTCATGATTATTGGCCAGAAGTCCCCCAGACGTGTTAGAATCATCTATTCAGGAATCAACTCCCCATTATGAAGAGCAAGTTTTGTCTAAACAATGATTTGATTTGACAGTTTTCTTATCCTAACTGTTGTTAAAAGCCCATATTTAAACTCTTCTGTTCTAAAGGTGGCTTAAACACCTGAAACGTTTGAGTGCTGAAGGGTGCTGACATCACAACAAGGGGATAAAACATGTGGCCCTTGGCTTTATTCCCAGTATAGCATGGTCACTAATACTGTCCCCAGGGTTCAAATTGTGTCTAAGGTGTTGGGGAGTCTTCTAGTGGAAAGTGTAACTATGTGTAACTATGAGGTGATATTGATGTACTCGTATCATAGTGAGGTTTAGGCAGAAGTCTTTAAACTTCATGTCTACATTAATATAGAAGAATTTGCGCTTAAGGCTACTACAACCCAAACAGCAAGTTTTCATTTTAATTCTTGGTGCCACTTAGAATTTTACCACTACTACTTTAAATGAAACCCAAACTGATACCATTAAAAGTCATAGCAGATCACACATGGCTTAAAATGTACACAGGGTAAGAGTAAAGTCGGCTGGCAGGTAGCAAAGTGATACAGAAAGCATGCCTGTGTAGTGTGTGTCTAACCTGAGGTGACTCTGTGTTGTTGTAACCTACAGAAGAGCGCCGTTTCTTCTGAACAAAGATGGTTTTGCGTTTCTTCCTGCGGCGTGCAGATTTGGCTGTGTCTCCATCCTGCGTGCTCTCTGCCAGACTGGGACGCCCCACTTTCCGTCTCTTTCCATAGTAATACGCTACACACACACACACACACACACACACACACACACACACTCAGTATGCGCACTTTACCAACACACTCTGCTAGAACAATGATCAGGTCAGAGTGTGTGTATGTGTGTAGGTGTTTATGAGGAAAATGATACCTCACATTCAAAGCCATATCATTTTCATTCCAAACGTAAAATTCAAATAAGCACAACCGTCTCATCAAGAGAGCAGAGAGCAGAGTGTGCAACCTACAAAAACCTTCAAACTGTCTCCTTCTTTCGCACTCTCCCCCCCTCCCTCTCTCTCTCTCTCTCTCTCTCTCTCCCCCTCTCTCAGAGGAACTGGCTATTATCTCGCTCCCTCCCTCTCACTGTCTCTGTAATTCTGTTTCTTTCTATCAGTATTTCACTCTTTTTCTCTCTCTCACCCCCCTCTCAAAGAAACTGATTATTATCTCCTACCCTCTTTCTCTCTGGTGTTCTCTCAGGCTCTCTCTCGCTCCCTCTTTTTCTTTGTCTCTTTTTTATTCTCTCTCTTTGTTTCTGTTTTGTGTCCATCCCTTTCTTTTTTTTCTCCCCCACAATCTCTTATCTCTGTCACCTCTCTCACTCCCAATCTCTTTCTATCTACTAGTTTTTCTCTCTTTTCTCTTTTTTTCTCTTACTCCCAATCTCCTCTATCTATCTATCTATCTATCTATCTATCTATCTATCTATCTATCTATCTATCTATCTATCTATCTATCTATCTATCTATCTATCTATCTATCTATCTATCTATCTATCTATCTATCTATCTATGTCAGTCACTCACTGTATTTGGTCTTGGTGTACATGGAGCAGTTCTCGGGGCAGTTGTCTGAGACGAGTGTCGGGCCGAAGAGGTTCGGACAGCACTGGAGCCTCACACACACACTCCGGCAGAAATCGGAGACTTGCTCGGCCAAGCGCACGATCCGTACACTCGAGCGATAACTCTTCCCTTTATACCTGCAAATACACACAGACACAAATCTGTTTTCCACCTGCTCTGCCCTTTAAATATATTCTTATTGGAAAATTTGTGCACTTTCTTGCTAGAATATGCGCATGCATAAATATGTAAATCAGCTGTCTAGAAGCCTCATTATGCAAATGAGGAAAACACGCAGTTCATTAGGACCACAGACTTTATACTCTCTAATTCATCATTCATAGAACTCTCACACACACACACACACATATGTACACACACACACACACACATATGTACACACTCAAACAAACACAAACTAAGAAGATGCAAACCTTTAAAGATATTTTCTCCATGAGGAAATCTGCATTTGATAAAAAGTACCATATCTGTGTGTTATGTGAACCGTGGAAATAACAGGGCAAACAAATAATACATCTACGTACTGGCTTAATATGGGATATATTATTCATACACATATAGTTATTATTATATATTATATACACAGATGAGTCAAAAACCATATGCCTTTATAAGCATGTGCCAAATATGCTATTGATCCTCTGCGTGCCACCAAAATAACTCTGATCCCCTCAAACATAGACCCTACCAGACCTCTGAAGACGCTATGTGGTATCTGGCACCTAACCATAAGCATCAGATCCTGTAAGCACTGTATGGTGGCGCCATCATTGGACTGTGATTGGACTGTGGAATGTATCAGCACACCCCACATGCTCAATGAGACTAAGATCTGAGAACACTTTGTCATGTTTCTCCAACCATTCCTGAACCTCTTTATTTACCAAACTTCTCACAGTAAAATACTGATCTGAGGTCAACTTTAAATTATTAAACTTGCTTTTAGATCAATGTTTTTATATTTAAATATAAAATATATGCTTTAAATATATAGGCTAATGCCATCAAAGAATACCTTTGTCCTAAATGGATGTACCTGGTCCACAACAATGTTTACGTGGCACATGTGAAATTGAGGTCTACATGAATGTCCAGACTGAGGGTTTCCCAGAACAGCATTGACCAGAGCATCACACTTTCTTTACTGGCTTGTCATTAACCACTGTACATCTGGATGGAAACTCTTCCCCAGTTAAATTACGCACACATACTTGGTCGTCCATTGGACCAGGCGACTTTCTTCCATTGCTCCAAAGTCCAGTTCTGACACCAACATGGCGATTGCAGACACTTCGACAGTATACAGGGGGTAGAATAGCCACTCTGAGGGGCTGAAGCTATGCTTTCACACAGCATAGTCCAGTGCATTCTGTGTTTTGACACATTTATCCCATATCCATCAGTAAACTTTTTTGACTTGTGTTGTCAGTTCAGACCAGATGGAGCTTTAGGTGACCTGATCTATGAGCCTTGGTCAAGCAACACCCTGGCACCAGTTTGTGGTTTGTGTCTCCTAGAATCACTGTTGGTAGGTACTCACCACTGCTGACCAGGAATACCCCACAAGCCATTTCAAAGAATCTCAGATCCAGCCAGATCTGGCCAACTCAATTTGACTTTTTCAAAGATGCTCAGATCTTCAGGGCTGACCATGACTGTGAGTACTGACTGTATATAATACCATATTCCAGACATTCATTGCTTTTATTGTTTTACTGCTTGTTTATTATTATCTTTATCTGTAAGTATCAGCTTTATCTGTGTATTTATATACAATGTCAAAACATTGCATGTGTTAAAAACTATGAAACACATTTTTTTTTATTAAATGGACTTGAAATGGAATGTTTTGTTCTGATAACATATTATTAGTAGTTAATTTAACTAAAGATTTTAGGACAGCCTGGATTCTAATCTTTTTAGGTTAAAACTAGCTTTATACAGTTCGCACATGTGTAATAATAATAATTTTTTAAATAACTAAAACTTTTTCTCTTTTTCCTTTAAAGTTGCTGTTTGCAGTAGAGCATAATGGTTTTAACAAGCCCTGCATTGCATTTGTGGAAGATGTGTACACCATTGTCTTCTCATAATGATGTGATCAGTGACTAGTCAACATCAAACTTAAAGCATCATCGCAGAGCAGTGAAGTCACGTTGATCAGGCTGTAGAACCCTACGTTATGTGTGTGTGTGTCCTTACTTGGCTTTTAGTGTCTCTTCCAGACAGTTCCACTTCAGGTCTTCCACCATCTGTAACTCTCTGAGAACACGGGCAGGCTTATAGGCTGAATTTATTAACATCGTCAGAACCTGTACACATACACACACACATACATGCAGAAAGAAAGTTTAAATCCCGAATGTTGAATCATATAAATGTATCTCAACTGTACTCAACAGCACATATTCACACACACACACACACACACACACACACACACAAGTCAGCATTGTGGACTCTGCTGTACCTCTTTAAGGACAAGGGTGCACTTGCCAGGCCCTACAGTCTGAGGCAGCTCAGCGAGTCTGCCTTTATTGAGGTACGGACCAGAAAAACAGCGATGATTTACAAAGATCTGAGAGCAGCAGTACTTTCCATTCACAGAACCTACAGAACACATAAACACACACACTTTTAATAATTTACTTGATAAATACATAATTTCAGCATATATAAAATATATCACATTAACATAATTTGATCCCAAAAGTAAGTACACCAAAACTATGATTTATACGTATACAAAAAATTTTAATGACTCATCATGTATATAATTTCCACATAAATATTATTAAATATATATTTTTATTTATTAAACAACCTGCATCCATCGTGACAGACTGGCAAAGGTCGAGAGGGATGTTTTCCAAAGGTGAAGGTGCCAACCTGCAAATTGATCAGTTTAATGATGAATATAATTTCTTATATAAAAAACACACTTATGGTAAACTTATCGTTAAAACAGGCTGCAGAGCAGATGTATCTGTACAGCAAAAGCAGTATAGTGCAAAAACGTCAGAACAGTCCAGTCAAAACAGTCATTAAAGATCAGAAAATATATAATTAGACAAAGACAAAGAAAGCTCAACAACTAAATTTAATATACATATTGTTCAGTATTTTTTGTTACAGCTTCTGTTCTTTCTGGGCTCAGTTTTTTTTAAAAAGAAATCTGCAGGGATATTTTTCCACACCTCCAAAGCTCTTTGAACTTGGTTCCATTTTTACTTTTGACAATCTGAGGAACCCTCAAACACATGCAGCAATGTTTGGACCTGGGGGTAATCAGCCCACTGTTCTGAGACCACCAGCAGTTTCTTTGTTTGATTTGTAAATGTTCTGCTTTGTTGTCAGTTTTTTTCTACGTCCTCTCAGACTCGTAGTGTTGAGGGGTTTTCTCACATTGGAAGTTTGGATGGATCAGAAGTAAAAGTGGGGCTTGATTTAATGAAGATGAAAGTTTTCAGGGTTGTTTATTTGATGATGACTGGTTTGATGTTCTACTAGGTCTACACAGTTGTTAAAGTCCCTTTCCTCCCAGTTTCTTTGAATAATGTTTTGTATTTGTTGTCTTATTTTTCACCCTTTCACCCTTCACCCTGCAAGCAGACTGTTTTATGTCAAAACTTCTGAGAAATATCTCCTGAAAAAAGTTCTTGTTCTGAAAAAACTTGTTTTAAAAGACCATTGTAACGTGGTCTTTGAAAAGCAACGTGTACTGAAATGTTGATAATAGAACTGCAAATTGTGTTGGTTTTTAGATTTTTCACCATTTGAAATCCCCACTTGCCTTTTGCATTGTATAAACACTTCATGATGAATGGACCAGCAAAATAATTTTATTACATTAATGAACAGTGAAAATGTAATGTCAAATAATGTAATGTGATTTTTTTAATTCCTCCACAAAGTTAGTGTTTCTGTGATGTGAGGTTTTGTTCTGACAGTGATACTATGTGTGCTTGTAAAAATAACACAGAATGGCTACGAAACCTGCTGTAACCACTTTTGATTTACAGCCATAAAGAAGTGTTGAAGTGTGTTTAGGACGATTCACCACATTGAGGAAATGAAACAGAGCGGTGTTGAGTCTAGGATGAGTGTTACACATGGTCCGGCATTCAGAGGATTAAGTGGCTGATGTCATTGTGCCATTTATAACAGAGATCTTTACAAGTGTGTATAGAGAATGGGAACAATGAGGGATAAATTGTTTGGATAATAGTGTAAGCAGAGTGTTTTACACTTCCCAGTACACTTACTGTTTCTCTGGCTGCACCACTGCAATCTTCTTCTGAGACTGACCTGGAAAAAAACACAGCACTAAATTCATTATATACAACCCATTATACCACAAATCTAAATGTAACTTAATCATTTAAACTTTTTTATTTATAAAACTTATAATCTGATTAATATGTGCCAGTACTGTACAGTAAGAGCAATCTCAGAATACCATGCATTTAAAGAGAAAAAGAGAGAAATACTACTGAAGTGGTAATCAGCACATCGCTTATTTATGAGTGAATAATGAGACAGCAAGAGAAGGAATTACTAACGAATGAGAAAGAAAGAGAGAAAGTTAGCTTGTGTAGGAAGTAGAAAGGAGAGAAACAGGTACAAGAGTAAGACTGAATGAGAAAGAAAGAAAGAAAGAAAGAAAGAAAGAAAGAAAGAAAGAAAGAAAGAAAGATATATTGTGTGAGAGTGGGTGAAAAATGAGACAGAGTTAGAAAGAGAGAAAAGTTAGAAAAAGTGAGACTGAGTGAGAAAGAATTAAGAAAGTTAGCTTGTGTGAGAGAGTGAGTGAGGAGTGAGAAAAAGAGAGTAAAAGAGAGGGTGAAACTGAGAGTGAAAAGAGTGAAACTGAGTGAGAAAGAAAAAAGAAAGAAAGAAAGAAAGAAAGACAATGGAGAAAGAAAGAGAAAATGAGGTAGAAGATGTGAAACTCACAGACGGCCTTCCGAATAGCTGTTAGCGGATAGCAGTTAGCTTCACACCAGCCCACAGGGAAAATGTCCATACTCTCCACATCAACTATACATTCTGGCAGAGGCTTGGATAGTCCTGCAGAAAGAGAGAGAGAGAGAGAGAGAGAGAGAAAGAGAGAGAGAGAGAAAGAGAGAGAGAGAGACAGAGAGAGAGAGAAAGAGATGTTTAGAAGATAGGTAGGTCGCAGGTGACTAATGAATGGTTGGGGGAACCCTGTGTGTTTAAGGGTCAAAGCTACAGCTTGACGTAACTACTAGCGGACAGATAAAGAGATTTAATACATTATGCACTTATAAAAAGGATGAATGAAAAGTATTGGCTTACATAGATAGTGACTTTAAGACTGAACTAGAGAATCATTAACTCATCAAACTACATGTTTAATATTGATCATTTAAGGTGGTTAGAGGTGAAATGGTTAACTGTAGAGAAATATACATATAGATTTCTTTACTGTGGTGCAGTGAAATTAGTAGGAGTCACAGTGTTTAGATGAAAATATATCCATTTTATTCACTATCCATACCTACACGTGTACTTGGGTTTAAATACAATGTTTAAATGCTATTTCATTAAAAAAAAAAAAATCTGGGAATCTTTCTTTGGGCGGACTACTTGCCTCACAACACCCTACATGTATCATTCCACCATTAATGGACAGTGTAACCCAAATAATGATCTCAAATCTATCACAGAACAATTTCTCAGGCAGGTTTCAGGTAATAACTCTTTGTGATGTAGCTTGTAGAGGCATTATACACTTCAGACGCCTGGTTTCTATCAACACCACTGTGAACAATTTTGAATGGCAATCAGACCACTCTAAATGACTGTGTTTACATTATAACAATCAACTTTTGAAAAACTGGTGTAATTGTCCTAGAAGCCAAATAGTTCAGAGAGTAAAATTTAGACCAATTAAAAGACCCTTCAAGTTTTAGGGGATTCAAAAAAGACCCATGTCAATATGTCACATGGATATACAAACACAGTCCAGCCTCACCTTCAAATCTGAGCCAGAGCAGGCGACCTTTGACCTGAGTGATGCGTGCAACGCAAAGCTCTGCAGGCTGTAGAGGATTCACTGCTTCCAGCCATGTATCCTTACAGAAACCCCTACTGAGGGACGCCTGCACACACAGACACACAGACACGGGTTTGCTTTTACACCTTAACACAACATACTGTCCCATTCATATTTTTACACATTCAGTTTTACACTGGCCAGCCATCCAGTACACCTCCCAATATCTACACTCACTGTACATTTCATCAGCTCCGCTTATAGGAGCCCTCTGTAGTTTTACAAACTACAGACATGCATGTTTCTTATCCCCCTTTTACCCTGTTCTTCAATGGGCAGGACCCCCACAGGACCACCACAGAGCAGATATTATTTAGGTGGTGTATTATTCCTGCAGTGACACTGATTTGTGTTAATGTGTGTTGCACTGTTACAAGTGGATCAGACACAGCAATGTGAAAATGAAATTACATACATATTTGTATAAATAATAAGATTTTTACATGTCAGCGCCAATGCAAGGTTGAAAGTGGTCAATCAGCAAAAAACAAGCTTAAACAATTATCTTATCTAAAATGTTTTCAAACATGTTTGATCCCACATGCAAGCAGTGCGAAGCCAAAACCTAGAAATGAGCTGTTCATGATTCCAACTGGCATTTTTCTGTAATCCTATTTTTCAGTTCACAATGGATGTTTGTAAAGAATTCACTGACAATTAAATTCTTACCAGTCAAAACAGAATTTTTACATTTTTAAATTACTAGTGGGATTTTATATTTCACATGTATAAGTTAAATTCCTGTGAATTCCTATTTCAGAAGGACAGTTTGATTTGTAATTGTGTGGAAAAAATGTGACACTTTTATTGATCTTATTGAAAATTGTTGCTGTAATTACAGTGAAAAGCCCAGAATGGTTACAAATTCCGAAAATTAAAGGTAAATTGTTACAATTTGATTTCTAGATTCATGTCATTTTATTCAGTATCAGTAACATTTTCTGATAAAGATGCTTTGGTTATTGATAAAAGTTAAAAACATCATTATCAAATATTTTACTTTTATTTCTCTACCCATAAAAATGCATTTTTGAAATGACACTGCTAATGTGACATCATAAAAAGCTCTTTTTTACTGTGCTTCACATTTCTTTTTAATCTTATCCACTGTATCTAACAGGATATCCTAATTTTAAACCTAACCAAGACAGTATCCTAATTAATCAAAAAGACATGGTTTTGTTGTTTCACTGTAAAAAAATACAGACCCAGCAATGCACTCACCCGCATTTACACACACACACAAACCCAAAGCGTAAAGACACAAATATGGGCCAGCTGCTCAATCCCTCATGACTAATTACACAAAACAACTATTGCGAAATCAACATAAACAATGAGATTAGGAGATCAAAAAATGTTTCTCAGTGATAAAAAATATTAATTATTCAGCCTGAATCAAATGGAAACAGACAGGCACAATTAATCACTATTTAGGGGAATTACACTAATTGGCATAAAGCATGAAACAAGCCTGCAGTTACTAACATGCATAAGCACCCACACAGGCACACACACACACACACACACACACAGGCATTACGTCCTGGGGGAAAATAGCAGTGATGAAGAAATGACCAGCTATGAAGAATGAAACTAAAAACTCCAGCAAGTGGAAAAACTGAAAGCAAAAAACAAAAACAATCCTTCACACTAACAACTAATTTCCTGTGAAATATGGCACGTCATGAGGAAGTCTGTGCATGTGTGATGTGTGTGGAAGTCTGAACAAGAGAAAAACACAGCTATGCATATGAGAAATATTATTATAGCACATAGGTGCTGAAAGGATGTGCAACTATATATATATATATATAAAGATTGACAGAAACACCTGTGAATCCTTTCAGATCTAAAGCGATATTTTTAATCTGATTTAGATTTGATTTTCTAATATTTGATTTTTCTAATATTCACACATACTATTTCCTAATTGTATGAGTGGTGTCAGTTTTGGTGGTCTGCCAGGTCTTGGTTTTTAGGAGTCTTATTTTTTCTATATCTCTTAATAACTGTTTAACTCAAGTTTCTTTCCTGTATCTTCCCCTGACTTCTGCTTCCTTGTGCAAGTGGATTATCTGGTATCTGATGTCCTCAGAATTATCTCCTAACATCCTAAAAAAATTAATAACTTGTACTTTGCTGAAAATAAATCAAGCGTGATCTCTGACTATAGCACAAAACTGTATCAAAGTCATTCAGTTTTCCACTGTGACACTGAAATTCTCAATCTGATACGCTTGTTCCTATAAAGGACATCTGCCACATATGATATTTATATGCAATTAATTATATACAAAAAAGTGTGTATACTTATGTGCAGATATAATTTTCTGTGGGTAAATACCTAACAGGGAAATTCCTCCAGTTTCAAGAATATTGTCTAAGTTATATTAAATAAAGAAGAGAAACCCCCTACAGCCTACATTAAAGAATAGCAAACTGCACACTTTCTCTTTCTCTCAAGCAAATACATACACAACACAACATACACATACACACCATAAGAATGGATACTTTCTTTCATTTTACTAACATCGTCGTAGACTATCTCTCTCTTGCACACAAACTGCACATTTTGTTTTTCATTCTTCACACTATCAGTATCAGCTTCCACAGAAAGATAGAGTCATTTAAAATCTGTGGAATGAGGGAAGTTTTAGTTCAGAGCTTATAAATAACAGATTTTCAGGGTGTAGGGGTAGTACCAGCATGAATGATGAAGGCTTTGGTTTCTAAACAGCTGACGGGAAAGTTCAGGATCGACCTTTAATTAATGCACACACTGTGGAACTTTAAAGAAATGATCAGACCATGTTTTTAAATAACACAAAAAATTTTTGTTTAAGCTTGGCGGAAAATAAAAAATTAGACTTGCACATATTGCACAATAATGTAAAGCAATACTGTTGTTGCACCATACCAGACTCACTGTATATCATAGCAAGCTGCTGCAAACCTATAATCAACCTCCATTTCCAACAGAAATATGAATTACACTGAACAATGAAAAAACTATTTTTAGTATTTGAATTAAGAAAGCTTTACGCCTAAAGGCTATAAAGAGAAAATTAGCACTGACTACAGGAGTGAGTGCTGAGACAAATCTGAATTTCACAGCATGTGAAAATACAGCAACTTGGGAATAAATTACCCATGACCAGCCTGTAATAACCATAGCACTATTTCATAGCACAGTATGAGAAAAAGCTGAGGGAAGCTGTGCTTACGTTGGGAAAACAGGCCTCCGGAGCAGCTTCTGTACCAGAATACTTCAAATAATCAGCCCAGTCAAAATCCTGAGACTGAAATCCTGAAAGATAAAGTGAGAGAGAGAGAGAGAGATAGGGAGAGAGAGAGAGAGAGAGAGGGAGAGAGAGAGAGAGAGAGAGAGAGAGAGAGAGAGAGAGAGAGGAAGTTTGAGAAAAAAACGGATTAAGTCAAGTAGGCACACTGATTTGATCAAACACTCATATTCAAGAAGTGGGTATAAATTCTTTAAACATTACAGTGAAACAGCAAAGTCCTCTCAGGCCCACCTCTAGGCTTCTCCAGTCCAACTCCGTTCTTCAGGCACCACTGGACTGGCAGAATGGCCGGTGAATCAGCATGACACACGACAGAGCACGGCGTAGCCTCACCTGCCTGGTCATCTACGGTGACCTGGAAGTAGTACTCACTGTATACCTGCGCAAGAGAAAGTGATGAAGTGAATGTGGAGAGTGTTCACTGCTTATGGATGTCATAACATTTAGTTCATCATTTTAATCCTCCTAAAACCGGGCAGTGGACAACCTGAGGTCAGACCTTGCACTCACTGGCCACTTTATTAGAAACACATGCCTTGTACTTCCAGTCACTGGCCACTTTATTAGAAACACATGCCTTGTGCTTCCACTCACTGGCCACTTTATTAGAAACACATGCCTTGTACTTCCAGTCACTGGCCACTTTATTAGAAACACATGCCTTGTACTTCCAGTCACTGGCCACTTTATTAGAAACACCTACCTTGTACTTTCACTCACTGGCCACTTTATTAGAAACACATGCCTTGTACTTCCACTCACTGGCCACCTTTCTAGAAACAGAGAGAAGTAGAGAAGGTAAGAAAGCTTACTTTAGTGACAGACACAGGACGGATGTGGAAAGGTTCTCCAGGTGTCACCATCTCCAGCTTCATCCCGGTCCTGAAGGAGTGTTTATGCAAATCAGGATGATCCTGTAAAACATACACACCCACTTACAGTCAACAGGGGTGGCTCATATGATAATATTGAACTACATGTTAAATTACATCATAATAGGCTTTTCTGAATATATCACAGGTAAAGTAAGTACTTCTAGATTACTGAACACCTGCATGGAGACAGACAGTAAATAACAGCAATCATTGTTTAGCAGCCCATTGTGCAATTAACTTAATCAATGTATTATCCATTTCTTTATTTCCCAATTGCTTGTGATTTCTTAAGGAGTTTGGGAAACGTTACAATTAAGTGACTATCTGATACTCCTGTTTTGCTGGTGCTTTGTAGCCATTCCAGTCGTAGTAGTGGGATCCTATTTTGAGTAAGAGGGTCTGGGCTGGAATAAAAAGGTAATAAAGTTCGCTCCTTGACTGCTTGGAATTGCATTATTATGACAGAACTGCATGCAGTATGTAGGTCCTATTAGAAAGCTCAACTTTGTATTTCCACTCACTGGCCACTTTATTAGAAAACCATACCCTCTACTTTCACTCACTGGCCACTTTATTAGAAAACCATACCCTCTACTTTCACTCACTGGCCACTTTATTAGAAAACCATACCCTCTACTTTCACTCACTGGCCACTTTATTAGAAAACCATACCCTCTACTTTCACTCACTGGCCACTTTATTAGAAAACCATACCCTCTACTTTCACTCACTGGCCACTTTATTAGAAAAACATACCCTCTACTTTCACTCACTGGCCACTTTATTAGAAACACCTACCTTGTACTTTCACTCACTGGCCACTTTATTAGAAACATATGCCTTGTACTTTCATTCATTGATCACTTTATTAGAAACACATACCCTCTACTTTCACTCACTGGCCACTTTATTAGAAACACATGCCTTGTGCTTCCACTCACTGGCCACTTTATTAGAAACATATGCCTTGTACTTTAATTCACTGATCACTTTATTAGAAACACCTACCTTGTACTTTCACTCACTGACCACTTTATTAGAAACACCTACCTTGTACTTTCACTCACTGGCCACTTTATTAAAAAACACCTACCTTGTACTTTAACTCACTGGTCACTTTATTGGAAACACATACCTTGTACTTTTACTCACTGGCCACTTTATTAGAAACACCTACCTTGTACTTTCACTCACTGGCCACTTTATTAGAAACAAGGAGGTGTCAACCATTTGCATAATATGCACATTCATAGATCTCTGACTTTCTCAAGGATTGAAGAGTATTGTTTCTTGGGCACAACAACAGTACAGAAAAATATTAACTGATTTAAAGGACTTATAATTTAACATTGATTTTTAATGTCTTAATAGACGTTAGAGATACTTTAAACAATTAACTGACATTAGAGATACTTTAAGCAATCGTTGGGAGGCAAATCTTAAAGTAAGGTGTAAAACTGTGCTAGCATGTGCTGCTGCAGCCATTCCATTATAAAACAAAGGAAAATGTGTAGTTTAGCCATATCCACCCTTAACTCACAGTTACCTTAAAGACTTCCAGAGGCAGCGGGTTTTTCAAGGCTTCGGAAGTTGCTTTCTCTAAAGCCTCTGTCCACTCCTCAGTGCTTTTCACATCACGAAGCTCTGCGGAGGAAAAGAGAACAGTATGCCACGTTAATGCACTCACTTATTCATCCATCAAGCCATCTATCCATCCATCTGGCTGACACCTCATTGATCCATCTGTCATGCTGTGTATCGAAACACTGTTGATGTTTTCTGTGCGCTCCACCATAACTACACAAACAAGCACATGCGCACAGGCTTTCAGCAACAATGCTGCATGGGCTCTATTCCAGATGTTCGACTGGATATTTTAGTCACAGTTCCAGAAAAGTGATATAAATCTGTTGCACAGAAAAGCCAGGGAGTGACTCAGAGTCGCACACATGGTGCCTCCAGTGATTCCTCCACAAGCTAAAGAGTTATAGCATGCAAGCTTACCCACAGGTCTGCTCTAGCATTCAAACAGCACACCGCTCTCAGCTTTGCTCAAAGACAGCCACTTACAAAGAAAAGAATTAATGTGCTCAGTGTAACCAAACCTCAGTCTAATGCAACAGGCCTATTAGTCAGAGTTTCCACAGAAAACACATATGCCTCTCTGCTGTCCACAGTAGCCGATTAAAACACATTCAATTTACTGTAACTAGTCTATTAACAGTCACAATGAAGGTATGATAAATATCATTCAGATAGCTATCAATTTGACTTGAATGCAATCTTAGTACATCTGTAAATGTGTGTGTATATGTGTGTGTGTGTGTGTATAAATGTGTGGATGTGCACGTCAGAGGGGCAGTTTTAGTTTGAGAAAGTGGCTGTAAGGATTCATGACTACCCACCACATTTTAACAACAATAAACCAAAAACCAGTGAATGCATTTGACTCAAGCGTCTATATCATTTCCACATTAATAAAATCATCAAGGTCAATTACACTAAAGTCAAAACTCCTAATGTAATACAATCATATGCAGTAGTTTGGGTGCCTCTGTGGAAAAAATGCTTGTTTTTTTAAGTGAAAATTAGTCAATGCATCCCCTGCGGAGAGCACACTTATACATTAAATAATGTTTTTCTGAATTTAACATACAAAAAATCCCAGCAGCGCATATTTTCTTTTTTATGAACTATTGTTTTCCAATTTGTTAAACTGACCAGTGAAACAGAAACTGTGCAAATGTGTAACGGTGTAAAAATATTAAATTAAATCAACATTTCCTGTTTCCAAGTCGGTTAATAGCTGTTTTTCTGTATTTTGGAAAACAAGGTGTTTAAGACAACACCAAGGTTTTGGTCATTCCTGCAGTTCACAGAAAGTCATATTGAACCTAGTCTTGCATTGCCAGACTCTTCAGGGAGAGTCTGGTACAAGAACTGTCTACTACTGCAGGGACTGATACACAACCAGTACCAGACCAGTGCCAGGTCAATACACCAAACACATCAGAGTTTTTGTCTGAAGTATCTGTGGCTGAGACTATATTGTGACCACATCTACTTCACCCAGTGACCTAAATGAAGAGTAACATGAGGGTTAAGTGGGTTGAGAGAGGTCTTGGAGACGTATTTACGTAGGAAATTTGGGTGACTTTCGATTTCTAGTGTAACTGTAGTGTTAGCCAAATTAGCAGAGCCTAGTTTTGGGTATAATATGGATCACTTCAGATGAACTTAGTTGAAATCTCTGAACTTCGGTTTGGATCAGCCCTCACAGGTTGCCCCTTCTGCTCTTTACTTCATGAGAAATACTGTGGGGAAGTGGGTTTCTGTGGAAGCTGGGGTGGGTAGGCAGCAACAGTAACAGATGCAAACCATCAGGTGGGAGTATATATTTGGTAAGATGTTAGCTAGAACAAGAAACACTTCTCCTGAATTTTCTATTGAAAAAGCACATTTAGACTCTTACAGTGAATCTTAAACACCTGAAGCTGAAATCAGACACAGTTACTATTCCGATTCAAGAACATCACAGAAATCAAAACAATATGATAATGTTTCCATTTGCTCTAATAATGATACTGAGGAGTGAAGGCACAACAAACCGTGAAAGTTTTTAATTACATTTCTTTCGAAGCCCCAGAAGAATTCGGTGAGGTTAGATAAGCTATAAATATTCACACCCCCATTGAAACTTTGCAAATCTCTATTTCCTATTGCCATTCTTTAGGGAATCATTTAAGAAATGACTCTAATGGTTCTGTTGAATCGAAATCTCAAATGTAACTGAGTTGATTATTTTGGTAGGATTCAGGCATGTTTGTAATAATATACTGAATAACAAAATCAAAAAACTTGGTCAATGCACTTGATATACACAACAGTATTTGCTGTTCATTACCTAAAAACAAAACATTCATTCTCACAATATGCAAATGTGGCTGGAGGAAGAAGGTGCATAATAGTGGAATTCAGACAATACACATTATACAACAAGCTTTTTTTATGTTTACTTTTAAAAATATAATTTAAAACATGTTTTTTGCAGAAAACGATGGAATGCTTCATGGGATGTAAGAACTGATTCTAACATTACAAAATAGACAAAATAGAATTTTTTCTCTCACCTGTGGGCGGCTCCACTGGGAACTGGTTCTCTTTGGCCCAGCCCAGGGGGCGGAGCCTGGTGTCTAGATAGAAGAGCCAGATGAAGTGGGTGGGGTCATCCAGGCCAACGTAGCTGAGGCATAATCGTCCACCGACATTTCGCTGAACTCTCGCTGCCCAGTACACAGATGGATCACTGGCATCACGAATTTCCAACACACACCCTGACACGATCAGATCTACTGTGTTTTTACCCCTCAGGGGCTATAAGAGTGAGAAACAAACAGAAAAAACACGTGTAAGTTACTGATCAACATGAGCATCTTATCTTATTTATCACAGCAATTTGTACATTCTACATATTCTTCATGTTTATTCTAGACTTTCTTTCAAAACCCTGTAAAATTGTGTGTTTTTATGTACCAAAAACAGAAATAATTCATTTTTGCATGACAATTTTCAAACTTCTCTTCACCCTTCAGAATTAAATAGGCTGTTTCATTAAAATAAATAAAGAAACAGATGTGTCAAAGCCTATAAAAGCTGACAGTGATCAATTGTATTGCTACATTTTCCACTCCAGTAACTCTACTACAGCCCATCTGTAGTAAAAACACGGCATCACTTCAATAGGAATGGGCTGAGTTAATCTGCTGTGGGCTGAATGGGCTTAAATATGTAAATCTGTAAATGGTCATGAGATCACAACCATAATAAATTCAAAACAGGCTGTTTTTGTTTCTTGGTCTTTATACAGACTGGGAAGTAAATTATATGATTGGAAAAATCTGTTTTCTATGACACGGACCCTAAAACACATTTGGCACTAGTTTGTATTCCTGTCACATTCTGAAGTAATTCTGTTTACTACTACATTACTTTAGCATTACCAAACCCAAACCAACTCTCACCCCCAGAAGGAATACTTTAGCTCTTTTACTTAAGATCTCAAGTAATTATGTAGTAAGTGCTACATAATTGTGAGTGATATGATAAAAAATTATATCTGTTTTAGGTATTGACCAGGTAAGTGTGTGGGACAAACTCCAATGAGCTGTGTCATGTTTTTGGATAAAACGGAATATAATTTCACTGAAATGTCACTCGTTTAACATGGAAAGTAAAGCAGCTAGGAACTAGAAAGCTTACTAATAAGCATAATTAGCAATAAGCATCGGCTTGTTTTACAGACCAGGTTTGTTTTAGTTTCTAACAGAAAAACAGATATAATAATATTCTTATGTTTTATACAGACGCACCATTTATTTATTTAATTTCCAGTCAAAGCAGCCTTTAAGTGCAATGTACTTTTCAGGAGAGAGTTCTAAAAAAATCAGACATACAGTAATCTAGGTGCGTAAGGGCACAGGGGGGATATTAAATGAAAATAAATAAAACAAATGTGGTCTGACTTCTGCACACTACTGTAGCTACCTGGCACTTTTCCAT
This sequence comes from Megaleporinus macrocephalus, assembly GCA_021613375.1. Taxonomy (NCBI): domain Eukaryota; kingdom Metazoa; phylum Chordata; class Actinopteri; order Characiformes; family Anostomidae; genus Megaleporinus; species Megaleporinus macrocephalus. The sequence continues at coordinate 23,010,233 of CM038702.1, forward strand.
GTTATCCTCTTGCTTAAACATTACAGTGAAATTGGTTGTTTGCAATTATCACCTTGCTATGTGAAACAATTATCCAGTTATAAGATGATCGTACAAAAAACAAAAGATAATGATAGAGTCCTATGTTGTTTTTACCGCACACTTAAAGACTTGTTTACTTCAACAGTCTTACAGTTACAAACAACCTAGTGTTTTGGAGTTTGTATCTCACAGTAGCCTGATTAAAACCTTCAGAGCTTCAGAGACTGTAAAAGAGCCCATTACTATTTGACAAAAGCACTTTCCTCATAGAGAGCAGGCTGATGTTTCCTCACAATATTTACAATTTGGTCCCCATAAAGCAACAAATACATGGGCATACACAAACGCACAAAAAATACTTACTCCTTCAAGCAGGTTAGCAGGTGCCGTTCGTGATCCTGTAAGTTCTTTAATGAGAAACTCCGTCCAGTCACTGTATTTCTCTTTAATAGCTGTGAAAGAAAGAGAAAAAATAAGAGACTCCTACAAGAAACCTGCAAAAGAACATCTTCATATATACACAGGGTGCATTCTGGTTTAGCATGCTATTATTTAATGCATGGGAAATGCAGCAGCATGAGTGAGTTGTACATCTGTGGATACACTATTGTGCAAGTGTCAAACGTTTAATTATTTCATTTTCAGTCAAAACAGACAGCTATTGATTTTTCATGAGACATTTGTCAGATAAAATACAGTACATGGCAAAAATATGAGGACACTTTGCCTAATGATTAAGCTCAGGTGCTAAAGCAAGCACATAACCGTGCAGTCTCCATAGACTAATGCTGGCAGTAGAATGACTCACACTGAGGAGCTCAGTGACTTTAAAAGCAGTACTGTCAAAAGATGCCCCCTTTGCCACAAGTCAGTTTGTGAAACTTTAGAAAAGAATGGAAAATAACAACAAAGACAAAATGTGGATGCAGTAAAACAAACACAGTGACCTACTGATTTCATATGTAGTTGTTGAGGCTTCTGCATAACTCTCTGTGAATGGCTTTGCTTTGTTTCATGCTGCTTATAGTGAATATGTACTTAATGATCATTCTGACTTAGTTATGTGTTCTACGTGTGCATGCAGTGCTGGGAGCTACTATGCAAGCTGGCACACACAAACTAGTAGCACACACACCGCCCCTCTCATTTGCATACGAACACTCTTTTGTTTATAAAGGCACTTCCTCTTGCATTTCTTCCTCCTCTCTGCCCATCGGGGTAAGAGCCATTTATACATTCATGAGCGTAACACTCTGTTAACCAGCTCCCTCCAGTTCAACAAAGCACTTTGCACTGCCATGTATTTACATACAGCACTGAAGTGGTTCATAATGCTAAATAGCCTCTGGAAGACGATAGTGGAACAACCAGCTAGCAGACTGGGATTTCCACTGAATCTGTCAACAGAGAACTTAGAATATGCTGCTAGGTTCTCAGACGGTATCGCACACTGTATTATGAATTAATACGCAGAGTGGAGTTACAGAGGTGGAGGAAGGTGTTTAGAGTATCATCCTTGCACTAGCTACACTGAAAAAAAGTACTGAATTTAATAAATTCAATTGAGTGCATCTCAAATAAAAATAATTACAACACACATTTTTGTCTTTCAATTTACTCAGTGTCATGTCAGATTTATGACTTTACATCAACATTTACGTTTTAAAACACTGGACCACATACTAACATCTACCCTGCCAACACAGTTATGCTATGACAACATCGTGACAACGTACTGGTGTGGTGTCCACAACATTGTCACAACTTTGAAATGTAATTCCTCAGAAAGCTGTAACAATGTTATCTAATAACATTGTGAGAACATAGTGGAAAGCTTGTCCGTACATTGTTACAACCTCCTAGAATTCTTCAAATGTTCCATTATATCTGCATGGAATTTTGCTTAGTCGCCATCAGCTAGTAATAATACCATAAACAATAGGGCTGTGTATTGGCAAGAACCTGGCGATACAATATGTCTTGTGATACAGTGGTCACGATTTAATATATCGTGATATACTGCGATACTGCAAGTCAAGTGATATACTGTGATTTTTCAAATCCTACTATTAAAACACACCACTGTATAAACAGGTTTGGCAATCTTTACAATAGCATTGCGCCCTTGTGCTGCTTGTTAATGTTGGAGTGGAGCTGAAAATGGATTACAATACTGCCATCTAGTGGTCTAAAGATTAAACACAACACACAATGTTTCACTGTCTGCCAGGAATCTGTGTATCGATACTGTGTTTTTGAGAATCGATACAGTATCACAAAACAAAATATCCCGATATTCAATATTTTCGATATTTTCTTTCACCCCTAATAAACAACTGCCGTGACAACCTTGTTCAGACAAAGCAGTACCTTTAGACAATGTTATAGTTTTCCTGGGTATGTTTCTAACATCTTTGTATTTGTAAAATATGATTTATTTACAGCACACATCATCATTAATTGATTCTTCCTCTCTAAGCTGTTTCTGAAGTACGCTCGCTCATCTCCACCAGTGCCAGTGGCCAATACTCGTCTCGGGGGCGTGTCCACATGACATATAGACAAGATGCATGCTGCTGTTATAAAGTGCACAGGCAGCAGGCAGAGACGTGGTTTAAGCGTGGCGGCATTAGCTTCTCTTCCCACCTCGGACTGAGCTCTGGCTAGCCCCAGCAGTAGCCCCAGCAGGAAGACCAGTGTGCAACTTTTTTCCATGTGCCCCTGGCTAACAGCTTTCCTTGTTCTACAGCAACAACCAACACCACCGCATCATTTGTTTGTAAAGATATTCAGCATTTGTGTTACTGAGAGAGTGTTACAGGTCTGTTGAGAGAGTGTTACAGATTTCTGTTGCACTGAAGGACTGTTTCTTAGAGGTAAGAAAGAAACAGCATAAATGATATGCACACTGAGAAGCAATACTAGAAAAAACATGTGTGAAGTAAAAAATGGCACTTTTTAAGTTCGTTTGTGATGTGCTGTCTGTTTGAGAAGAACCAAAGAAATCTAAGTAAACTGTCTGTATCATACTGAATTGCATAGCACTGTACTGTTTTTTTGCTGAATCGCACTGTGTTGAATTGCACTGCACTGCAGTTAGACTGAATATTGTTGTATTGCATTAGTAGTTGGTAGTAGTTGCTTCATGTGTATTGGATTGTTGGCAGCGCATCGAGATACGTATTAAATCCGCCTCAGTAACAGAGATGCATGCCTCTACTTTGTGTTCATGTTATATATTTCATTCACACTAAAATGATGTGCACATTTAAATCCATCCAATTCACTGCATCACTTTTTTAAGTGCTCTTCACACAGGTTTGTTTAAATTACGTTTTTGTTGAAGTGAAAATCAATTCTGATACACAATTACTGTTTATTTGCTAAATTTTGAAAAAAGGGACGGTGCAAAAGCACATTTTATATTTATTAAAAAAAGATTTGCGGCAGACAAATGTCATGTTTAATGTCCACTGTATAGGATTATTATAGGACTGTTCACTTATTTTTACTTAGAAAAGCATCAAAGCACATAATTTGTGCCAGAAGTGTTCAAACATACGTCTGTGTATTTAATGATGACTGGAGTAATAGAAACCATTCAAAACTGCTTGGTACATTAATACCTCTCCTGTTACTTTAAAGTTACCACTTCAGGTTATGTTGCAGCTGCAGTGTTATGCTTTTCTGATCTGAAAAAGGTTGATTTGAATTGAACTGGAGAGAACTGAACCAACCCAATGGCTGAAGTAGTGACTGGCTCTTTCAGGAAAGGCTAAACCGCTGACACTTTGACGAGCCAAACACACTGTCACTGTGGCCGTGACGTCATGGTCACAACAGCAGTATCACATGACACCAATCATGAGGGTGTGATCTCTGCCCCGAGAGATCATTCTTGTAAACAAAAAGAGGAGAGAGAGAGAGCGAGAGAAAACTGAGAAAGGCAGATAGGAGGAATGACGGGATTTGTGTTATCATACTTTTACGCAGTGTCTGCCAAGTTAAAGTAGACGGTAAGTTTAAAATCAGTCAGCTGTCACAGATACAGCAGCTTGAACAGGCATCTCAGGAAATTACTCTATATCAATACTCCACTCGTCAAAAGTCTGAAATCACAGTTCACAGATTATTTTCAATAATAAAAAAACTAATTTGCGGCTCATACATGTTTCAAAGAATTATACTATAATGCTAGTACTCTTTAAATATTAAATAACTTGAATAAAGCTTCTATGAATTAAGACATTTTAAAAAACATCTAGAATGAAGTTATAATAACATAAATATACATGTACAACATACATGAAGAACATGGATGTGTCATGTTTCAAAATCATATTGTCTCAGGGCAGAGAATTTCATAGTAAACTAGAATGTGAAAGTATTCTTGGCAAAGTTGTTGTTATGAAATGCCAGGTGGTTTCTAGGCTTTTGCTATGGTTTCTCAGGTGGTTGATAAGATGTTGCAGGGCCTGTGGTAGGTGGTTGCTAATACCCTCACTGTCTAAAGATATCAGAGAAATCTTGATTTTTATTTTTCCACATCATTTGAACATGACAGCTGCTCTTTATATCTGGTAAAGGTTTCATGATTGATGGACCAATAGAAATGCTCCAAAAATCACTTATAATTAAATCTCTTTACATTAACTTATTTTCAAAATGAAGAACGTTTCGGCCTCTTCTGGAACGTTACTGTTCTGGATAACAGCAGCTACTAATACGACAAGTGAGTGAACACAGTGACTTATTGGTTAAATAAATAAAGGAAGGTAAGGTTTTCCACAAATGAAACAAAAGAAAGCGCAAGATTTGATTTCTTTTTTCATCGTGCTCTGCTGCACTCTTCCCCCGCTCCTCTATCTCTGTTCCATCTCTGATGGTGAGAAATAACTCTTTTTCCAGAATGTAGTACAGAAGGGTCATCAAGCCCTCAATGAGGCAATCTACTGCTTCAAACCACTCCATACAAACTCCATTCACAAAACGTTCCCCATCTTTCTCTCTCTCTCTTCTTTCTGTGCTTCTTTCTTTTTGTCACAAATTAAAAAAGGAACATTTCAGTGTTTTTCATTTTTTGCCATAACTGTAGCATACGGTCTAACCATCTGACGCAAAACACCTTTACAATAGAAGCTGATGGGCAGATGCTTCAACATCTGCTCAGTGGTTTCTATTATAATGCATATTATTATACTATATATATATATATATATATATATATATATATATATATATATATATTATATATATATATATATATATATATAATATATATATATACAGAACTGTGCAAAAGAGCTCATTGTTTATCTTAGCAATAAGTGTATCGTAAGATTTTGAAAGAAGATAATATCTTGTGCGGCTGTTTGAAGAACAAAGTTCCAGCTTTCTCCTGGGCACCACAGACATTTATTAAATTCCTTCAGCAGCAATCTTGATTTAGCTATAGTTAAAGCACCACACTAGTTAAAGCAGGTATGATAACTGCAAATAATGCTGAGTTGCCACAAAGAAAAACCGTTAAATAAACATACTGACATGTAAAACCACTACTTACTGCATTAATACTATTTGAAAAAATAAAGTGCTTTGCTACACAAATAAAAGCTTGACAATATTAACAAATTTAATTAACGCTGACTTGCTTGCTCTTCAATAAAAACAAAGGTTCTGTTTTTCACCAAAATGTATTTCATCAACATGATTAAATGATGCATAGCTGTGCATAGTTCTTATTTTATGGGTACGATGATGAAAGGGTTAATGTCACTTGTTAGTATTTCAGAATTAAAAAACATTGCATTACCAGCACATTCCTTCTTTCACTGTGACTGAAATTTAGCCATTCAGCTCTGACTACTATTGCCATGACTACTGCCTTTACTGCCCCTTCACATTCTTCTATTTTTTCTCTATGTTTACATGGAACCCATTGTGGCATTAGTTTATTTTTATTTACCAAGCCCCAGGCTGTAGGGTCCTTGTTGGAAACGGTGGTAAATGCATAATTCAGAATGTGCTTGCTCTCAAGTCCCCCCCACCCACAAACACAAACACACACACACACACACACACACACACACACACACACACACACACACACACACACACACACACACACACACACACACACACACACCCTCCCCCTGGCTCATCTGGAGACACCCTAAAGCAAATATTCATTATGCAAAACCACATTTGCATATCCTCCAACAACTCTTCTCTAAACAGCGAGGTCAGATTTTATGACTTTTTTTTTCACTCACGTAATCAAGGCGCTTATTATGAAGAGAGAGAAATGGAGCAAAATGACTGGTACTGCGAGGAAGGAAATGATTCAATGAATTGATTCATGAGGACAAATGAGGACACGCTGTATTCACTGGAGTGTTAGAGTGACCAATAGGATACCCACTGTTTAATGGCCAGTCACTGACGGTTATTATATGCCAGTTAATAGAAAGGGCAAACAGAACACCAAATATTAAAAGAAAAGGTCGTACAGACATCTGGAACCCTCACTGTGACACAGAGCTGAAATAATAATGTGTGCTGCCTTGACTTTTATGATAGCGGAAAAACCATTTAGAAATCTATTCAATCTATTCAGTGAGGTTTGTTGTGGTGCAGTTATAACTGGAGATAACAAAAGCATGGTGTCATTTTAAAGGAATTACTTTTCACTCGTACCTCATTAAAATAAAAAATAGTGTGAACAGACTACAGATTCTAAGCTTTCAATCTACACCATATTTGTGGTTGTAGCTCAAAGAATAGATTACACCATCAACTTCAAATACAAAACAAAACGCCTAAAGTACAGACACAAACCTGTCATTACAGAATGTAAATGAGTGTGAAATTAATTCATGAAGTTGCTGTTATTAAATATGCAATTCTTTTCTAATACAGCAAATTTACAAATAAATTACTAAAACGGCAGGAATACAGAGCCCACCCCATATAACAGTCTGTACATGTCAAATCTATTTATTAAATTAATAATATAGAATCAAACAGCACCCTTTAAAAATGTCCAAAGACAAATGTGTTTCTCCATTTATGCCGATTTTCATTTTAATATATTATTAGAACAAAGCAGCTGCTTTATAACAGCCTTTATAGTCTGTGACGGACACAATAAAATAAAAGGACCAATGAAAAAACTCCAAAATCAGTTGAAATACAACATGTTTATATAAAAGTTTATCGAAAGGTACAAATGTTTTAGGTCTCTCCTTCAAAGTCAATATTTTGTAGATACTTGTTGTTCCTTTAACAGAGATAATATGCTAATTTGATCCTAAAAATAATGTTAGAATGTTATGAAAATATTCCAATTTCTACACATGGCTTAAGCTTACTTGTTTAAAAGCAAAACACAAACACAAACCACTACATTACAAAAACACAGAATAATAACAATACAGAAAATATAAAAGCAGCACATTTAAATCATAATTTTTACTTGAGTCTTTATGGCTGTGTTAGATGTGGATTCTTTCAATGTGGATTACAGTAATTTCACTTTTTTTAAATGGCATGATTTCTTTTTTTTTAAAAGTGTGATATCTTGACTCTGGGGGCAATTTTAAAAGATTTCAAAAGATCTCTCTTTTTGTCTCCTTAGTTTATTATTGTTATTGTTAATATTATTATTATTATTATTATTATTATTATGACTGAGTCACATATAAGGCATTCTATATAAACTGCTGTTGGTATTTTGGCTCATACTGGAGACATTCTTGAGTGAGGTATTTAGATCATCAAGCTCTTCCTGGAATTTTGTTAAAGCAAGCCAGTAAAACTGCAATCAACTACGTCACTCGCACGCATCACTTACAACAACCAGAATTTTGGGTTTGGTGTGTGTGTGTTTGTGTGTTTGTGTGTGTGTGTGTGTGTGTGTACACGCCTTCCTGTCCCAGAATGGCGCTGCGTCTCACAGCGTGTAATCTCCCCGGCACGAGTGTGTGCGCTAATCACTTAAGTAGCGCGGCGGTAGAACAGAGCGGCCATCACCATGGCAACAACCCCCCTAGCAGCTGAGGGCTGTGGTCAGGCTGTGTGATCAGCGCGCTTAAAGTAGAGCAGGATCACTTCATCACATTAGCTCACAATAACAACACACACAGAGGATATTTACCAGCTTAACCTGACGATCACATCCAAAAAGTGTGTGTGTGTGTTTATTTTAGCTGCAGTGTAAAAATACAGGTTTCACACTTCATACCGGCCCAAGAAAAGCGTGTTTAAATATTAATTCTTCATCTGAGGAATAGCGGGGAAAGGACTGCAAACTTTCAGTGCATGACACATTTGTGTTTGTGGGTAGAAGATATTTATTGTGATTGGAATGTGATAAAAAAAGTTCAATGTTTTGTACAGTCTTGTTGGGAAAAAAGTAAAAAAATATATAAAAAATATATTTAAATGAATATTTATTTATTTTTTTTCTTTATTTTTTTATGTCAAAACAAACACAAAAAAAGAAGTTGACCTGGGTCTATTGATGCAAACTGTACAAACCTAAAAATGTTTTATCTTGTGTACGTGTATGATTTTCTCTAAATATACAGCCATGCTGTAGTAACACAGTGCTGCCATGTTAAAATAAGCATGGATGTTGCAACTAGAAGGCAGTACGAACTAAAAAAAGTATCTCCATTATTTGGTTTTCACTTATAGAGATCATTAACTGAGATCAGCAGCTTTCTTTTATTTTGTGTAATCATTTCTTAATGAATATATAATATATATAACACAATAATACAGGTCCATTAGAAATATACATTTTGCTTGTAATATAATGTCTCCAGTAAAGTTGCTGTTTTGGAAGAACTTGTTTCAAAAAAGTGTTCAGTATTAATGGTGCTTTCACTGGTCATCCACAAATCCCAGCCCCCCAAACCAAGACAGACTCCAGCTTATGAACTGTATGCTGTTAACAATCTGGAGGGTCCTGTTGTTCCTCTGTCTGGAGATCCATTAAGATCCATTAATTCAATAATCAATCAGAATGTTTGACTTGTCTCATCTGGTGATGGCTTTTTGGCAAAGCGGTGAGCCTTGACCCGTCTTTGCTCTTAAAGGACTTCCTTCTTTCATGCCCAAGTATCATTGCATCACATGTTGCGTGAACATTTCACAAAGCTTGTAGCTTTAAATGAGCCCTGACACAACTGTTTTGGAATGTGTTATCATTTTCACAGAGTGTATATTTACAAAAACAATAAGTTTGATAAGATAAAACATTAAATACTGATTCAAATTGGTTCAAATGCATAAGTAAATTTATGAATAAATAAATACATAAATATTTGCACTACTATCAAAACTTTTTTGGAATTGGGTTTGTAAATCATATGCAAACTCTTTATGTAATTACATAATACCTGCCCCACCACACCCAAATGTTCTCCCATCTCCAAATAATAATAAATACAGTCAAACATAAGAAGAATATTTTCAGTCATTCACATGTTTAACAGAAGAAGACAGGTTTGGTTCCTAACTGCTTGCTACATCTGCAGAAGTGTTTATGTGTTTGTGTGAATGACTGAAGTGATATGTTCTTATATCAACACTACATTTAAAAAAGAGCCGTAAAATGACTGAAATTATATTCCTTTTAGGAGAGATGACGGCATTACAGACACTACCCGCCTACAGTTCTCTAACATCAAAACCACCATAATTACACTTTTCTTCAGTGCTCTGACACAGTACTGCAGCAAACATCAGCATCCTTATAGCAGCACACACCCAGTTCAGAATCAAAGCTATTAATTCTAGTGCTTTCAACTTCAAATCTTCAAAACTACACACAAATTACAGGAACAGGGGATTATGTAAAATTTAAAAAGCCCTCAGGCACTTTAGTGGCACTTTTTGAGTCTGAAACATTAAGCAAATCACCAACATTACTATAATTATGTTTTTTTTCAACAGCTTTGTTACAATTCAGTTCAGCCAATGTGTGATCCCTCTGATCTTGCTAAAGGAAAATATTTCACTTATTTTCAACTTCAGATTTTTAAATCATATTCGAGTCTGGACACACATGTGATTCTGCAATTTCCTAGTCCTTAATGGTTTATGCTTAAAGTGAGTTATTTAGACAAAACATAGAGTGAAACTAATGTCTAAACATGAAATTAGTTTCAGAAACTTATAATTAAATATACAAGTCTCTCTGTACAATATATAAGTGTAAAAATGCTGAGAATTTACAATAAAATACTGATTTGTTATTTTACAAGATTGTACTGACTGGTCATTTACAGCAGTGCATTGGTTGCCAGTAACATACAAGACAATACAGTTTAAAAGAGTTTACTGACAGCAGGGTTGCTGAATTTTTACAGTGTAATTTGTGTGTCTATCATTTGTTTTTTTACATTTTCCATTAACAGACTTCACATTTTTCATGATATTTTTAATACCTCCAAGGTTCAGTCTTAAAAGTTGTCTGCATTCTCAATCCCATTTACATAATTTTGACTCGTCAGTTAATAAAACTCTACCTCACATCTCAGATATTCATTTTCAGTCCAGTAGGTGTTGCATAGTTGTACAATTAAAGACTGAAAACACAGTAAAATATATAATTGCTGTTGGGACATCATTTAAAAAAATGGTAACTTTACAGTAGAAGGACAAACACTTGTAATTGTGTAACTTGTAATGTAATTTAATGGAGAAAAATATTTTCTATTCCTAATATACATCATGTATATGAAGTCTATACATATAAACAGTACTGCTGCTTTTTATTGCATATTTGCACAGCCGACTTCCAGCTGATTACATTGGTCTATCTATCTATCTATCTATCTATCTATCTATCTATCTATCTATCTATCTAATAATTCAAATAATAATCATTTTTAGCCAACAGTGATGATATATTTTGGAATTATTTTATATATTGAATATACTTATACTTATATAATATATAACAACACAGCTTTTTAAAATGTATTTTATCCCAATAAAAATAAACTATGTTGTTATAGCTGTGCCCTCCCTATAGAATGCTCTGCCAAAATCTATAAAAGACTGCTCAGAATGTCCAAATTTAAGTCTCTCCTCAAAACCCACCTTTTCAGATCTGTTTTTAATCTGTAACGTCATACCTTGTTTATAGTCATACTTTTTAATTTTTCTTATTTTATATCCTTCTGTTTGTGTATGCCCTTCTGCTGCTTGTTCCAAACCCAACTTTTTATTTCTTTCACTTGTTTACTATATTTTATTCGATTGTATCTTGTATTGTGTTGTTTGTAAAGCGTCTTTTGAGTTTCTTGAGAAGCGCTATACAAATAAAATGTATTATTATTATTTATTATTTATATAGTATCAATATATTCCACCATATAAAATATATAATAAATATATCTTTACAGCCAAGAAAGACTCTGCTTTACATTTAAATCATTCTCAGGAAAATGCAGAAAATGTGCGGATATGTCAATGTTAGTGTGGTGTGTTGTGAAACCTGCTAGACAAAGAAATGGCTTCCACATGACCTATGAGCTACTTTAAGCATGTATATTTCACCTACAAGCACTCATGCAAATCCCCCCACACACCCATGCAGATACACACACAAATTCACTGCCTCCCTTATTGTCTCTCTCTGTCTTTCTCTCGCGGTCTGTCTTTCATACACATATTGTGAGCCTAACAGCCAGGCATGCAAAGTGATGCAGACAAGCACAACAACTGCAGTCACTTCCTTCAGAGAACAGAGAAAGAAAAAGAGAGAGTGAGAGAGAGAGAGAGAGAGAGAGAGAGAGAGAGAGAGAGAGAGAGAGAGAGAGAGAGAGAGAGAGAAAGAAAGAGTGAGAGAGAGGGAGAGAGGGAGAGAGAGCGAGCAAACAAGGATAAAAAGAATGGAAAGAGGAAACAAACAGTCTATCTATAGAAATAGATAGATAGATAGATAGATAGATAGATAGATAGATAGATAGATAGATAGATAGATAGATAGATAGATAGATAGATAGATAGATAGATAGATAGATAGAAGGAGAAAGATATAAAGAGAGAGAGGTAGAGAGAGAGAGTGAGAGTTTGGCTTACCTGCTCTGAGGTAAATGTTATCTGAGAAACAAACAGATAGGAACACAGGTGACTAACAGATACACGCAGACTACAAATACACACACAAACACACACATACACACACATACACACTACACACAATACTGCAGCTCTCTGTAAGATAGGCCTGTGGTTTAATCAGTCTACATGTTTATCCACAGTGGCAGGTGTCAATTGGGCTACAGTTCACATCCTGTGCTATGCAGTAAAATAATTGCCCACAATGCACTGCTACATTGGCTTGTCCTCAACAATAACAGCATATTGAAGATAAGAGCAGAGCTGAAGACACTCTTTCCGTTAAGCACTTAAATAACCATTCACACTTATTTTGTCATGTCTTCCTTCTGTATTGTGTTGTTGTTTGTGTTTGTATTAGGTAAAGAACAGCTCTGAGTGGACAACAAACCATAAGACAGCTGTCAAATGCTCAAAGATAAACATAAATGATATATACTCAAAAGGACATAGGGTTTGGTCTCAACATATCTAAGAACATGCATCAACGGCTCCCAATGCCCCCCACCCCATATCCAACAACACCCAATCTGCTCAAAGCAGGGGCTCATCGGAATGAACTAATATGACTTCAATCCAATTTGAATGCAAACAGGTTTGTTCAAATATTGATAGGGACAATTCTGTCCTTGCAAAATATTTGTATGAACAATTCTGTCCTTCCAAAACACTGGTAGGGACAATTCTGTCCTCCCAAAATATCGGTAGGACCATGTATCTACTGTCCAAATGCAAACCGAAATTACTCCTTTCCATTCACAACCCATAATAGACATTATATTAAAGGATTGGTTTGTTAATTTACTGATCAATTGGCTATGAAACAATCAATACTGCGTTTGCGCTTGTATCAGAGGAAATATTGTATGACTGTGTCTGTGATTTAAATTAGATGAAAATGTACTTTTGAGTCTTTTCTTGCAGAGAGAAACATGGTTTTGCCATGTTTGTGTTTTTCTTGACACTGAAGTGCAGCGTGAGGTGCTGTAATTCTGAACGGGTTTTTCATCTCAGTCCCCTGAAAATGTCATTATTTCCAAAATAAACTAAAACCTTCAGTTTTTGTGGTCTGCTTCTCTTGGCTGTTGCTGTAACACTGCAGTAAACAACAGTGAATTTTCCCTCAAGATCCCCATTTCGTTCTGAGATTCTGTGGTTTTAACCGCACTGGAGATTCTGGTGTGAAACTTTCCAGCAACTGCAAATGTTGCATATGAGTGACCAGGAAGGTACAGTGTGGTACTGTTATATCTTACTGATATCTTACTGATAGCATATACAATTCACTGTATTAATAAACCATTTACTACTTTGTGTTAAATACACAGTCTATCTGAAAGTGTGGCTTTGAGACAAGGCCTATTCAAATGTGCGGCACAATGTGTCACAGGCTCAAAAAGAAGCAGGCCATGTTTCTTAGGCGGCAGGCATTTGTTTCACAAATAAGTAAGGTTTAGCCAGAGTTTTCAGAGAATGCAAAAGACAGATGACTCACAAACTTATAGAATATGTTAATAATAAATAGAAAACTTGAGCACCCAGTGCCTCAGTCATTCTGATGTTCCTAAAAGACTTTAAACATGTCAAAAGAAACCAGACCCAAAGGCTTATGGATATTGCTGCCGAACATTTAATGTAAAAGTCAAACAACAGCAGAAAATGAGCAATAACTAAACTCAAACAATAAAGGAATGAAAGAAGCTACGCAGCTACAGCTATAGAGCAATAAACAGGACTTATAACTACCCAAACAAGACAAAACGGAAGGCCTAGCACAAACTACACAAGCAGATGCTAAAGCCTATATCTAGCAAGACCACTAGATCTGAGTCAGAGTCAAGACCAAGACCAGAATAAAAATAATGCATTCATTTTTTATGTAAATTATTTTAAATACTAATGATTATATGATATATTTTGTAACATGAAATAATATATAGGTAAAAAAGTTATTATAATTTTATTAAAGTCTTAGTCAAACTTTGGATTGTAACTGGAAACAGTGGTGTGGGCTCAAATAATGTCTAATAATAATATATAATATAATATAATATAATATAATAATAATAATAATAATAATAATAATAATAATAATAATAATAATAATAATAAAAAAAACTTTAAACTCAGAACTGTTCATTGAAATTGGCAGTCCAAAAACTCCCGTTTGGATACAGTCAGTAACACGCGCTGGAATTAATTTACTGTTGTCCGAATCGGGTTTAGTGTGTAACAGGCTTCACACAGCACTTCTACGTTTAAGACTTTTGGTTTTACTTCAGTGTTACAGCTCACTGCTTTATGACCAGCAAGCACACAGACGAATAAACAAATATTTGTTCAACACTGATTTACAAGAGCTGCAGCCATCCTGATCTAGCTCTGAAGTAGTTCCTTACAGAAAAGTTTTGTTGTGAGGACTCGTTTAAATGTTTAAATCAACTAACTGTGCCATCATGGTGTGCAGTATGAAGCTGAATCCAACTTCTTGTCTGGATTTTCCTGTTCCACCTTAAACGGTACGGCAGTTATATTCTAGCGCCTGTCTGAGAAGCCAAATTCAGCCTTGTTGTTCTCGCTGAAAACATGCTTCAAGCAAGGTTCCACACTTCACTGTTGGATCTGAGACTTCAGCGGTAATCCAAGACTCTACAGGAAAGACATCTGTCCAAATTCTTCACGTTTCTAGTTCAGATCAAAATCGGTCAAAATAGAACAATCCATGACTTTATCTTCTCTCTTTCAAACAACATGATGATCTAAATACTACAGCTCTTCCATAGTGTAACCACTGCCACATTAATCGCAAATAAACATTTCTTGGAACGTACTGAACTGAACTGAAGAGTTGAACTCCTGCTGTGTAGCAGGAGAAGAGAAGTGTGTGACTCAGCTTGTAATTATGACTCAGAACTGCACTTTAACTTTTTCTCCCAGTTGGAAGCTCATAAATACTGCAAAGGCGTATTTATTAGATTCTCTTTAGCACAAACACGGCTTCTTGCAATCCTCTGCTTTTTTCTTACTAAGTATAAGTTCTGTTTGTTGTTGGTATGCAAGAAATTACAATAATTACAAAAATCAAACACTACCTTCCCTAACACTACCTTCATTACAAAGGTCCTGAAAAGACCTTTGTAATGAAATAGTCTCACTAGGGCAATAAGATCTCTAAAACTAAACTGTCTGCAAACGTAGATCAATGCCCATAGGTTCACATCAGACGGGTGACAAATTAAAGGAAAAGCCAACAACCACTTGTCATAATCAGATAGTGGGACACCATGAGCTGTGTCAACAGTTTACAAAGTGGCAAAGACCACCAAAAGAATTTCCTCTTGTTCTGATGATGGCAGCACTGTCTAACACAAGCTGCTGCAGGTTTTCACTTTAGGAGGCTGAGATCCCATAGCTGTGAAGACCACTGCATATGATTTACATTATTTTTATATTCATCAAACCACTGAATGACCCCTTGCACCCTGTGGATCAGGGCATTCTGGAAAAGGCCATTACAGTCAGGAGAGAAATGCTGAGTAATGAGAACAACTTTTGTATTAAAACACTAGTCAGTTTTTTTCTCACTGATTTCGACTGCAATGGTTTTGTTTAAACTTTGGGGGGATGCATTGCTCATATCAACTGTCCCATGATATGATGAGTGTTTTATACTATACATTAGCATTAAGGATATATTAGATTAGGAATGTGCCTTAAACCACTTATTCAATATGCCAAATACTCCTCAAACTCTTCAAATGACCACGATTACATTCAAACATATTAAACTGTCAATGTCTCCGTCCTCACAAATCTTTAAACTTATAAATCAGTGAAGAACATTGGTGTATTCAATTCTCAGTTTGTTAAAACACCTCCTTTGAATCTGAAAAGTTCTGACACCAGACGTTCTTTTTGTCTGTCCCATTTATACCTACAGATCTTTGATCTCTCTAATACAGAACAGTGTAGTCATTAGACAGAGGGCTGAGAGGGAGAAGCACAGTGACAGGCCAGAACTTAATCCACCTTAAAGAGGAATTTCTGGCAAGTTTCTGAGTTATTCAGTCCTCAAGATATAAACACAAGCCTGCCAGAGTGATTTAATTTGAATTGGTTTCAGCAGATAAGCTTGCGGACTCTGATTTCTTTACAGAGGTGGTGACAGGAACCAGGGGTTGCCAGGTCTACAACAGATATATGGCCATTTTATTTACTATCTATCCAAAACCACTAGTCTACCAACCTACACATCATCTGTGTTTTATATAAAAAGCTAAAATAGTCATAAATCGGTTTTCTTCTGGGACTATTTTGCCTCACAACACCCTGCATGTATCCCTCTCCCATAAATGGATTAAAACTAATGTATTATACAGACGTTTTATGAAATTGATGTTCAAAGAGTTCGCCTTTAACAAACTGAATGTCTTTGGACTGTGACTTGGCAGTGCCTCAAAAGAGAGCTTAAACCTTGATTTCAGTCCAGAACGTCTGCTAACTTGCCAGGCAAGCAGTGTTTGCTAAAAAGCTACATGCCAAAACCGATACAAATACGAAGGATGTTAATACAATGGTTGTATGAATTCTCTTTAAATATACCAGTGGTTGAGTGATTAACATTAACTTTGTCAGTGACTGAGGGATATAAGGCAGTAAGACTCTAATTCTATGCAGCCACCTTTCAAATACGGTACACCAGGTCAGATTCATTAACAAACATTAGCTTCCATATTGTAATACTTATTATAATATGTTTGTTGCTATTTTACTGTTAATTTACTGCTACTTACTGTTAATGAGGTACAGTGATCTATTGTAATGATTAGCCGAGCCTTTACCTCAGTTTTACAGTGAAATAGTCTAAGAGTCTACACAGACCTGCAATATACATACAGGCTTTGCATGTTCGTGAAATGCAAATATACAAGCTTGGTGATAATCTTTACACACGACAGGAGAAGTCACACCAAAAAAAGCTTAAAGCCAAAGTTCAGTGGCCTGACTGTGGTTTGTGACACTGTATGAGATACTTCAATAAACACAGACAAAAGTACAGAACATAGCTTAGGACAGCCATCTTGCCATTTGTGTATATTTTGCTCCATTAGCCTCATTATTGAAAAAGATGCCAAGTATGCCTCGGCTGACTGACTACATTTAGGAAAATACGGTGTAATTTCTTTTTTTTCTTCAGCCTATTGCCTAAATTGAACATCCATTCAAAGAAGCATTACACAATGCTTTCATCATGGTTATGAAATGTTATTAGTTTTTCTGGAGCAGGTTAAATATAATGAGCAAACACAGCTCCAAAGAAAAGCTCCAGCAAAATATTAATAATAACTGGCTTTCGTTTTGTCCGGCATATGTTTGTGGACATACAAGCAGTTAGTAGTTAAACAGCAGGGAGCTGCTGCTGCTGGGTTTAACAGCTGGGAGCTGCTTTACATTCACCAGCACTGAGAATAAACAAATATTATAGATTTTTGGCTTTTAACTGTCAAATGATGGACGCTACTACTTCTACTGGTAATAGTTTATAGTGATGTTGTGAAGGAGTAAATGAGTGTGTGTGGGAGAGAGAGAGGGAGAAAGAGAGAGAAAGATTAAAAAACAGAGTGGGGTGTAATATGTACACTATATGGATAAAAGTATTGGGACACCTACACATTACACCTACGGGAGCTTTTATGACATCCCATTCTAAATCCACAGACACCATTATTGGAGTTGTTCCCCCCTTTGCAGCTATAACAGTCTTTACTCTTCTGGGAAGCTTTCTGCAAGATTCTGGACTGTCTGTGAGATTTTTTGCTGATTCACACAGAAGATCATTTGTGAGGTTAGATACTGATGGTGAACGGGAGGAACTGGCGCTCAATCCTTTTTAGTTCATCCCAAAGGTGGGGTTGAGGTCAGGGCTCTGAGTTGGCCGGTCAGGTTCATCCACAAACAAACCCACCCAACTAGATGTACGGACAATGCTTTGCGCACTAGAACATGGTCGTGCTGGAACAAGAAAGGTTATTCCCCAAACTCTTCCCACAAAGCTGGAAGCTCACACCTGTCTACAATGTCTTGGTATGCCAAGGCACACTTGTGCCAATAAGACTGAATGAAACATCTGAACTCAGCGATTAAGAGAAGTGTCCCACTTTTGTCCATACAGTGATATATATAGAGAGAGAAACAGTTAGAGAGAAACATAGAAAAAGGAAACAGAGATTGGGATAGAGATATACAGGCAGATTTACTGTTTGAATTTGAATTTGGTTTAAAGAATAGCTGTTGTGATTTACCAAAAATGGAGCATTAAAGTCTGTAAAGAAACCAAGAGGTGGTTTCTGCCTTTTATGCATTTGCCTCTTTGCATTCACATAGGCTTTACACATAAAGTGCAAAACATTGAGACTGTATTATAATAAAGCACATAATTCTTATTTAACAAGACTGATAGTAAACACTGACTGTGCTGGATTTAATGCCCAGAAAAGCCTGTCTTTTTGGTGCTGCTAACACGGCTGCCACTGTGTTTACAAAGAAAATAGAGAAGGGCTCAATTTTCAACAGAGGAAAATGCCTGCTGCGTACCATTAGTTTCCATTTGGCGAAGAAGAACAACCAAACAACCAAAATAGCTGCAGAAAAGTGTTTTATACTTCTGTTTTTAATTTTCATTTCAATCCATTTTTGCTTCTTCTTAGTGTTTTAAAATGACTGTTAAAAGCATTTATTGAAACTCTTTGGCCATGAAGCTATTCCTTACCCCATTATTATGCACATTATTGTGTGCTGTGATATCTTTAGGGAGGTTACACAGTTATTATACAATCTCGGATGGTTCAGCTCAGCTCCTCCAGCCAAAATAAAAACAAAAAATTGAATATATCTTTTAAAAAATGTTCTAATTACTCACATATTATATGTCAACATTGTCATGTTTACTCAAAACCTGATCATTTATTATGTTGAAACAATCACAAACTTTGTCATTACTTCAACTTTCTGATAATTATTTCGACCTAATGGATCACAGTTTGAAACAAACTAATTAATCATATGAACAGCTCAATATATTAATCACAACGCTGTGCCTGGGTTTAATTCCACTGATGTTCTCAGTAGATAAACTAGTGCACAGTGTTTGTGGACAAGCGCCTCTCTTTATAAATCTGCTTCATAGAGAGAATGAATAAGAAACAGAGAGAGAGAGAGAGAGAGAGAGAGCAAGAGACAGACAGAAATCAAGACAGACCATGTGAGAGAGAGAGGGTATATAAAGACAGAGAGCTATAAAAAGAGAGATAGAGAAATGTGTAAATATATGCAGCAACATGCTTGTTCTGTATTTATCTCACACAGTTCTGAACAGTTGATTATGAAATGTGTGCAGGTCTTTAAGAAGTCCTGTTTGTTTGTCTGCAATGTAGGTGTTCATGTTTGTGTGTAAAGGTGTGTGTATCTGTGTTTGTATACACATGTGTTTGTTCGCATATGGGTGTGTGTAGGTTACCTTCAGGCGGCTGCAGCCGTTTGTTGTTCTGCGTGCACCAGCCCACGGGGTGAAGCTCTGCAGTCATGACATCACACCAGAAGTCGGCTTTGCGGTCATCGCCATAGCCACAATAGCGCAACAACAGCAACTGACCACACGTGGTTATGATGGTTGCCACCCAGTAAGTGTCCGGACAGGTTTTATTGGCCACTTCCAGCTTCATTCCTGGCTGAAAGCTGCTCTGAAGACTGAGCTCCACCTGTGAGGACAATTGAGATTAGTCACCCTCATCTTTTCTAGTGGCAATGCGTTGGCCTTAGAATGAGTGTAGTCAACATGACATATTGTAACCCTGAATTTTGGACTGGAATGTCAGGAATATTGCTGGATAAGTAAACCAGCCTCATAGAATAAGAATAGTCAGCATGGCATTTTTATATATATTATTAGCCTTCTTGTTATATTTAAAAAGTACTATAGTAATACTGTTATTACTGTTATATAGTTTTGGTCAAAAACAAAATGCACAGTTGGCTTTCCGATTGGTTAGAATTGCAGTAACTGCAGATCCAATCATTACCAAAGATTTACAATATGTGGAATTAGTGTCATGAGAAATAATGTCATTCCAGGTATTCTGGATGTTCTAGACACTTCAGTGACTGCAAGTGTTAGTGGCCACATATCTTTCCAGAAATTTCCATTTCTGGAAAGATGTGTGGCCACTAACACTTGCAGGGAAACAGCGTTATGCCAGGATTTTTTACTTAAGGGGCGACTGTTAAACTGCTACAAGATAAATCGTCGCTGTCCAATGAAAAACAAGTATCTCCAAAATAGCAACTTTACAGGAGAGACCAAAAACATACTTTACTTTCAATGTAAGTCAATGGAACCATAATTGTTTCCAAACTATATTGGAGCACATCTATTGGTCCATTTATCACTAACAAGTGTTAGTGGCCACAGACAGGGAAACAGCACCAGGTTTTTTACTTAAGAGGCGACTGTAAAACTGCTACACGGTAAATATATGTTATTGTTATATGGTCTCTTACTGTGCAAATAACACCACTCGATCTGTGCAACTACTAACATTTAACCCTTAAAAGGTATGGACATCTTTAAAATTGTTCACACCTACCAAACAGAATAAAATAAGAAAGTTTAATATGATAAAATGTATCAATTAAATAAATAAAATATAAGTGTAGTACAAATAAATATATGGTTTATTATATTTTTGCTTATTGAATATTACACAAAATGTATTTTTCATTAAACAATTTAAAATAGAATTCTTAACAATATTCTTCCAATAAGCAACAAAAACTTTATAGGCACATCCACAATTTAAATTTTTTATAGCTTTTTAGTTTTTTTAAAATATAACAATAAAAGACATATAATAATGCTAATGGTGTTTAGTGCAGGAATCACCACATTATAGGCAGTTTTTTGCTAATCTAATTACCACCACAATAGTAATACCATTACCTCTATGGTGTGGTATAATAGTACTTCTATATCATTTCCTGAGCTGTGATAGCAAGTTAACAGTGCCACACATTCCCACACTGGTATTAATATTTCTTTTGATAGATTTAACCCGCTTAATTTGCAAAGAAAAAATCTATTGATGCGTAAACCTTTTTTTAAGTACATTCAACTGCCACATACTAATAAGTGGTTGGCCACACAGCTGTTTAAACCTCACTCTGTGAGTTTTCATCTCCGATTTCCAAAAATGGTCATTCAAGATTTTCTTCTGACCACATCTCCCCTGCAAAGGTAGCGGTTCTCCACTATTCTTCCAGGCTTTAATAATGCGTAGGGCAGTTCTTCACCTAATTCCAGTCCTTTCAGTAATCTCCTGGGTTTTTTTCACTTGATACAGGCCAATAACTTAACCCTCAAATGCAGTAACATCTTTACCATGACCACAGAACACGTTTTCTGATGTGGTTGTTTAAGAATTGAGAAGCTACTCACTGTATTGTTTAGCAGAACTGAAACATATAAATCACTGCAGTAATTTTCCAATCAAAGCATTAAGTATTTGTTTATTTGAATTAAACTGAAATTTTAGTGAACTTGTTGTTAACCTAAACTATATGCATTTTCAGTAACACCTGAATCCTGCTACATTACTGACACTAACATAGGCTGCTTAAGCTGTCAAGACAGATAATTTCCAGTAAAATCAGTGTCATGTTATCATTACTGGTAATTGCCATGTCATAATCTTTCATGTCATTATGGATAACTACGGTACCCAGCAAAAGTCAGAATGTGATATAAGTGAAATACAGTGAGTCATGACACAAACATACTGGACAGGCATCTACTGACAGAATAGTGTAGTCTGTAATAGTTGATCAGAAGCCATAAGTTATCGTGCCTGTCTGTTCACGGCTTTGGCTTGTGTCTTGACGAGAGCACGCATTTCATTTTGACCAGTTTCCAAATCCTCTCTGTCCTTTCTCGCAACTCTTACTCTGAGAGCTTAGTGGATGTTTTGTCCAGTTATTTTAACTATGTTTTCAACAACAACTAAAATTATCCAAATGTATTACATAAGGTGTTTCCAGTCTTAACCACACAGGGCTGGTGTGGCTGCAGGCTTTTATTCCAACAAAACAGGAACACACCAAATCAGGGGTTTGGCTCAGACCAGTTGAATAAACTAGCAGAATCAGCAGAGCTCCTGCTCGACTGTAAAGAAAAGCTGCAGCCTTAATGTGCCTTTGTGGATAAGATTGGACGCCCTTATATTACATAATAATGACGGGCAATTTTTGTTCACATTTGAAAATGACAGCTGCCCTTTACATGTGAATGCTTTATAATGAATGAAGCAACAGAATAGCTCTAAAGCTACTTAAAACCTTGTGGCTTAGAAGTAATGCCTGTTTTTTGTGTGTATGCTGATTTGTGGACTTACATGTTTGAATGAAGTGTGGGGGGCTGCAGTGGCCCCTAACTCCTCCAAATACTCATCCCAGTTGAAGTCCATTTCTGCTTCTCCATACTCCATATCTGTGAGAAAGAGAGAGAAAGGGAAAAGATGAAAGAGAGAAAGCTTTCTTAGTAAGAACAATAATCTATAAATTCACTAATTTCAATAAATTCTAAACTAGGCAGATAAGTTACATTCTAACACCAAGTTATTTTTATTGTACACCTACATATCACCTACACATCACCTACACATCACCTACACATCATTTACACCTTGTCTACACCTCATCTGACAGCACAGCCACTGAAAACCCAATCTTTTTTTAGCGCTAACCACTACCCATAGTGCATGACTGCAGTACCCAAATTAATTCAAGCCTCACTCTGCAAGGGAACTGCAACTGGCTGCACTGATAATTCACCATCGCCCCCCTGCCCTCCTCCAAGGCATAGGACTCAAATTTCTCTTTCGTTTAGATTCATGCATTTCAATTCTCATGATTGTCCATAAAGCAACTTATTCCCAGTATATACATGCCAGTGGAGGATGGGGGAGAGCAGCGTGTTTAGAGAGAAGAAGGTATATGTTAGTTTCTATCTGTACACATGCTTATGAAGTACCTTATCGGATTGCTTTGCTTGATTCAGAAACACACAAGCACTGTACAAAAGTCAGAGACCACCCTTCATTCTTTTATATTCTAGTCAAAATGGTCATAGTAAAAATAGTACATATTACATACCACATATACTTAACAGTAGATTACAACAAAAGCCTCAACAACTATATCATATTTATCAGTATATATGTGTCCCCTCTTGTGTTCATGTGTCCAAGTACAGCAACTGTTCTTTTTTAGGAGGCTTGTTTCTTTAGTTCTTCATAGAAACCCATCGGGATATTATATATATATTTTCCACACCTCCAAAGTTCAGCAGCAACTGATGTTGCAAAATTTCTTCACATTTGTGTATTTTTGTTTCTCAGTAAAGATTTCTTGTCAGCTACACTTCCTTTTATATCCATAGTTCTGCCCTCTCACAGTGGAAGAATGGACAGAAACGCCTGTGATAAAAGCTATTGTTTATCTGACAATGATAGTTTTAGTGGTCTACACCGCTCTGCCTCACGGAAGAGAATGATTTTATATCAAATTTTTCTCAGATATTTCTAGAAAAAAGAAATAATAGAATAGAAAAATGACCATTTTAAATGGAATGAATTAAATAAATACAGGTCTCTTAGGGATTTGATATGTAATGACATGCAAAGCTGTTTATCAGGTTAGCATTCATTTGTTTTAGAATACACCAAAGTATGAAATAGAGTGGGGTCCTGGGGGACCATCTTATTAACTTCTTGGACCCTCTTGCATTTTGTTATGGAAAAAACACAATCAAACACAAATGATTTGGTCATTATTTAGCTGCTTCAACCATAACCAGAGTTTCTGTCTTCCCGTAATTAGCTAGACATGCAGCACTGGTCTGCCTCAGGGTGGTGCTGTAGCAAACTGGTTGACCTAGTTGGTCATTTTTGGCTTAGTAACTTTAACTATGCCATATGTTGTGGCATATCTGTAAATCTGAAAGGATGCCCAGTTCTCTTTGTAAAGATTACACTATTACTCTTTTCACAAAATGAATACAAAAGAGGAGACATGTTCTCAGTTAATGTGTGGAAGACGCATGACCTGCCTAGAAAAGTGTGGTATTCTATTGCCACTAAAGCTAGAATTAGTCATAGTGTGTGAGTAGCCAGCCATCATGGAACCCTTAAATATCTATTATCTATTAAAAAACAACATTTGAGCAAATACACATAAAAATATGTAATAGAATACAATGATTTCTTACTGAATGTTAAACACTTCTAAATCTCTTATTGAGAAAGTCCGGTATTTATAGTTACCGCCCAATATGCATCTAATCAACATTCATTAAATTAAATCCATGCAATCTCATTGCTGCCCAAATTGACATCTCAATTTTTGTCATTTTGTCATTTTTTTCATATATATATATATATACACATATATACATATATATATATGAACTTACATACATAAAGCAACAAGCATGGCAAGTTTTCTAACACGTTTAAGGTGTTGACAGTTAATGTTGGTACTGTTTTCTCACTTACAGATCACAGCATTAGTGTGTTTTTAACACACTGTTCTACTGGTGCTCTTGTTGGTGTTCCAGTACAAATGCAAATAACACTTTAACTCTGTCAGCCTACCCCTCTCTCTCTCTCTCTCTCTCTCTCTCTCTCTCAATCCTAATCTCTCCTTTAGGACTAATCTCTTTACATCATTGCAATAGTCATGACATCATCACCACAGAAGACATTCTGAGTCACAGCATGACTTAACACACACGCACACACACACACACACACAACAACAGCAGTCATTTACAAACGTCTTATACTTAAACTCGTCACAAACAAACCACCGCTGAGCAAAATAACACTATGAGGAGATGATGACGACGAGGTCATTACCATTACAATGGTACACAGAACAATACATTTGTACAGATGGATGTGGCACATACTGATGCATATTTTGATGAAATGACTCATTCCTTAGTTCAGCGCTGTCAGGAGGCTTGAGTCACGCTGCAGTATAGCCAGCGTGAGTCATAACAAATGTGACATATCCGGCAACTCAAATCATGAACCTGGCTGTCAATTCATGCAGCGGTGTGAGAAATGACATGAAATGAATTTCCCACTTTTTCCCCCACCAAAATTTTGTTTGCGGCTTTTTTTTTTCAAACATGAGGTATGAAGGCCTTTTGCCACTTTCATTTTTTATGGAAGGGTGTGAAAAATTTCTGCATTATTAAAAGCTACAAAATGTCATTCAGAGTGGTTTGACATGAAACACATTTCAGAGAAATGTACTGAGCTAGAAATGTTCAAAGTGGTGGTGACAGGAACCAGATGTCTAAGGAGCTGCATATCATATTGAATATAAAAGCTAAATTATGGAAAGTTATTACCTGAATAGTTTTTGGATACACACACTGATGCCTGAGACATGGTTTTTGAGCGTTTGTACATGAATACTGGCTCTTGTACATTTATTTCTGTTTCATAAGTTAAGACAAAACAAATGGGTAGATCCTATGACGCTGTAACAGAACATCCAAGGACACCCTTCAGGACCTTATTAGAACATTCCGATCCGCCCCTCTTTAACTACTGTATGGTGTGTTCTTTCGTCTCTGGGTTTGTTCTTGGTAGTTTTGATGTCATTCTTAACTGTGTTGTTGGGTCTTTAGATTTTTTACTTATTGCCTTGATGTTAATGATTGGTTGATAGATTTGCCCACATTGCCAACATTTCAGCCTTCTGATTCCCATTTCTCAAAATGAAACTTATCAACACTTGATTTTTTTCTTTTTTAAATAACAAACACAACACATTTTGTTAAACCTCTCTGGTGGGAATGTAGAAATGCACACAACTAGCAGATTGAATTGTGCACTGAAAGAGTATTCAAAGGGAACTTACCAATACCTTACTTAGTCAATACCTGGTGGATATGTCTAACCCTGGTAAATGTCAGTGAATCATCTACTAATTTTACTAAACTAATTGGAAGCCAAATGAGCCAGCTCTTGCTGGGAAACTGAGCCGCTTGATCTGGCTCAGTAAAAAGAGTAGGACCACCCATCACTCTTTTAAACTGAACCGTAACATTAAAAAATATATGTTTTTGTTGGACGGGTACCAATGAGGGTGGTAAGGCAAAATAGTACATTCCACACAATAGTTTCACTGGTGGCTTTGGATAGAAAATAAACAGCCTATATATGCATTAAAGACATTGTGACCCCGCTTCCATTCTTGAGACACATATCTCAAAATATATAATGATTTTAAAACCCAGGTATCATATGGACAGTAGGTGTGTAGAGTCAGCCTCACCTGAGTGGCCTGGTTCTGCTCTGCCATTGGAGGGGCTCTGAATCTTCCCACTTGCTGATGTCATCATTTACGTCTTGTGAAGGCTGTTGTCTTGGTAATCTGAAGTCCTGACAACAGTTTCCAGCTGTGTGTGCTCACAGCAAGTTTAGGGCCTGTGTGTTGGGAACACAGGAATCAGAGGTCAATTTATATTAATGGTAACACATCAATTAAAAAATAAAGGTTCTCTGCAACAGGTTCTTTGGAGCAATGCCACTGGGTATGCTAAAGAACCTTTCATTGTAATGTGTGAGTGTGAAGAACACCAGCTTTCACTACTGGCTAATTCCCATCTTCCAACATCCCCACATCCAGATGCAGTTCATGTCTGGCCCGTTTAGACAGCATGGGCCACAATTAAACCTCTCTACTGTGTTTACTCTAGTCAAGCAGACTAATTTAACTTTCTCTGTAGGGTTAATAAGCTCAGCCTAGACTGGAATTAAATGATTTTACAGTCTCCTGAAAAACAAGCCTGATCATTTACACGGATGTCAGGGCACCATGGAATGTGACAAGTCTTCATCATGTGTATATTCCATTGACTGATTCTATTCAATTCATTTCCTGTTCAGTTTAACTCATAGAGAGAGTAGGAGATATCACATCAAGCTACAGTCCCTTGGTGCTGGTATTGGGTCAGAAATAGACTCTCCTACAACAGCTCATTCTAGTTAATGTTCAACAGAGATCGCATGAGTTCTTCTCATGGGACTGCACAATCTTACATTCGTTTTACTGTAGCTAATACTGTCACCTCAGCTGTAAATTGAGATGAACTTAGACACAGCACTTTGCAACGCAGCTGAATTGCATTCCACACCTAATAACACTTGATAATTTCTCAAAGTATGTCAGTTCCTGTAATTCATTAAACACACACACAATGCTCATCAGCACTTTGGGGTTTTTGGCAATCAAAGTGCAATCTACAAGGACTTCAAAGTCTTCATTAGTCAAGAACTACCACTTACATCAAGTAACACTTGACTTCTACCCAGCTGCCATGCTCAAAAATGCAATGTATTAATTAAAGCACCTCACAATTTTAATCACTGAGGCCAAAACAGTACAAACAAATACACCTTTAAAAATAAAGGTTCCAAAATGATGCTTGGCCTGGGCAGAAAGTAAACATTTACTAGATAACAGGCCTTTATTTTTGTGGAGGTTATTTATACTTCAAACAATCTTTTCACACTTTCACAAGCTATTTACAAATATTTCTCTACAGCGAGGGTTTCCAAACCTGGCCCTCAGGTAATAAAACTATTGAAGAGATGAAGCATAAATGAGGACTGTCTGCACATCCCTGAGGACTGGGTTGAGAACGACAGTTCCCATTTGTTTCCAAAACTCAGTAACACTTTGAAGTTAATGCTTTTGTTTTGCTGTACTAGTCAAATGTAATTATGCATTACATATCTAATTACATATGTTGGTATCAACAGTTTTAAATCTCCACTTCCTTTTCAATGTGTTTCAATGTCAACAAATGACTAAACCCTGGTAGATATGAGTGGTATGATTTATAACTTTTCATCAAATCCAAATCATCTTCTACTTATGAAAACAGATGGTGCAGTCTGATAGTTTAGAATCAGCAGAGTCTGTTCTGCTGTTACCATGGTTCAGGTTTATCTGTGATAGCAAAGCTGCTCTAAAGCTAAACCTGGATATGACAAACCGCAACATGGACTGGGAAAGAAAAAGAAATAGAGCGAGAAAACAAGTTTTCATGAATGTTTTGAACATTTAAATGGCCCTTAACATGAACCACACGCAGCTTTCAATGGATGGTTTTTGAACAAACCATGTTTATAAATGAGACATGTAAGTGTGAAAAACTCAAGTCCAAACACCTCCACATCAAGGTTTTTACTTTCCCTATAGAAATCACATGTCCCAGCCAAGAACCATTTATGAGCCAACATATTTCAACACTACACAACTCCAGCCCTAATCATTTACTGTATTTTATTAGAGAAACGGTGTGAACACATTCAGGTTGAGTTGTTTTAAAACTGCAGAGTTAGATAGCGGCGATTAGCTTGTTTGGCTTTTATTAATGTGCAGTAGTGCTTTTGCCCAGAATCCACTACGCATGAAATCAATTGGCACAAATCTTACAAATGGGAATAAATAGAGAAGGCTCCAAGAAGCTTCTATTATACTGTGAATAGGTTTTATATATGTGTGTGTGTGTGTGTGTATAAGTGTGAGAACGAGAGTGTTGCTGTGTGAGTGTGTTGCATGTGGGTTTGACATGCATGACTGGCCACCAGTTCCAGAGAAAAATAATTCCTGGGAGAATTGTGTGCCACTCTTCATTAGAAACAGACTAAGCACTATTTGGAAGCAGCATTGCCTCATGGGAGATTCGTGGCAGAGGATAAAGTCAATAAAGTGAGTTAGACTTATCATCATTTCCAAAACAATGCTCCAAAACAATCTGTCAGGGGAACGGAAAAAAGTGCCTGTTACACAAAGTGTATAACAATGTTCTGGCCTGATCATAAGACAACATCGAAACCTCTATAGATCATTTTCAATGGTAGGTTTCAACACTGAATTCCAGAGGAAAAAATGGAAACGCCTCAAATAAAGTTTTTCTCAGTCTGAAATACAGACCTAGCAAAAAGGGTGCTATTTATCCATTTTTAACCATTTTTTGTGGTATATAGAATATAAAATTAAAATTATACAAATGTTCTTCTAAGAACTTGTCATTTTTTTACATATATTAAAAATACCTGTCTCTCTTTATATAGTGTTACAATTTCATGGTGAATGGATCAACATTATCCATAAACTCTCACTGAAGTTTTTTCTTTTTGTTTACTGTCAGCAAAGAAGGGAACGTTTCAGATACAAATACCTCACCCTCAGAGGTACCTGTTATGAAGCTAATGCTGTAGCTTGAAAGTGTTATATAAGTACTCTACTCTACTTCCTTGACTTTCTCAAGGAAAAGGTGAAAGAAACAGCCTTGAGTCAGCACAGGGTACACGGAGTCAACCCGCAACAATTCAAACACAATATAGTACATTTATGCTCCCAAACTAAAGGCTCCGAAAATAGAAATAACTCTTAAGGCGTACCATCCTGAGAGTGCAGTAAAAGCCATTTATCCACATAAAGACTCATTTATGCATTCAGGTGATTCTTCGAGTTTGTTTAAAAAAGTTACTGCTTTTACTACAGTATCATTCAAGAGCCACTTTTTAAGGTTATGTGAAAGACGCCAAATTTAAAAGAAAACAGATGTTAAAATGTTTAGAATGCTGAAAGTGTTTGTGCCAGGCTGACACTGGTTTGGCTTTGGCAGGCTGGGCACCTTTAAAAGGAGGGGAGAAGGAAGGACAAGGAGAAGAGAGGACGAACGAGCAGCAGCAGAGACAAGGACTAAAGAGATGAAAAGCTTGTGTGTGAGAAAAGAACTGAAAAGTCTATCTAGAGGTCACAGAGAAGTGGCCGGGTATTTGGTTTTGAGGTTTTTGTTAGTGTTCTGTGTGAGAATAAAAAAGAAAAAGTCTGCTGCAGCCATCAACCTGCCCTCAAGTGTCCTTCCCCCTCACAGGGTAACGCATGGCATGCCACAGTTATGTACTGACTTTACTTGATTCAAAGGTGTACAACATTTCCATATGAACACAACACAAGACCATTATATAGTTAAAGCAAACTGAAAGACAAAGCTTTGTTGATAAAACATCTGACTCAGTCAGGTCAGTACATCACGGCATTGCAA
Organism: Megaleporinus macrocephalus; assembly: GCA_021613375.1. Classification (NCBI taxonomy): domain Eukaryota; kingdom Metazoa; phylum Chordata; class Actinopteri; order Characiformes; family Anostomidae; genus Megaleporinus; species Megaleporinus macrocephalus. The sequence continues at coordinate 23,040,579 of CM038702.1, forward strand.
TGCAGTGTTTAAATGACATAGTAAAACCTAGTTAACTTCAGTAGTTACAGCATGAGGGCCTCATAAAGTCCACAGGCAATTTTAAACAACCAGGGAAATGCCAAGAAATGACTGCTAATTCATGCAGCTACTTTCAATATGACTTCAAAGACTGGATATGATTAAAGCACAGAATTTACACAAAAAATACTAAAGAATAAAAAACCCAGCAAATAAATCATATCGTTTATAACAATAACAGGTTTTTGGACTGTGGTTTTGAATTTATTTATAATAAATCCTCTCTCATACAGTTGGGAGCAGTAGGGCATTGATCCAAATATAGCACAATATTTTGATGACTAGATGATATTTAAAAAAGTAAATTAGTTTACATTAGTAAATTTAATCAAGCCATGCTTCAGTACTGCAAACAAGCTATGTAGGTTATTACAAACCCTACACAGCTTGTTTTGATTGGATGGTCTTGTTTTCTTCTCTTTAAAAGGCACCCAACATAACCTTAAAAAATGTAGCAAAGGTTAAGCAGCTAGAAAGTGCATTTCCAGAAAGTGAACTTGCTACTCATTTACTTCTGTTCTTGTTCTTTTACAACAGTCTAATCCACCCAGCAAGCCATACATTACAGTTAACTAAGGCTCTGTCCACGCTAAAACAGAGATTCTTGAAAACCCTGTCTCATGTAAAAGTTTTCCACCCACATTAGTGCTTCTCGTTTACACGGTGGATGACAGGTACACTGCCATACTGAACATGCATGTGCTACTTCTGAACTTTATGAAGTTTGTGCAGTTTCCAGCAAGCAGTTTGTTGTGGTGGACCCCAACGAAGGTAACTAAGATAAACCAGCCAAGGTAACAGCACTCAGCATGCAGACGTCTGTCATACACTGACTGACTGACACAAAACTGAGCATTCTCTGAGCAGAACCACCTTTGGTTCTCTGAAGATGACTATGTCTGAAGTTTTAAGGAAGCTTCACACATTGTAAAGGTCCTATACAAGCCTTTATGTGTTTTTTTTTTTTTTTTTAAATCCATGTGGAGGTTCTTCACACTCACATATCACATTCACAATAATGTTTCTCCAAAGAAACAGAACATCCACTTCAGGTTCTTTTTGAAGAACAGTGTTTGAAAAGCAGATATGTGAGTCTATAATGCTTTAAAGAACCTCCACAAAATGTAGAATCTTTACACCAACTTACAGGATGACAGACACCAGCGTCTTTAAAATGTCCAGCATCCTTCATCCACACTGCAGTGCATTAACAGTGTTTTTACATCAGTCTGGCACTAACAAGCTTTTTGAAAACATGCTTTTAATGGTTAGAAATACTAATAAAATCTATACTGTTGACACTAATAGTGCCATACAGTGTTATTTTGTTTATAAAAGTGCACAAGAATGAAAGCACAGAGTGAGAAGCCTATCAAATAGCAATCCATGTAGATTAAACAGCATTGTTTCTGTTCTGCAGGGAAGGTAAATATATGCCTACATGCAGGTCTATTTTAAGGACAGCATGTTCAATACTTCCACAGTCAGTTGTGCTAGGCTGCAAACTTCCCTTCTTCTGTGTGCTCTGCTGTTTATTCTAAAACATTTTATGCTTCATATTAATCAGTTGAGCAACATAGTTTTCTACCCAAGACCGCTGGTAAACTTGACATATTAGATTTATAAATGAACAAGATTGTTTCTACCCAGATAATAATGGCACTGGATCATACATTCAAACTCATCACCAAAATTCAATTGCCATTCAAGTGAATCGTGTAGATTTAAAGAGTGTTTAAGAGAATTCTGAGAGACAATTCCTCACTTCCCCCAGCACAGCACAGCACAGCAGCAGTCCACAGTCATTATTCAGCCAATACCAATGATTAAATTATCAAAGTTAGCAACAAAGACAGCCAGCGTCCATGCAGTTTGCATCGGAAATGCATTGATTTCTGTGTATACGCAATGAGAGCTAATCAACTGTTCACAAATCACATCACAAGTAGAACTTAGCAGGGTCAGAGCACCATTATGGGTCCAATAGGAAACAAATGATAGGCAGAGTTTGTATATCTGTAACATAGACGTCGGATTTCAAATATCCAAATAAAGTAAACAGTGACTATTTGACATTTGTACATTAAACTACATATAACTTAGAAAGCAGTACAATAGTTGGACATGGGATGTATCTGTGTAGCTGTTGTGAACTTAAAATAATTCCAGAGAAACGTGTGCAGCAGAATTTCATATAAAACGATTTTAGGAACAATTCCTTCGGATCCTGCAACAAGAAGCTGCCACTTTTTCGTGTCTGTTAATATTTAAATGTGTCCGTTATCAGGCAGCACTCCGCCACTGCATTCACCTCTAGACTGAAAAACACAGTGTTTAGCAGCTGTCTCCACTATCTCAGCACAGATAATGCCAGCAAAGTTCTTACTGTGAGAGCATCACGTGTGAATGTAATGCTGAGTAATTGACGAAGATGCTCTACCGCCTTGTCCTACAGATGTTTTAATAAGGATTTAAATGTATTTATGTAAAGGTCAATTATATAAAATATTTTAAACAGGCTTTATTTTTTTAAACTAAATTTTAAAAATGACATAGCCAGAATGTTTTTTGTTTGTTGTGGGGTGAGTGGCTGGTTGCAGATGAAGTGGGCCAGCTGAAAAGAACTATGTCCCATTAATATTGTATTAATGAGGATGACTATCACTAATTACTTCACTGTAGCTAAACTGGTATAAAACAACCCACTCATTAGCCTAATCGGAATGAAAAAACATTATTAACATTATTAATATAATTAATATGAAAGATTACACGTGATAGTTTACCCCTCATTTATCTGTGCATGCTTGTATTCATTTACTCAAATTAAAAATAAATACAATGTTTGAAATGTTTTTAAAATCGATGTGCTGAATGTATATGGATGTTTGATTTTCAGTATTAAAATATATGCCAATATATGCACGGACATGTCAATGACATGAAAGATCTGTACATATGTAGACAGTGTCAGTTTTTAGTGTCCAATATATGTGGACATATAGGACAAACTCAAAACATATGACAAACATCTTTTGCATATGGGTGGCTAATGATAGTTACTAGAACTGACAGGATATCACACTATGCAAAAAGCACATTAACCACAGTCCCACCTGTTTCAACGCACTGAACTTTATCATGGTTGTCTTGACCTTAGGGAACTCCTACCTGCTACTCATTAGCTGAGAGAATAGCACATATAAACTAACAGAGTTCGGCCAAGTTCTCACCCTCAGGAGACACTACAGCAAGCTGATGCTGTGATTACGGGTTAAAAATGCCTTTCCTTGCCCTTTTACGCAACAAGTGGCAGCATGCTGCCGTGTAAACGTTGCCATGGCGACCATGAAAAAACTTACCGATGACTTAAGGAGAGCTTTGTTAGTCTCTTTTGTTTATTTAAGATAAAAAAAGGTACAAGGATGAGAACCCAGTACATGACAGTCTTACATTTTGTAATGTGGTCACAGTCATTGGAATTTTTTGGGTTAGGAATTGGGAGGTTTGTACATGTCATGTGCTCAGCGTCCCCAGTGCTGGCTATGATGCTTCTGAAAAATCCAGTATCGTTATTCAGCATGGTTCTCCAACCAGTGGAGCTGCGGTAGTGCACAGATTGCAGAGAGATTATGGTGTATTATCTGAACTAATCTCAGATGTGGACTGTTTCAAAGGCTTTGTGCAGCTCTTGCTATCGATTAGCCCTGATTGCGCCAGATGCTCCAAACGCAGCCTGTGTCTGCTTAATCCGGCATTCAGTTAAGTTTTTAGGGGGGAATTAGAGGATTATTTGAACACAATTTAGTGCTGCTTTTCTTCCCAGAATAATGACTGGCTTTTCCAGTCTTAGCAACATTTAGTAATCTACTTTACTCACACAATCAGGGGCCATGAGTGGAATAGCTGAACACTGTGACTGGGGGCCTGTATATGAGTGTGTGTTTCTGTATGTGTGGCGCATGAAGTGGGAAATTTGCTGTAAATTCTGCTGATGTCACATCTATGCAAAGGATACATAATGTCTCTCCTCTCAGGAAATACAAGCTGATTCTATCTTAGACACAGTCAGTTCTATTAACAGACAAGCAGTCATTTAATCTTCAGGAAATAGGCATGCTGCCACAAAGTCCTTGAAAAAAAGAAGAATTTTCCAAAAGATCTCTGACCTTACATACGTCACAACCCTTTTAACTTGAAATGGTTTAACATTAAATATTAGTGAAAAGGGCAAAAATCTTCAAACACCCTAAAAAAACACTGTCACTGATTACTTCTTACTCATAGATCACTGAACAATGTTTTTGAAATGTATGAAAATTAACTTTTAGCACAACTTAAAAACTTTTGTGTTTGCAAGAAGATAACATATATTTTACTATCTTCATTCGATGAAGAGTTGTTGTGCATGCAGTCTTATTTGCTATGTAACTTGCATGTAAATCTAATTAATTATACACTATAATATATAATATATAATTATACACTATATATATTATGTATGTATACTATGTATATACTTCTTTCTAGGTATCAGCACTGGTACTTGTTTATGGCAGTGTTCGAGCTTGAGTAGTTTGGACTTAAACCTGTTTGTACTAAATAGAGATACATACTCTGACTGAACACTAAGCACTTTTGTAAGTCGCTCTGGATAAGAGGGTCTGCTAAATGCCGTAAATGTGAATGTATAGTAATAAGTAATAAGAACAACAGTAATAAGTTGACTTTGATGGGTTGATGAAAGATGATTCCTAAATTGCATTGGAAAAACTTAAAATATTTTCTAACCCGTGACAACATATTCAAAATAGCAAACAAAACTATAAAACAAATTAGTGGTTTACTAAATTAACTATTTTTCCCAAATACAGTTGAATAGCCAAGACTTGGTGTCCAAAATGAGCTTCTTCAGTTTTGTTAGAATAGGAGCTATGAGGCTAATGTAATAGAAGTCTTTATCACTGAAAAAAGCCTTATACATTCAGCTACTTAGTTATTTAGCTATATTTGTCTTGTAGGTTCTTTAAGACAAGCTTAATACAGAGGTGTCCTAGGAATGTAGATCCTGGAGATCTACCTCTCTTTAACAGGCTAGGTTGTAACATTAAGATGCTACTGAAGACCTTTTTCACCTGAACCTATTAGATCAGGTTTGGAACTTTCCTGGGTGGTAGATCATCAGGAACAGGACTGGGCAGCCCTGCCCAGAACATGTACTCTTCAGGAAATCAGCTTGCTTTTATCCAAAAGCAGAGCATTCCAAATACTTATTGATCTTAAAGTGCTGACAGAGTGAAATTCACTCTGATAACTGATATTGATACTGATAACTATTCTGCATTCTGGCACGTATTTATCATACAAACAGTGGCAGTTGTGTATTGATCTCTGCATGCTTTACTTATTTCCACACTACATGACGCCAATATTCTAAAGTCTAAGTCACATATTACGCAGAAAGGAATGTACTTAATGTGCTGTGTGTGCATTATTTCCACACTAATATACATGACATCAACACTGTTGTTCCCAAAAGTTAGTAAACAAACAAAAAACTACAAATACAAAACTATGTTGATGCGATGTATTTAATCCATGTGGAAATGATATACACGTTTAATTCAGTACTTTTCCAGGAGGCTGAAAACCTGGCAGCTGTTATTGCACTGAAAGAACTCGTGTAACGTGTAAATTAACAATACAACATACAATTTCCCAAAGCTCAGTAAGCTCGCTCAAACAGAGACGGCCATTCGATCTGCTAGACCCCAAGGACACTCTATTTGATTACCATAGCCCCTTATTACATTACACACAACACAGAGAGAGAGAGGGAGAGGGAGAGAGAGAGAGAGAGAGAGAGAGAGAGAGAGAAATAGTTGAAGAGAAGTGGAGGGCTTTAGATAGTTAGAATAAGAGAGAAATACAGAAAAGGAGAATAAGGAAGGTAGTAAGAAAAAGAGAAACACACAGAGAGAGAGAGAGAGATAGATAGATAGATAGATAGATAGATAGATAGATAGATAGATAGATAGATAGATAGATAGATAGATAGATAGATAGATAGAAAGAAAGAAAGAAAAAAGAAAGAAAGAAAGACATAATAAGAAAAAAGGATGATACATAAAGAAACAGAAAGAGAAAAAGAAGGCAGGACAGAAAGAAAGAGTGAGAGAAAAAGGGAGAGAGAGACAGAGAGAAATACAGTGAAGGAGATGATTGAAACAAAAAGCAAAATAAAAGAAAGAAAGAAAGAAAGAAAGAAAGAATGGCAAGATAAGAAAAGGAATTACAGAGAAAAGGAGGTGATGTATAAACAAACAGAGGATGACAGAAAGCAAGAGGGAAAGAAAGAGAGAGAAAGAGGGAGTAAAAAAGAGAGAAATAATGAGAGAGAGACAGACAGAGAGAGAGCGAGAGACAGACAGAGAGAGAGAGAGCGAGAGAGAGACTGCCTCCAGCACTTCATGATAAAATGCTGAATAGACTTTCCAGTTTATCTTAAATTCAAATCAATCAGTAAACTCAGAGCAGAGCACTACGGAAAGGAGAAAAAGCTGTAGGACAGTGTACATTTCTCTTAGTTACCCACATCTCATAGAGGCATCTGCATGAACAGAACCTCTCTGTTCTCCTAATATCATCTCTTACCCATAAAATAAAGCGCTGTATGACACTAATTTAATCATGGCACATATTTCATTTGGTGAAAGAAAGTAAAAGAGTCAGCTACTCTGTTTTACTCTCTCTAGAAAATTATGTACTTTGCAAATATCTATAGATTTTCAGTTTGCAGGTCAGATTACACCCACTTGCTTAATGTTTTTGAGGGTTAGCTGTTTTGTTGGGTGTCTGTATTTGTTTGCACTGTGCAATCAGTTCAGTAAAAGCAGTGCGATTAAAGAAATAATACAATCTCGTCAATCAGTAGATTTCTATTTACTTCTCATTATTTTAGTGCAGATTTAATGTTGCCCAGTGAATGCTGTGAGGGAATAAAACAAATTAAAGCAAAGATTTAAGAGCCATCTGCAGAAACCCATCAGACAGGCAGACCACTAAACTATCCATGCCGCACAACAAATTTGAGACATTAATTATGCAGCTGTCACCAATTTAAACCTTTACTAAAATATAAAAATGGAATAAAGGAAAAAATAAATCTACAATAAAAGGTCATTAAAATAGTTCAGAAAACAAGTCAGCAATCCAGTTAGTAAATAACTCCTAAAGAATGTAAGGGATAAATAAGTAAACAAATCAATCACTAAAAAAACTAGTAAAACATTACATACATAATCACGTCAGTAAAAAAGTATGTGTCAATAAATGTCAATGAGTACATCAGAAAGCAAGTCAGTTTATAAGCCAATGTATAAATAAGTATAACATATAACATATAAGTAAATGAACATAAAACATTAGTCAATAGGCAAATAACTCAAAACTAGTAGTCAATAATTATATCAGTTAATAAACCATAAAACAAACAAATGAATACGATAGTCAGTCAGCTGGGGTCTTACCAAAGTAAAGTCAAGCACAAGTTGAGTACAAAAGTCAGCAAATAAATCAGTAAATATGTAACTATGTCTCAAAGTAAGACAGTATGTATAACAAAATGAATAAGTTACAAAGTAAATATGTGAATGCATTAGAGATTAACAAATATGCCACAAAACAAGTTGGTAAAAATACAAGATACGTATGGTTAGACAGTCAGTAAATAAGTCAGTAAATAAGTCAGTAAAGAATCTAGAAAATAAGTCAGTGAACAGGTTAGTACTCAGTAAATAAGTTAGTAAAAAGTATGTATAACGAAATGAATAAGTTACAAAGTAAATATGTGAATGCATTAGAGATTAAAGACTTTAGTAAACATGCGAGCAAATATGCCACAAATCAAGTTGGTAAAAATACAAGATACATATGGTTAGACGGAGACTAAACAAGCCATTAAAGAAATAAGTAAATAAGCCAACAAGCAGGTCAGTAAACAGTAAAATAAGATAATAAAAGGTAAGCAAAGAGTAAACCAGTTAATAAACCAGTAAATAAGTCAGTAATTAAATCAGAAAATAAGTCAGTAATTATGTCAGTGAATAAGTCAGTGAATATATATCAGTGATTAAGTCAGTAAATAAGTGAGAAGTCAGTTTATTGTTTACTTTGCTGAGTTCAGTAAAGAACTCAGTAAACTAAACAATAAATATGTCAGTACATAAATCAGTAAATAACTCAGTAAAGAAGTTAGTAAAGAAAAGAAATCAGTAAAGAAGTCAGTAAATAACTCAGTGAAGAAGTCAGTAAAGAAGTCAGTAAATAACTCAGTAAAGAAGTCATTGAAGAACTCAGTAAATAAGTTAGTAAATAACTCAGTAAAGAAGTCAGTATATAACTCAGTAAAGAAGTCAGTAAAGAACTCAGTAAAGAAGTCAGTAAAGAACTCAGTAAATAAGTTAGTAAATAACTCAGTAAATAACTCAGTAAAGAAGTCAGTAAATAACTCAGTAAAGAACTCAGTAAATTAAACAGTAAATATGTCAGTAAACAACTCAGTAAAGAAGTCAGTAAATAACTCAAAGAAGTCAGTAAATAACTCAGTAAAGAAGTCAGTAAAGAACTCAGTAAATTAAACAGTAAATAACTCAGTAAAGAAGTCAGTAAAGAACTCAGTAAATAAAATAGTAAAGAACTCAGTAAATAAAATAGTAAAGAACTCAGTAAATAACTCAGTAAAGTAAACAGTAAATATCTCAGTAAAGAAGTCAGTAATGAACTCAGTAAATTAAACAGTAAATAACTCAGTAAAGAAGTCAGTAAAGAAGTCAGTAAAGAAGTCAGTTAAAAACTCTGTACATTAAACAGTAAATAGCTCAGTAAAAAGTCAGTAAAGAACTCAGTAAAGAAGTCAGTAAAGAATTCAGTAAATAACTCAGTAAAGCACTCAGTACATTAGACAGTAAATAACTCAGTAAACAAGTTAGTAAATAACTCAGTAAATAACTCAGTAAAGAAGTCAGTAAATAACTCAGTAAAGAAGTCAGTAAATAACTCAGTAAACAAGTTAGTAAATAACTCAGTAAATAACTCTGTAAATAAGTTAGTAAATAACTCAGTAAACAAGTTAGTAAATAACTTAATAAATAACTCAGTAAATAACTCAGTAAATAACTCAGTAAAGACGTCAGTAAATATCTCAGTAAAGTAAACAGTAAATATCTCAGTAAAGAAGTCAGTAAAGTAAACAGTAAATATCTCAGTAAAGAAGTCAGTAAAGAATTCAGTAAATTAAACAGTAAATAACTGAGTAAAGAACTCAGTAAACAGTAAATATGTCAGTACAGAAGTCAGTAAATAACTCAGTAAAGAAGTTAGAAAATAACTTAGCAAACAAGTTAGTAAATAACTCAGCAAGCAAGTTAGTAAATAACTCAGTAAACAAGTTAGTAAATAACTCAATAAATAACTAAGTACATAACTCAGTAAACAAGTTAGTAAATAAATCAGTAAATAACTAAGTAAATAACTCAGTAAATAACTCAGCGAACAAGTTAGTAAATAAATCAGTAAATAACTCAGTAAACAAGTTAGAAAATAACTCAGAAAATTACTCAGCAAACAAGTTAGTAAATAACTCAGCAAACAAGTTAGTAAATAACTCAGTAAATAACTCAGTAAATAAGTCAGTAAATAAGTCGGTAAATAAGTTAGTAAAGAAGTCAGTAAATAACTCACTAAATAAGTCAGTAAATAAGTCGGTAAATAAGTTAGTAAAGAAGTCAGTAAAGAACTCACTAAATAAGTCAGTAAATAAGTCAGTAAATAAGTCAGTAAATAAGTCGGTAAATAAGTTAGTAAAGAAGTCAGTAAATAACTCACTAAATAAGTCAGTAAATAAGTCGGTAAATAAGTTAGTAAAGAAGTCAGTAAATAACTCACTAAATAAGTCAGTAAATAAGTCAGTAAATAACTCAGTAAATAAGTCAGTAAATAAGTCGGTAAATAAGTTAGTAAAGAAGTCAGTAAAGAACTCACTAAATAAGTCAGTAAATAAGTCAGTAAATAAGTCAGTAAAGAACTCACTAAATAAGTCAGTAAATAACTCAGTAAAGAAGTAAATAAATGTAATTCTATTGGATGATTCAATGATCAGGATTCAAACCGAAACAGGAAACACAATGTATGTACGTGTTTGTTTGTGTACGTGTGTGTGTGTGTGTGTGTGTGTGTGTGTGTGTGTGTGTGTGTGTGCGTGTGTGTGTGTGTGTGTGTGTGTGTACATCAGAAGTGTGTGTGTGTGTACATCAGAAGAAGCGGACACACGCTCACACAGAGCCTCGGGCAGGTTAAGAATGTGATGTTGGGTGCTGTTGTTAGTTTGTTGCTGTTGTTGTGAAAGTGAAAGGAGTCGCGCGGAGCATTCAGTTAAAATAGACAAGTAATGGCAGAACGCGAGCATCGCGCAGTGTAAACCAATACGAGTTTAGATGCTTGTGTTTCTGTGGTGGCTGTTGTTTAGTGAGTCGGTGCCTCTGCTCTCCACAGAAGTGGAAGTCTCGGAGTTTTTAATTGATGAAGTCAGACTGCGCTGTAGTGCTGCTGAGACGAAGCGTCGCTGCGCTCGTGCTCAGGAACTCTGCTAGTGAACGACGCGCTGCTGCTTATAACCGGACACAGATAAAACAGTAATACAGTAATAACACACACGCAGCGCAGCGCAGCGCCAGAGTCAGAGGAGGGTGTGTGTGTGTGTGTGTGAGTGTTCAGGGTGTATTTGTAAGCAGCGCGCGCCTGTACTGTACGGTGGTGTAGGGAGCGTGTTTGTGCATAGCGAGCGTGCATACAGTAAATGATGTGAGCGTGTGTGTGTGAGGGAGAGAGAGAGAGAGTGAGTGAGTGTGTATGTGTACCTGCCCGGGTCTCCCGCTCCCTCCGGGCCGCTCGCGCAGCTCCTCCGTCCAATATGGCATCCCGCGCGTGCGCATGTGTCGCACCGCTGCGCTTTAACAGCGCTCTGAGAAAGAGAGAGAGAGAGAGAGCGAGAGAGGCTGGATCAGCCAATAAGAAGGAGAGAAAGGAGAAGCCTCCTCCTCTCCCTCCTCCTCCTCCTACTCCTCCCATCATGCGGGAAACTCGTCTTTTCCTGTTGTGTGTAAACAACAACCTGGGGCTTTTATATCTTTTTTATAGAACACATCTTTATACACAACAGCTTCACAGCCTGAGATATAAAACAGTATTATTATTATTATTATTATTATTATTATTATTATTATTATTATTTGAAGAGTCTCAGTTGAGTCCCTCAAATTCTGTATAAGTATCAGGAGACCAGACTCTCACTGAGTTCACCGCAGAGGCTTTGTGGTTTTGAATGTTTGCCTGAATGGTGGGATAAGTGAATGGTCAAAGGTTCCCAATGGGTCACGGATAGTAGCTTGGTAAGTGTCATGATGGTGCTGTAGCAGTGGGCGGGAGTTTTGTTTTCTCTGGTTGGGAAGCTGATCAGCTGATTCTTTATACTTTGGTAATTCAACACTTGGTGAGCTTGAGTCTCCCATAATGATGATAGGCGAACCCAAGTGTCCCTGTTCAACTATTAAAACCCGCTCAATCAGCTGTTGTTGAGCTGAGCTAAGTTATGTTTTGTAATAATAATTATTATTATTACTATTATTATATGTGCCAGAATTGGATATAAGAACATACCAGTTCTCTCCTTGCTTACATGGTGGCGAGTGTATAGGCAAGTATCAGTGAATCTTTATGTATTACATTCTGAATATATACAGTGAATGAAAGATACTTGGTAAGATCACAGACCTTCATATCACACACTTATTTATTTAAATTGACAACCATTTGCAAAACTGGTAATCTAACATATACATAATAATATATTCTAATTAAAGATCTGATATACGTGTGGTACAGATAGTGAGTATAGTGAGTACTGTTACTTTTTTGTCTGCATGAAAAACACGAGATAAATGTAAGATAAATATGGGATGTTTGAGATTTTGGTAAAATATATAATTTTTAATCTGGCCCAACAGTAAACAGTTGATAAATTATAAAAATGCACAACTGATAAATACTCTGCTTTTCGGCACTGATGTGGTAAACACTTTAAGCTGTATAGCCTTTTTTTAAACCTTTCTCTCCCGTAGTTCCAGTGATGCTTGGCCTTGGTTTCTGCATGGAGGACCTGACTTGCTAATGGGAGAGTGACCTGAAGAGGCCACTGAATCAGATACAGCACCGGCAGCTTGTGAGAAGATGCTCAATAAAAAAAAGTCAATGTACGCACTGATTCAGCACTGATTATTATTATTATTATTATTATTATTATTATTATTATTATTATTATTATTATTATTCACTTCACTTTTTTAAAAGAGTATTAAATAATTAATCATGTTACTACGTCTCTCTCTTTTTCCTTTACTTTCTATCTATCTATCTATCCATCTATCTATCTATCTATCTATCTATCTATCTATCTATCTATTTATGCTAAGCTCTTGCTTCTACAGCCTAGGCACCACTAATGTGCAATTAAAGTCCAGTGTTGCTATAAATTGACCTCATAACATGTCAACACTTCAGAGAGAGAGAGAGAGAGACAGAGAGACAGAGAGAGAGAGAGAGACAGAGAGACAGAGAGAGAGAGTTCTAGCCTAAGTTTCCAGCCATAAGGTACAATTGTTTAGTCACTTAAAACAAAAAAGGGGCAACACATCTGGCAGCAAACCCAAACAATATCCACAAGAAACATATTCTATATATATTTATGTACTGCATGTCGTAAACAAAAATTAAGTTGAGTTGTTGGATGTTGCCCTCTAGTGGCACTCTACGTGCCCTGCAGTCTGTGGTGTACTTGTGATTTTCACACTTTGGTTTGGAAACGTCTTATAACGTCTCTCAAATAATACTTGCTTCAGTCGGTGTGCACCACAGTGTGGAGACCCTCATGCGCGTGCACCGAGGTCAGGTTAGCACACTACATAGGGCGATGTAACAACTGCTCACCTTTACCTGCCCGCCAAAACCACAGCGCACTTAACATCTGATGACCTCGCAAACATCTCCCGGACGGAAGGCTAATCACAGGATCTCGCGATAATAGCACAGTAACAGATGGCCCGTGCCTTGTGCTTAATCTATGAGACGCGGCTGCGTGTGGAGCGCGTGCAGGAGACGGATTACTCTGCTGGTGGTGACCTTGCAGGGTGTCGGTCTGTTGGCTAGTGCAGGCCTGGTGATTGTGCTGCAGGTGAAACACACAGCAACGCACAACACTATAAAACCAGTTCCACCAGAAAAAGGAGAAAAAATCCACTGATGGTCTGACCAGTCTGACAGATCTCTCACTCACTGAATCAAAAGGCTGATCAAAAGGCTAGTTATTTAGAAGAAAATAATATAATGAACTTATTATTTAACTTATTATGTCAAAACAATGACTTTGTTTTATATATTTTAATCTATGTATTTGTAAATAATTAGTTATTGTATAGCATTTTTGGGAATGTTGACTTGTTACTTATTTTATAAATTAATTGTAACAAATGACAACAATTACTCATTTTCTCTAGATTTTGACAGATTTTTTTTAGATTTTTTTGTTGAAATAATGAGATGTTTTTGGGATTTTTACTTATCTTGCAATATTACTGAGTTTTTATTTTGAAAATATTTCTCAGGGGTTAGACTTATGCCAAAGTAAATACTAATTTTATTGATTGTTTACTCATTGTACAGGAATAAAGATATGTTTTCTTGGGACGTTGCTTATTATTACTTATTGTATTTTAACCCATTACTATTGAAAAATGTTATAATTTTTTAACTTTAAATATATAGAATTACTTATTTTATTGATTTGTGATTACTGATCATGTCCAAATGACTTATTTCCTCAATACTTTCACTATGGACAGTTGAAACAATGACATACTCTTGATGTTGACTTATTATATCAAAACAGATGTTGAAATAATTACTTATTTTATTTTGATTCATTACATAGCCTGGCCAACATAACAACTGTTGCTATGCTGGCCAGGCTTTAACAAACATTCAGACTAATTAGAACTTGTAACACTGGTAGCTCAGACGCATACAAAATACAACCACTTAAAAGAACAAAAAATACTAAATAAAATAATGGATATATTGAATCATTCATTGTTATGAAGTTGAGATATGGGTTTATAGTGATTCATAAATATAGATCATATAGATTATATAGATTAGTGACTAGTGTTCCCAGACCAAGTATACTGTTTACATGAGTATACTGTTTACACGATTACATGATGATTTTACTGAGTGAAATCATCAGCCACAGTCAAAGGTGTTAAAAGTATTCACATTCATTACTCAGGTAGAAGTATAGATTACAAATATAGGGTTTAAATATACTTCTGCAGAAGTTAAAGTATCAACTCAAGCTTTTTACTCCAGTAAAAGTGTAAAAAACCTACTTAAAGTATAAAAGTAAAAGTAATGTAAGGGAAAAAAAGGCATTAGGTACAAAAGCTTAGGCCATACCACAGGGACCTATAGTGCACTAGCCCACCTCCCCAAAACCCCATTCTTCTAAAAGCCATAATGACGATAATGTTATATTAAAATGTTAATGTTGATAAATTTAGGATGCACTAGGCTTCCTGTTTCAGCCGCATAGACACCCACTGCAAAACTTCAAACTTCAAACACGTTGAAATGAAATGAAATAGGAGTAACGAGACGAGATTTTTAAAATGTAAGGAGTACTCCAGTACTCCAGTATAAATAACCAAAATCTCTCCTTAAGTAAGGTAAGTAAGTATTTGTACTTCGTTACTTGACACCTCTGGCTACAGTTGAAGTCCTCTAGTGCTAGATCAGGCGCATTAAGGGTTAAAACTGTCCAGTACAGGAAAAAGCTACACGGAAATACTGCTGTGTACTTTCAGAGAAAGAGCCTGGGGGATGAATAATTTTGGAGTGATGCTTTGAGTCATATGATGTTTTCGCACATTTAGCTGACTGATATAGTTTCCAAAACTCGTAGACGAGAGCTTTAAATCTACATTCTGAGGCTAGATTGAAGCTCAGAACTCTTAAGATTTCGCTTTAAATTATATTTGGAAAGTAGGTGAAATATGTGATGAAACACTACTTGAAAAGTACTGAAAGTAAAGGTGAAGCTGTACATGCATCCAGCAGTTAAACGTTTCAGTCACAGTTGACAAACAGGCTATAACTGCTTTAATCAGCCCAATCTTCAGTTCAGTTCAGTTCAGTTCAGTTCAGTTCAGTTCAGAGAATCTACTACTGGTATCATTACAATACTTTCTGCTTTTGATCCAAATGCCAATGTAAACAGTCCTAACAGCAGCAAGAGCAGCAGCACCACTGTTTACGCTCATTTCACAACCAGTGCTTTCCCAAACTTCACACTCTGTCCAAATGTAACCTATGACATGATTACTCATTCTAATCCCTCAGCAGTCACTCCATTTCCATTAGACTGTATTCAAGGTCGCATTTTCAGTGTTAATCCTTCAAACTCTTTCTCCATTATATTACCTGCTACAGTGGTTTAATCAGTGTGATTGCTGACAAGTGACTAACCTGACAACGTGACCTGCAGATGGAAATGTCAGGTTTAAGACTAAAGGGATATTTTATTGTAATAGACATGTATTGAGTGGAATGTAGTAAAAAGTGTGAAATGTAATGAGTGAAAAAGCTATAAAGGAGGTGAACTCAAAATTACGTTAAATACGTTAACGGAAGCAGATTTGTCCGTTACTTTTTGTCCATTCATCATATTTACATCCAACTGAGTTCAACATCGAGTTCTGCAAAAACTGAAAAACATATAACAGTACATATAAAAGTACATGATAATTAACGAATATAAGATGCTTAACACTTTACAACACACACATTTACAGATGCACAATACAGTATGATATTTATTTTTATTAACACTGTTCAACATATATAATTATGTGTGTAGCACAAACATATTTACTAATTAATACAAAAACGTATCCTGAGTCTAATTTTCTATATATGTTGCATATTTTGTGCAATTGCTTTTTTTTTTCGTAGAACAAAAGACTTTCTTCGAATGACCTTGATTCTGTGAACGCTATGTCACCGCTATGATAACCCTGGTCTGTGATTAATGTTTGGCCCCCAGGGCCTCTGTCCTATAATAACCTACACAGGCACCTCCTTTATACCTTCTCGCATCTCCATAGCAACAGAGCATCCTTTTCACAGGATGGTCCTTCAAACTGTTCTCTGGCCATAGGGTCTGGTTAAGAAATGTTCTACTGGTCATTGTTATTAGACAATAACAGGCGAAGTACTAAATAAACTGAGCTGCAACTTTTGTTTTCAATTGATAACCAATTCAATTCAATTCAGTTTCATTATATAGCATGTTTAGAAGCCGAGGCTGACCAAAGTGCTGCACGGCAAACTAAAAATTAGAATAACGTAAGAGAAATAAGATAGGTTTAGTCAAATAAAAGTAAATGGTAAAGGTAAAAGTGGTAAAACTGTAATGAGTATAATAAAAAAATAGATTTTTAAACCATACAGAAGCTGAATAATATGTGTTCATAATACATTGTTAAAACCATTAATTTAATTGTGTACATGTGTACATATTATTTTGCATTTCTTGTCTCTGAGGCAATTTTGCTTCTCTGGCTGGTGAATAATCCGTTTTTGAAACTTTGGCAAAGTTCAATTGCACAATTGCCAGCAAAGCCACTTATACAGAGGCAAATCTGCTGCACAATATACAGCGATATGCAAAAATTCAGTCTGCCTCTGCTCAAATGTTTTGTTGAATTTCTATGTGAAAATAAGTTTCCACATCCTCTGCAGAGAACACACTATCACATTTTAATGCACTACCACTGCTGAATGTAAAATACTGTCAAAATAAAGAATGAAATGTGACGTTTGCAAAAGTTAATGTAATTCTTCATAAACATTAACAGGGAAATGCAGTGTTTTGCTGTTTTCTTCCTAGAGGATGTTTTTTACTCAACAAAACATGCCATTTGACTGGGGATGTTCAAACGTTCGCAGGCTACTGTGTGAGTGCTTTAGTCAGTACTGTTTTTTTTTAGTGCAGGTTTCCATGAAGTGCAATTGGTGGCCTGGTTCATGCACAGTAATTCATGAGCTGAAAGACAGTAAGTCTCTGACCTTTCTGTGGTTGTGCATAAATGCACACTTCACTTGTCAATCATTAAGCCTTTGACTGCAGTCAGTAAGAAGAAGCAGAGTCCATTTCCACACTTTTGTGAAATCTTCTTGAAATGTTATAAGCTTTATGTTTCCTCCATAAGCTGTTTTTTTATTTTGCTCAGGTTTTTTCTTTGTAGTCATTTTCTTATCTGTCACATACATATACATTCTGTAAGTTCTGTTTACTCATATTTTCCATAAAAATCAGAAAATAAAAATCTATTGCTTTGAAACTGTTGTGGTTTGGAGTGTGCATTGTGAGCAGAGTACAGTGTGGGGCAGACTTAGCTTGGCACTTTATTATTTTTCGAGATCATTTCCTGCCTCCACCCAAACATGCTGATGTTTTCGCAGAAGTGACTTCCTCATTGCTCTTCCGGACATTTCCCGTCTCTGCTTACATCACTACAAAAAAATACAGTATACCTTAGTACATATTAAAACTGTAGCATAGGGTCATTATTTGCATATTACAGTGTACTGAAAGTTTACCTAAAGTTTAGTATATTTAAAGACAACTTTTAAGAACATTGTAATTTACTGAAGTTACATCTGCACATTTAAGTGCTTACTTAGTGTTTTGGGTACATGTTACATTTGATGTTCGCTCTGAGGAGCTCAGTGAATTCCAGCTTGGTACTGTGATAGGATGCCACCTGTGCAGCAAGTCTTGTTTTGAAATGTCCTCGCTACTAAATATTCCACTGTCAACTGTCAGTGGTATTATAACATAGTGGTATTATAATTATAGTGGAAGTGATTGGGAATGACAGCAACTCAGCCACATTGTGCGACAGAGTACAGAGTGCTAACTTGCTGCAGCCAATCGCTACAGACCTCCAAACTTCATGTGATCTTCACATTCACTGAAGAACAGAGAGCTTCACGGAATAGGTTTCCATGGCCAAGCAGCTACATCCAAGCCTTACATTACAGTGCAATGTGAAACATCACCAACAGTGCACAAAGCATCTCCATAAAGACATGGAGGAGCAAGTTTGGTGTTGAAGAACTTAACTGGCCTGAGACCTGACCTCAACCTGATAGAACAGCTTTGAAATGAATTAGAGCGAAATCTGCAAGCCAGACCTTCTCGTCCAACATCAGTGTCTGACCTTACAAAGCGCTTCTGGAGAAATGGTCAAAAATTCCCATAAACACACTTCTCAACCTTGTGGAAAGCCTTCCCAGAAGAGTTGTAGCTGTCATAGCTGCAAAGGGTTGGGCCGACATCGCATTAAACCCTATGGATTAAGAATGGGATATCACTCAAGTTCATATGCCTGTAAAGGCAGACGAGTGAATACTTTAGCCACTTATACTTTTGTAGATAGCCTCATTACAAGCATTTATATAGGCAGTAAGTAACTGTACGTATGTCATTGCATGTAAAAGCATCATATTTGATTAGAATAAACATAAATACAGTAAAGATGAAACCAGAATTACCTTACACTATACAGTATATAATAACTTTGGTTTAAACTGGGCTTCCTTAAATAGAACAATAGAAATTATAAAACAAACATATAAAGTCATTAAATCAATCTTGATATTTGTATTTATTTTAGTATTGTTTTTATTTGCAATCACACAGAACAGATCAAATAATCAAATAAAATCAGCATTTGTTTCTTATTTTTCTGTTGGGAGGTGGCTGTCAAACTAAAAATATTTACAGCATTCATATATTTACTTAGCAAAGCTATATGTTACTAGTTGTGTACTGGGTAGCATCTTTGAGTTCTGCTGATAATTAGCAGAAATTGTCACTATAGAAATATTTGGTACAGGCATTGTGATTGTTTTAGTAGTGACAAAATGGAACGTTTAATTATTTATATCAGTATCAGTGATGCATGTATTAACAAGTCATATATTTGCACATGCATTTTTAAGTTGTTTATTTAGGTATCTACACTATAATTGGGTATTTCTATCATCTAATACTTTTTACTTTCACTCAGCACATTTTCAAAACGGGTAACGGTTCATTTTCAAAATCGTTATTTTAATTTTAACAGCGAATTACATTCAGGCACTTCAAGACTGCAGCAGCATTGAGCCAACTCTTAAAACACACACAGTTAACGGCCTTCATTTACTGATAAATGACTCCACTTTATTATAAACAATACCGGCAGAGATAAAGGGACATGCCAGATAACATCATTTACTTCATTTTGAGTAGCTGCAGCTTACAGCAATATGAAGATCATGAAGTTCAATTCAGTACACCTGTAGGCCAAGGAGGGGCAACCTGGGGGAACTCAGAGTGAGTAATTCATCACTGCAGTAAGAATTCTTTAATAAATTCAATAAAAAATAAAAAGTTGTATCATATTTTGCAATGGAAATTGGAATATGCAAAAAGCAAATCTCAGCTTCATGCTCTTTTACACCACAAAAAACATAGTTTTAGTTTTTCATTCTTTTAATGCTTCTTGAAACTGTTTAATTGCGAACCAAATCACAAAGAAAATGCAGTTACAGCGCAGGACGTATAGAAAACATTTCTGTGAGCTTTTCTTCGAGTTTATCTGTCAGGTTCTTTCCTGCTCTTTCCTTCTCACTCATCTTTGTCAAAACATGATTAATATTAGAGCATTTAGACTCTTTCAGGGATTGTCCAAGAGTCAACCCCCATGTGTTGGAGTTGAAGAATCAATACTTGTAGAATCGACTCCCCATCACTATCTTACTTTAAGGACTTAAAGGATTTAGCAGGGTCAACAAATACAAACACCTGTAGAATGAAATTGTGAAAGTCAGTTACAGTATATAGGAAATATGATTGTATTTTGGGATGGACATATTCTTTGTTTATCTGGTACAATAAAAATCACATTTGTTTTAATCTCAGTAGAGATTCCAGCAATGAACCTTTTTTGGGGTCTAGATAAATGTATTTTGTTGATGGTGCATGCAGTTCTAATATGAGCTATTCTATATGCTCAGATTCATGTATAATGGTGCTTGAACCCTTTATAATTCTTTATATTTTTACATAAATATTACCTAAAACTTTACCAGCCCTAAAAGTACCAAGAACCAAATTAAACTAATGTGATAAAAATACTAAACCTGGTCATTATTGATAAACGTAATGAAACTTTCAATAACTTTCTATAATATAATGAAACATTACCAGTAACTGTTGCTTTCTCCTACACATCAGCTTGCAGGAATTTTAGCGCATTGCTTTGTACATTACTTTGTACAAAGCTTCAATTCTGTAATGTTAGTGGTTATGTTAGTCATGTTTCCTTACATGAATGGTTCGTTTCAGGTGATTCTACAAAATTTCTATTGGATTAAGATCAGGACTTTGACTTGGTCATTGTAAAACATTAACTTTATTTTATTTCAACTGTTAAATGGTGGAATGACTTTTGTGTTTAGGGTCATTGTCTTGCTGCATTGAGATTTAGCTCACAGACAGATGTTCTAACATTTTCCTTCAGAATTTGTTGGTATAACTCAGAATTCATTGTACCATCAATGATTGGCCTAGATGTAACAGACACAAACTATAATACTACCACCACTATGTTTTACAGATGGAATGAGGTTGTTATGCTGGAATGCAGTGTTTTCTTCTCTCCAAACATATCACTCCTCATTTAAATCAAAAAAAGATATGTTTTGACTCATCTATCCACAAACCATTGTTGCAATTGCCCTTTCCACATGATCGTCGCTAAACTGCAAACTCCAAACAGCACTGCCATGCACATCATTGCTGTTCAGTGTTCTCCTGATAGTGGACTAATGAACATTAGCATTAGCCAATGTGACAGACTCTTACATCATGTCCTTTAGTCTGCTGATTATAATTGAGCAGTTACATTTGTGCCCTGATAAATGAATCTGCATTGTGTGCAATCGCACTTAGTGATTAAATGGCTCTGCACTCATTGTTAACATTAGACTGATATGGGCTGATATTAATATTTAGACGATGCAAGGTCAACATTGCATTTGATTACATATGTAATATAACAATAACAGCAGAGACACTGCTATTGACCTTAGTGGAGCTGATAAGATGTTATAATATTCTTTCCAGTCTGTAGTCTCTGTAATATTTTTTAATTCACACATACTTACAGCACTGTGCCAATGTTGTAGGCACCTGAGTAAATTATATTTAAGAAGCCAATAAAATGGGATGTATGTAAGTGTTTATTAGCTGAAAAACTAACTTTAGAATAGTTCAAATACATTTTTCAGGCACTCTAAATGGTTCAGGCAAAAAATTGCCAAATTCTCTTAGGGGCTGCATGCCAAATAATTATTCCAGAGTGTTCTGAAAGTAACAACACATGGCATGTGTGTCTCTTTTATGTAAATGTGTTATAGTTGTAATGTAATTGTAATTGTAATGTTAACTAACTAAAATACCATTATGTATCATTACCTTATCATTACAATTATGTACCATTACCCTAGGGTTTGAAGTGTTCATATTTATTTTGTTACCATTAAAAATTGTAATGATTTGCTTGGAAGTGTATCTTATCCAATTAACAGAACATAAAAGCTTGAACACACCTGATTACAAGTGTTTTGTTGTTTTTCTGGGTGAATATATTGTAAGGCTTATACCAATAACTTGCATTTTTTTGCTTAGTTTTGCAAAACAGAAAAAAACAGGACTGAAAAATACATATAAGATTGCTCTTTGCAATCTTTGCATTTCACTCCTAACTGTATATATGTATAGTATATTTATATTCTATATTCTATTTTTATATTCTATTTTATATACCACCCCCTTATCTCACATTCTGTGTACACCTACATTCTATATATTTATTTATATACCACCACATGCACAATAACCTCAAATTGTTAGTCATTTCTGTTTTGCACTTTATGTAAATAATAATGTATTTTAATAATGTATGTATATCTGCACAATGACAATAAAGTTGAATCTAATCTAAGAATCTAATCTAAATGTACAAAATATGCCATAACTTGGTCAATTGTAATTATTTTTTGTTTCCGCAACAACCAAACAGTCGTTTTGAAGTTAAATGTGTGGAATTGTCCCAATAAATAATCTAAACATTTGCGCAATAGAGTGATTGCTGAATTTGTCTGCTTTTACCACCAGATGGCGCTGAACACCATCATTTATTTTCTTAAGAAGAAGAGAGTTGAGGGTTGATCTGAGCTTATCGTAGGCACGTGAGCTTACCCCCACGCCCACACATGCACGTGCAATAAAAAGTCAAGATGTTCAAAACATTGGTATCAATTGACTGACTTAAAATAATAATTTCTTCTCTTTAGTATTTTATTATATATTACTCCCAGCCATACTAATCATACACTGTTTGCAGGTGTGTGTGTGTGGGTGTGTGGGTGGGGGTATGGGTGTGAGTTAGGGAGTCAGATCAAAGCTAGACATTCCTGACCTTGGAACAATAGAGAGCTATTTAGACTGGGTGTGGGGAGTGCTGGTGTGTTTGTGCATGCGTGTGTTAGGCCAGTACAAGAGAGACAGAGGCAAAATTCATCACTTCCTCCTTTGTGTGTCTATGTGTGTGTGTGTGTGTGTGTGTGTGTGTGTGTGTGTGTGTGTGTGCGTGCGTATGTGTGCGTAAGGCCGTAAGCTAGTGTGTTTCCACATAAATGGCTATTTAGGGTAAGGAGTTATAATTAAACAAGAGAATCAAAAGTGTAGTCTCTATCTGCAGACCCCCTATTAGCCCTTCTGCTGGCAGAATGGAGGTCTAGTTGGATATATTTAGTTATTTAAAAAAAGAAAAGGATATATTTTATTATTTAAAAAAATAACACTTTTAAAAGATTAGCCAGAACCCTGTAGGCTCTGTGTGTGAGAAATGTTGTGACTCTATATTAAGCTGCTAGCGAGCAGTAAGTTGTGAGAGGGGTGGGGTGAGAACGTCCTGCTGTTAAATCATCTCTCCACAAAGAGGATCCTGAGTTAAAACAGACAGTACAACTGCAGTTGTCTTCAGATCAGATGTTATACAATTGTCACAATAAAGACGAGCATATAATTACAGTGTTGTTTAGTGTTTTTAACTATGCTGAGTCGCTTGCTTTTATTTTATTTGTTGTTTGTCACGACCGGCTCGTGTGGCCTTTGTGAGTCTATTTGCGGGCATTCAGTCTGTTTTCTCTCTTTGTTGTGGTTATGTGCAGGTACATGATTTACCATGTGGGCCCAGTATACACCAAGCCAGCATAGTGAGGGACATTCAGGGTCTCTTCAGCACTCTTCGCCTGAATTCACATAAAAAAGTTTGCGAAAACTTTTAGTAAAACTTTGTGGGGGGCGGGTGCCATCTTTTCTACTGTTTTTAAAACCGGGAGATGGGTTGCTTCTTTTGTAGTTTTATTTACTTTTGTTTTCAGGGTTAGTTAAATAATCCTGCAGTTCTCTGGTTTGAAACAGTGTCCAATGTTTGGTCTGGCAGAGGTCTGTTGGTGCCTGAGCCTAGACCAGGTCATAACACTTTGTGCAAATCATACATATTTCCATCTAACTATATTCCAGCAACGTTACTGAAAACTATGTAGTTCAACAGCAGGAAACTGTATTTTATGACTACTTGTAATGAAGGTTTAAAACTAAACTGTATTCAGTGCTTTCATACAGAGACAGACACAGCAATCACACTGCTGAGTAAACAAAGGCAGAGTTGTGTACATGTGTAAGAGGTAATATACTTCATGAAATCTTGATTAATTAGTGAATCTTTGCTATCAAGCAGATATTGACTGGCAGTTAATGATGTAATGCATAATTTGTTTTTGTTCGGTTAGGTCTGTTTGTATTGTCTGGCCCTTATTAAAAAAACAACAACATGTGACTACATTAATTGTCAATGTACTGAGAGAAATGTTGTGGATTAATGTAAAAAATACATTGTTAGCCACAATCACCAAAAAACAAGGGAGAAGCATTTGATAAAAAAAATCAAACATGGTATGTTTTGGTTCCATTACATCAAGTTCTATTTTTTAGTCTTTATTAAAACCACTCATACTTTGACCCACTGTCAAAATATTAGGAGTTTTCATCTGAGTAAAACATTGCGTCATGAAAATTGTGTTAAACATTACAGTATTAATACAAAATAACTTTGCTGGCCCAAACAAATATGCTTTAATCTGGGGTTTTCTATTAGATTGCAATTTAAATATAAAGGCACTGTATAACAAAACAATCATCTAATCTTCTAAGTGACTAAGAATTATGTGGCTTAATGTGTTTATTTCTTAGTAAATAAGATTTTTTATGTAAATCAAATCACATTGTGGGGAGTCATGCAGAAATCTAGACAACTCCAAATGATTCACCTGATAGCTACATTAATATAAATCTGATGCAAGAACAGACACTATTGTGTTTGCCTATTGTTGCCAGATGAACAGATGTGTTCTAATATACAGACTTTGTTTTTTTAATATTATACTTTGATGAAATTTCATTGAACCCCATTCTCATTTTTACACAATTAAATAAAATTGTATCCATTAAGTAAAATACAAAACCACAGTATGCTTTCAGCTTTCAGTTCTTATAAAAAACAAAGCCTTTTGCTTGAAGGCCATACTTGAATTCAAAGCTTTGACAGCTGTGGAGAATCACACAGAAACATCTGCACTGGATTCTACTGACAAATGTGAAATCAATGAGAATGTATTAGGCATGGTTCAATTTCAGTGCCTGGGATGATTCACATTGTAAAAATCTTAGCAATCTGGCTCTGGGATATCAGCCCACATTGTTTTGCAGATGGTGCTACTGTTATAGATTTATAGAAATATTTTGAACATTTGGATAATGTTTACTTGTTTAACTGAAATCATGGACAGCAAATTAGTCAACAAAGGACCAATAACAAAGTCTGGTAATGTGTATTAAATATCCTGATGGGTTCAGAACATTCAGAACAGAATTCTGCATTAGGGGACTGAGAAAGATCTGGCTCTTAAAGAGTTGATAAAGCAAAAAATAATGAATTTGCATTGTTCCCTTTATCCCAATTGTAATCATATAGCAAAGACATGTTTAATGTATGAAGTTTGCTTCTTTAGTTTTACACATTTGCACAGTCCACATTTCACTTTATGGTAATTATAGTTTCATGTAAAAAGTCAAGACCTAGAATGGAAGTGGCCGCGACCAAGACCAGGTTAAAATTTTTTTGAGTATATATATTTCTTATTATAGATGTTACAAAATACTTTTACATAGGATTGTAGCACCAGTGCATGACTAAAACTAGGCCTTTGGTCAAATGTATTATTTATATTATTCACAAAACAGGTCTAAGCCTTGATACTACTATCACCATGTTTCTCAACTGGAATGCAGTGATTTGCTTTTTCTAGACACAATGCTTCTCATTTAAACCAAAATGTTTTTATTTTAGTCTAATTCATCTGCAAAACATTTTTCCAATGGTCTTCTGGCTTGTGCTAGGCTTCTCGACTTGGTTGTTCTTTCTTGAGACTTGACTTGACACTTGCCTGAACTTGAGACTCAGCTTGAGACTTGCTATTACTGACCTGGAATCAAAATTTAAATTAGCCTTTAGTAACTCAGGATATGAATCAAGACTTACCTGTACTGAATTGGGGCTTGACTCAAGATATGCCTTTACTGACTTGAAACATGCTTGCACTGACTTAGAATTTAACTTCAGACTTGCCTGAATGGACTCAGAGCTTCAATTGAGACTTGCCTGTTCTGACTTGGGACTTGACTTAAGACCTGTACTGACTTGCTCCTTAACTTGAGACATGCTTGTATTGAATTGGGACGCCTGTATTGACTCTCAGGATTTAGTGCCTTGTGCTCTTCTCTGAGAGTTACCATTCTGGTGAGATGAGGTTTCATCAAAACAGCAATATATTTAATGTAAAAATGTGGACTAATACAATAAATGAGGCCTATTAACTAAACTCGTAGATGTAGTGCTGGATTCCAGATTTCAGAGGACAGCCAACTGGCCAAAACTTGACATGTTTCTTTGATCAGTGTGGGAACAATGTGTGGAAACACTGTGCTCAGCTGTGTGTGTATGTGCGTGGGTGTATGTGTCTGCTTTTTCTTCACAGTTGTTGTGTATGCTCATATTTTCCTGTAGTACATGCTGTATTTTACACCCTCACCCCCTTCCTCCTCCCATCTGTGAGCTGATGAGGAATTTCCCTGTAATTATTGGGGGGAGAGTCAGAGAGAGCAAAACTGAGCCAAATAAAGCTTTAGTTGTGCAGTTATTTATATTTTTTTAAATTGACTGACAGCTGTGTTCGCCTGATATTGTGTCAAGTAAAATGAACAGAGGTGGATTCTCAGAACCTTCTAGAAAATCTGAGAACAATATGTCCATTTCTCTTCTACTTTGTGTACTTGTACTAAAACTAAAATAAGCATTGTAGTAATACTAATTTTATTGTTAAGTTTTGGTTGGAAACAGAAAAGATGCTTCTTAAAATACCCAAAATGTTTCAAGGATCAATTTTAATTTTAATTTTATGTATCAAAATTATAGATATATCACAGAGGGGGTTATTGGCAGTTGATAGAGTTGGACAATAGTAATGGCTAATCTGTGTCAGGACGTATTACTGAAAAAGTCACTGTAAAACTGCTACATACACAGTATAACATATGTTAATGTCTAATGTTGAAAATAAAACATGCAATGTCTTTTACAACTATAAATATGTGTGTTTAATCTAGAGTGGGCAAGAACTGTTCATGTGCATTTCTTTTAGCTCAGTGTTTTCATAATACTAGGGTCCTATATGATATTATTATAGTAGTGGGATTACCCTCTTTTTATTTATTTCTTTTTCAACTGCCTTGCTCTGATAGCTGGATTTTATTATTGAAATGTATGCAACAGTACAACAACTTCCATATGCAGAATGTTCATGAATAACTGGAGCCAATTTTTTAAGTACTTCGGCACTTGTTTGTGTGTAAATAAATACCTGGAGCTCAGTATACTGAGTATACTGAGGTCAAACTGTTTACAATGCAAATATAGATACATAGAAATAAAAAAAATATGCATAAATTATTGTTATTATTGGGGATAATTTTACCCAATTCATTGTTTAATGTCTCTAAATAAATGATTAACCACTGGGTAAACAAGAAATGAACAAGATTATATATTTTCAATCTTCTGCACACATTTTATATGCATCATTGTTGTTTGGGGTCGGTATGGCCACAGGCTGTTTTGGCTGTATGAAACTGAGGTCACTATTTATAATCTTCAAAAAACTTCCCTCTTCACTCTTTACCCCCTGCCTGTGTTTTGTGTTACAGCAGGCCTGGGCTGGGCATTTCTTGCTGCCTGTTGAAGTGGCAAAATAAAAAGGGCTTTGCCCATGAGCACAATGTGTTCTGTGTGTTCCTCTCCTTCAACGCCACAGTGGTATCAGAAGTAGGAAAGCACAACCAAGCAGTGAGAATTTTAGGAGTGCTGGGCAGAAGACAACAAAGGTTTGACAGCTGGAGCCTGCAGTATTGCAGCTGACATGCATCCATCTGCTTTGATGGTGATGATGTCAGTACTTTGCATAGCTGCAATGGTAACCCCACAAGAAGGCTGGACATGGGCCATCACCGCAACAAAGCTGTGGTTGGCAACAAAGAAAAAAGCACCATGGGTGCTTGTAGCTCTGCTGCTGGAATTACATGATGATCTAGGGGCATTGACCGCTGGCCCTCTAATGATGCTTTAAGCAGGTGCTGGCAGGATGGGTGGCCAAATATCTGCTCCTGGAGAGGCGGAGGCTTGAGGGAGAATTGTTTAGCATGCTGGTGGCAGAACTGAGCATCATGGTACAGCTGATGTACCCAGCATTTGAAAAGGCTGTAAAGGAGGCACTGGAACATTTCCTGAACTGCTGCAAGAGTAGCAAAGACGTCATGCGTAGTCTGCCACGCCACTCGCAATTCAGGCAGGTGTTCTATAGCATTCCATACAGGATGTGTGCATTCTTGAGTGAGACTTCCCTGTGGTAGCTAGGGCTGTGCTGAACCTGGGACACACAAGACTGGTAGCTGTGGCTATCGACAGTGCCGAGGCAAATAGCTGCCACACCCAGATTGAAGTACAAAGACGAGCCACTGTGCCAAGGACATGGCCTTGAGAGGGGACTGGGGCAACTATCACAGAGGATTTGTGATCTTGTGCAGTTGTGTTGGTTGGGACTCTGTGAACCCCAAGGGCTTTATTCAGATATTATGGATCACCAGGACAGCTGACCCTTGGAGGCTATGTTACATAATAGACATTCTGTAGGTATAACACATTGTTAGCCTTATAAACCTTATAATCCTTATTATAATCCTTTGCCAGAAGTTTAATTGCTGTGTTGTTATTATTATTGTACTATTTTCCTTCAAGCAACAGCAGACTGGAGTCTGTCCACTGCACCTGTCACTCCTATTTTGAACTGACCTCGTTTTGTGTGTGGGTGTGTGCTAGTGTGTGTATGTGAAAGACATTGCTGAATACCGATGGTCAGTATGGTTTAGGTCCAGGAAAAAATGAGTCAGCAGTAGATTTATTATCCCCTTAAGCTTTCCCTTTCTCTTTTTCACTCTCTTTCTGTTATTTCTATATTTCTCCCCCCTGTCCCTTTATATGTCCTTGTGTCTGTCTTTCTCTTTCTGTTATATTCTGTGCTGTGAACAGTGGATTGAAGCAAATTGTTTTGTATCTGAATTATATCAATGTACTATATCACTGCAGTATCATCTACGTCAATAGTAAGATTGTCTGTGTTGAATATCTATGAATGCAATGATAAAACAGAGACACTTTTCATTTCAGCACAGAATCTTCCCACAGAGTGTGTACATGTGTGTGTGTGTATATGTGTGTGAGTCATCACAGTGACCTAGAGGGCCAGAGAACTCCATTACATTCTATTGGGAATATCTCTCTCTCCCTCTTTGTTCTCCTCTTTTCTCCTCATCCCCTTTTTACATCCTCCCCCACTCATGGCCCACTGCCAATCACTCACAAATCATCCATTTATCCAGCTCGGGCTCTGACATTTGGAGCTTGTTTCCAGAAGCTGATGTTATGGAGAATTGGAGTAGTGGCACTGCCCTCACTGTGCGTATGTGTGTGTGCATCAGGGGCACAGTTTAGACAATCTGTGAAGCATGACATTAGTTTGAAGTATTAATGCAAGAATTGTGGCATCAGTGGAGACAATCATGGATGAAAGCTTTAAGTAGAGACAGCATGCTCACCTGCAGTTAAAGGAAGACTCCAGCGTTTGTCAATTACCATTAAATATCATTCTGAAGCATTTCTCTCTACTTTGAAAACAAAAACAGACTCAAAAATTACATGTAAATGTGATCCAATAGGATGTTATTGGACATTTGCTGAATTTTCTAAATAATAAAGAAGTCTTACTAAAGCAGTTCTGAAGATGTGTTCAACTTTTCAACACAGTAAATAAAGTAGTCCCAGTTATACTTGTTTTTTTTCTTGTAGTGGATGCTACAGCACATAGAATGCACCAGTGAGAGTACCAATGAACATCAAGCTCAAATGCATGTTGCTCTACATGTGTGGATTTAATGAAGTAAAACATTTAAAACAATTCAGTGAGTTTAAGATGTTTGGTGTCAGCTGAATGCTTCTTTATGAATAAAGACTGAACTGGGAATGCTGGCTGAGCATTAGCTTCTGTCTGCTCTCAATTTAGGCTTGACCTCTCAATTAGATTGACCTATATTGGTGTAAATTTCAAGCCATACTTCATAACATGATAATAGCAAAATACCGGGTGCAAGCACATGTTAATGTTGAATACCATTGTTGTGCACATTCTCATTAACAGCAGTGATTTCTAATTTCTTTATGTGGTGCGCATTTGTTACAACCAGAGCCAGTGAACATTGTACCCACATCTCTGTGCTGGTAACAATACTCCAAAAAATGATTCCCTCTGTAAACCTAGTATTATCCCAGAATATACTGTATTTGAGTAAAAATAAACGGCAGGTGGTCTCTGATGCTGAATCCTATTCTATTCTATTCTATTCAGTATACGAACACACTTGAAATTTGAATAGTCCTATGGGGAAGTAATCAGAGTGGTTTCATGTGAAATGGTTCATGGTAAGAAAACATGTCAACTGTTTGTGAAATAGCTTTCTTTACAGTGAAGGTGATAGGAACCAGAGAGACATGAACACAAACATAGCCATTCTGTTTAATATCCACCAATGAACCTACATCACCTTCTGATGGCTCATGTGGAATATCATAATAATAAAATGGTGAATAGAGAGTGTGTGGAGAAGTTTGAAACGAAAAATGCCTCCACATTGACCCTGTTTGCAGAAAAACAGAACTAAATAATATCTTCATCGCTTAGTGCCCAAAAGTGCTTGTGCTTAGTGCTTATGAGAAAGTATGCCAACATTACAAAGTGGTAAATCTTTTATCATCCCACCTTTGTTTGGAATGTGTTGCAGGTCTGAAATGCAGGAATAAATATATATTAATACATTAAATGAAGTTGACAAGACAAACCATGAAATCTCTTTTTCCAACCTTTTCTGATTTGGGGTTGTATTATAATTATAGCCAGGTTTCTTTTCAAGCAAGATTAAAGGCTGAGTTAATTAATGTATGTGTGTATGTAGGTAGGCTGTTGTGTATGTGTGTTTTTATAAAGACATGAAAAGAGAGTTATGTTTTTTTTTTGGTACACACACACATGTGACGATTTCATGGTAGATTTAAAAGCTAAATAAGAAAACAAGTAGCCTAAGAGTCTTTAACTGAAGACAGAACACATTAACCACAAACCCAAAAGTTGATTTATATATGATTTTCTCAGAAGGGCTTGATTAAAGGGAGAGAGGTAGAAAAAATGAAGGTGTGTAACGTTCCTTTTAATTAAAGGCTTTTTTTCTAAGATGCTTGCATGTCAGACAGTCTCAGTAATGGGGGGAAGGAGGCTACATTATGTAGGTTAAAACACTGGGTAAAAACAGACTCAATGTTCTAACTCGCAAAAAAGTAAACAACCTGGTGCTCTTATTCTTTTTCTGTTACTTAATAGAAATTCAAATATTCATGTTTTGCAATTTCAGTTGCTCTAATAACTTAACATTAAAACTTCATCCAACTCATAATTTTAAGGCTTTAAGGCTTTAAGGCTTAAACAAACTTAGTATATTACTTGTTTTATATATGCATATATATAAATTATATTATTATTATGTATTTTAATATTATAGAAATTCGATTATGTGACAAACGTAAATTTGGCATGTGATGGTTTTATGACAAATTATGCTAAATATTTTACTTTGAATACAGTATGAATCTTAAGTGTGGGTAGCTTTCAAAGCATGACAGTAAAAATTAATCAGTTGTGTGTGTACAGTAATAATTGTGAAATCCAAAATGAGTCCTGCAAGGGTCTGGACACTATAAAATGTGTGTCTTGTCATCCTTGTTCACATGTGATGCAACTTTATATTTTACACTTTTTATTTTTATTTTTCAAATTTCAGAACAATATCAAAACGCTCCATATTGGTTCTTTTGTTAATACTTAATTTACAGTATCAGTGTAAAACAAATACAACATGATTTTCATTATATTACATTACATTTCAGAAAGGTAAAACATGTAGAAATATATAAACAGTCAAGTTATGCAGTAGTATTAAGTTGTACTGTTACACAGATATAATTCATATTATGCTATATTATGCTGTATATTGTTGCTGCCGTAAAATCTCTGAAACAGTTATTTTCAAGAGGTGGAATAAACAGGTTTGCGTGGTCCGGTTTAAGGTCATGAGTACTCCAGCATATATTCACTGGACCTATTTTGCTAAGGACTATTATTATGAAGATGGGGCTAGTTCAGTGGGGGGATATCCATGCAGAACTGAGGGGCAGAGCTGACAGGTTAGGCCTATAGCAAACTATTACGATTAGAAAACTCTTACAATGGCTTATGTATGCCATCAACAGCTGGTTAAAACAGCGCCATGGCTTGTGCGACAGCTGTGTCTCTTAACAGCAGTGAACTCTACAGTATGTTAATGTAACTTATTCCATGTATTTTTGGATGATTTCTGTTTTGCTTCATTCATTATTATTAAAAGACAGCTAATCGGTTCAAATGGGCTAAAAACAAAAACATTTAACATGTTAAACATTTAAACATTAAAACACTGAAATTTGAACATGACAGCCATTTTGAAGAATGTGAAAGTGGTGAACTGGTTGGTAGGCAGTCTTCTTTGTTTTTTTGTGTAGGTACCCGTTAATCCAAGAAGAGACTGTGTGATGGTGCTGAGTTATTGTGTGTTCCTGTTTGTCTTAGTGTGTATTGGTCCCCTGTGGCCAGTCCCCTATATCAAACAGATGAGACACTACATAGTCCTGGTACTGGCCATCGATCAGTTTAGCAGCATTGTTTCTGGCAAACCAGCAGTCTACTGTCTGAGTGCCAGAGTAGATACGCCTGCTCTTCTTCACCACAGCAACCGTACGCTCCTTCACCTTCAGGGCCATGGGTCTGGACTCCAGGTTGCCAGTGATGCTTCCTTCCTGTGTGTCATTTCCTTTTGCTGCAGTGATGTTTCCAGGAAGTTGTGTTAATCCAACTTCTTGAAACAGGAACTGGCCTGAAAGGGCACATGTACTCATTAAGGATGCACCAAAAAAGTTCAGCTGATCATAATCAAAAACGGCATTCGAGAGAAAAAAAGATCAAATAGGCCTCCAGTTATGTGTCAGTATCTAAGATTTTGTTAAAAACACCTCACTTTT
The DNA here is from genome assembly GCA_021613375.1 of Megaleporinus macrocephalus. NCBI lineage: Eukaryota > Metazoa > Chordata > Actinopteri > Characiformes > Anostomidae > Megaleporinus > Megaleporinus macrocephalus. Next base: position 23,073,755 of record CM038702.1, read on the forward strand.
GCTTGTTCACCTCACTTTCCTGTGCAGGTCAGACACACTCAAATAGTTTGTGTAACTATTTCACTTTTTTTAAAGGAATATATCAGGCAAGCAGTTTGTGATCAGGGGATATAACAGTCAAAGACTTCTCAACTGCAGGTTTAAAGCTAGGGGTATAAATCACAGTTCATCAATCTGCAATCCCTTATAAGTGCTGCTACATCCATCATCAGGTGCTTTACTGTGAACACAAGCAATGTTTTATTTGGAAGAGTGCAAGAAGCTTACAGCGTACGGAGCATATCGGGAGGAACCTTGCGGACAATGTTAGAACAGGTGCATAAATTAACATGCACAAATTGATGTTTATGTGTTCCAATCATAGCAGTTGATTGTGTGCTATGTGGTCCACGCATCGATAGATTGTTGCATTCCTATTTGATAAAATTTCAAAACACAGTGTCTCTATACACAAAATACACCAGAACAACAAAAACAGAAAGTCTCTGTTAACACACCAATGCCTTTGTAGTCACAGTTCTAAAAATGCCAAAAAGTGAATGACAAAAGTGCAAGTACAACAAAAAATAATGAAAATCATGGATGACCAGCCTGTCTAGGATGCTGGATTATATGGTACATACTATGTTTTCATTTACTGTTAATGTTTTTGAGTTTTAGCCCAATGTGTCACAAACTTGTCTTCAATTTTGGCCATGAATTTCCATTGCAGTGCATCGATACTAGTGAGGAGTGAATAAGTGTATGTATATCACATATTTAGGCCATGTGTAGTGATTTCAAGAGCTCAGCTACACTTGTAGATTTATTTCTTTTATCAAGCTCTCATTTGCTCTTAGAAATGTACAGGTTGTATATGGTTACTGCCTCTTCAAGAATCATATTTGTAAACGAGCTTTGTTCTGATTGCCTGATCTGTATTACGCCTGTTCAACAAGCAGTCTGGGATAAAAATGTGGAACAAAGTGGCCCTATGTAAATGTCACGATTGCTATGATCACATGATTGCCACAAACACATCACAGCCATGATAATAACTATTAACATGAAATGCTCATGTTATTATTGAAACAGAAAAAGGAGATCAAGATTTAATCAGAATGAAATTAAAGCAAAACGGGTTTATGTGTGAACCTACCTAACAGCCCGTGTGTGTTCTTGCTGAGGCCTTGGCTGTTGGCTATGTAGAAGCCCAAGTGGTCTCGCTGGTAAGGCGCGGGGTTTTTATAATTATGCAGCAGGATGATGAACCGGATCGTTCTCTGAATGGTTACTGTGATGTTGGAGTTGGCGACGATGGCCACACCTAGATTTTCGCTCTCCACTGAAATGCTGGAGCTGCAGGGGAAGATCATACGGTCACGACCATCCAGGATGACCTTATGTGGGGTCACCTCGATGTACGAGCGCCGGGGTTTATCCACAACGACAATGATGGAGCTGAAATACGTGCGTTGCTCTTTGTGGCTACCGGCAGGAGCTGGAGCTCCAATCAGCTTACCGTTTACAGTCACACCTTAAGAAACACACACACACACACACACACACACACACACACACACACACACACACACACACACACAATACCAGCAACACAAATTAAGTGCAGAAATATCTGTGACACAAAAAGGTTTCTATAACATCAGCACAGAGCTTTAAATCTATAGAGAATTATAATAGTGTATCTGCACTAAAATGAAACAGTATAATGATTTTACCTGATTCAAGTTTGTCATTCTTACATGAAAAAAATATTATTGGACTTATCTGGACTCAATTACTGTCAAAAGCAGGCAAAGTAAAATGGTACTGTTAGGGTACTGTTTTTCCACTAATATAAAAAGGATGCACAAATCAAGTAAACTAAATGAATATTTTTTAGTGTAACTGATGCTTCAATGTTTACATGACACTACTGTATAGCTCCTTCAATCTGGAAATGATATACAGCGTTATTAACATGTATAACAATACTGTTACACATATCTACATCATAAACACACCTAACCACATCATAGTCTACACTTAACCATTTCGTATTCTTAAATTCTTTAATCTTAAGGCTTTTTGTTCAGAGCACTGTGTATTATTTAATATTTAAAGTATTTAGTGTCTACTACTGTGATTTTAGCAATACAAATTCTATGAATAATTTAGCATTTGCTATGAATTATTTAGTATCTACTATCAATTAATCAGAAACTACTATTATTCAGCAAGTACAATGAAGTATTAAGTAACTACTGAAAATTATTCAGTAAGTACTATGAAATATTAAGTAACTACTATAAATTATCCAGTGACTACTATAAATAATAAACTAATATGGATTGTTCAGTAATTATTATGGATTGTTCAGTAAGTATTACTGAATTGCTGTCATGTTTATGAGTAAAGAATTTAAATCTGGACCATCTGGGCCAGTGTGAATGTGTTTGAAAGGTTGAGTTGATTATCTGTGCAAGTGTATTATTCTGTATATAGTACATGTTACAGTAGTAGTTTACCAGACTGCTTGTGGTCAGTCACCAGTCGAAGGACATCTCCAGCCTGTCCATTGATGTTGAAACACACAGTCAGTTTACTGAGAGGAAAATCCACCACAAAGTGAGGATCTCCATCCGCTACAAGCACACAGACACACAACTATTAAAATTTTAAACACAAAAACAAGTAAATACATTAAAAAGTTATATATGGAAGATATATACTTAATATTCTACATGAAGACTGCAGCTAATAACATAATATGTTTCATTTCAGTATAGCTTTTTTAACTACTAAAGCTATGATTTAACAGCATTATCTGGCATCATATAAGTAAATATTACTATATACATACACAGAGTGGTATAATATGCATCAAGTACGGGATGATCCTTGTAACTATGCTTTTTCTGGGTTACCAAGATAGATATGAATCTACTCGTGAGTAATCAGGCTGCACTTGACCCACACTGTGAGCTGTTTTCTTGTAATCTATGAGGCAGCAGTTATATCGGATGGCAAATGATCTTTAAAGGATCGAGGCATGGTGGTTTATGGTTCCACTTAGATAGTGCTGCATGGTCTCACAGCATATCAGTAGAGAGAAGTGCAGGTCAGGACTCTGTGGCTTTGTTCACAGAAAACCCTTTCATTCCCCTGGTGTAGTAATCGCTGACATGCCATCTCAAATTACCACTTAAACTGTGCTTTTTTCCTAAAGAGACCCTTTCTTTGGACACTTCACAATAATTAACACAGAGCTTCACACGCATTCACACACACATTTTTATACCTTGTCAGCACCTGGTGTTACAGCTATTTGCCAAATGTATTTGAAATGTTCGAGAACTTATTTAATTAGTTCAATATATCTAATACATATGTAAGTTCCTATATGTTATTAAAAAGGAAGTAAATGTAGACATATTTTATTCCACTTAGCTTCCATGTGTTAATTATATATCCCATATATATATATGACATACATGTAATTTGTACATTTTTTATATATCTTTGATGCCTGAAGAAAAACATCTGTCCATTTTCAGTTTTCTATTGTTTCTACGGACCAATAGAAATGCTCCAAAATAAAATTCTGGTTCTGTTAACTTACAGCAACGATAAAACGATTCCAAATGAATTAATTTATTAGTGAATATGTATTTAAGTACCTATTTGTATTAATAATGCCTAATGTATATTATATATACTGTATGCGGTCTAAATAAAACTTGATATCTTCAAAATGATCACCCAAGAGTGGAGATACAAAGACAGCAATAATGTTGAGGTATCTTCACGTAATATACATTTTCTAAGGCTAATGCTAAACCTAACTCTAATTATAAGCTCAGGCAGCAAAAAGAAACAGTTTTGTTCTGTTAATTGATAACGTCTAGCTCTGGTTTACAAAGTGCATTCCCCAATACATCTCACACGCGAGCTCACACACCTCCATAATCTCTCGGGCTTTTCTCACCCTCTACAGCACCGCCTCAATTAGAGCCTGCCGTCAGCACTCAGCATTTAACTCCACTCTGATGCGGCCCCTCTACTCACATGCGCTAAATTACAAGCTGTTTGAACAGAGACGGCTTCTGTTACACTGCTCTGTTCTTTTAGCTGTCTGTCTAGTTACACACAAAAGCTGAGATGCCACATATTGTACAAACAGCAGATGTTTCAGATGCTCCACGGAGTTGAGGAATTACCGGATGTTTTGGAGAGGGTGACAGACTTTTTGGTCTGTTTTTCAGTCTTTTTATCTCCATCTGTAGGAAGAACACAAGGGCCACAGAGTTACACAGATTGTTTTAGAGAAGAATTTTTTTTTACCCTTATCTTGTTTTTTCAGTTCATTTTTTATGTCAAATTTTAATGTTTAATGTTTAATCTTATTCCACAAAACTTTTTTTACATTATCTTTTTCTTTAAGACTGATATATGTAGAGAACTTTAGTCATGATCTCCTGTCAGGGCTCACCCACAAGCAACATAAAGCCTTATCTGAGTGAAATGGAGTGAATTCAGTATTCAGCAGGATTTAACGAATGCATGTGTTTGCATTAACGGCTTTCAGAACCAGGACAAGAAACGTTAATGCCCATTGATATCTGTATTATTTATGATTTCCAATAGAAAACTGTGTAACATTAGTTAACGCTAAACATTCAGTGTCACTGTTATTCTGCTGCTCCCACTGTTTGAACAGTCTGCACAGATGATATGGGGGGGGCACTTTATTGTTGACATATTTCATCTCTTGTTTTGTTCGGCCAAAAAGGGTCAGCCAGAAACTGAAAGAAGCAGTTCTGATCAACTTCTCAGGGCATCTCTGCTCAATACAGTGAACAGAAACTACTTACTTGGTGCCATGCTGTTTACTGGACTCCGCCCTGGCTGCTCCTTCTTCCTGTGCAGACTGTGGGGCGTGTCTCCAGCTGACTCCTGATCTGGCAGTTGATTGGCTGCTTCTGAATCAGTGGACATTGGTGCTTCTGTAGGCTCCGCCCCTGCTAAAGTGCCATCGGCTAACACCTGTGGACTTTCCACTAGCATCTGTGTGAGCGGTGTGAGAAAGTTGTACTCTAGCGAGAGATTGGCAGCTTGCTCAGTGAATTTTTCTCTCTCGCTGCTCGTCTGGCTGCGCATTCGGTCCCTGAGGCTGTCCTTCACGCTCAGAAAACCCCACAGTCGCTGCACGTATCCGTCTGCGTCTGGCCCTGCCTCGGCCTCTGCCAGCCGCCGCTTCGTATCTCGCTCGTGATCGGCTAGCGACACATCCTTCTCTAGCTGCAGGCTGCGATCGCTGTTGCTAGCAGTCACCCGAACGTGGAGAGAGTCTGAGCTGTGATTGGTCAGCTTCCCGGCCACCACAATTTCAGAACCGTTGAAGTAGTTGGGGAAAAGATGCTGTGTGACATATTCAACGGCATCTTCTGAGTAATCCACACGGATGTCCGACAAAAGAGGGGTGCCGATCTCATCGTAGAAGCTACAAAGAAAAGGAGAAAAGAAGTTAGAAGTTAGAAGAGGTGGTATGGCTGCAGCTTATAATAATAACAATAAGAATAATAATAACATACAGTGTCAGAAACCATAGGCAAGTTATGAGGATTGCAAATTTAAACCATTTCTCACATTCACATCACATTTTAATTGGTTGAAAGTTACTTCATTAACATCAATTAACAATCTAAAGACTCATATCTTTCCTTTTTTTTCATTCTATTTTCCTTCCCCTAGTGTCCACTTCTCCACTTGTTCGCTTATCTACTTTTGTGTATGTTGAATTACAGTTGAGCTTTATTTAAGTCAGCATTTTCTGGGAGTTTTTATGACCACATTGTACAAAGTTAAGGTCTCAAATGCAAAGTCAACACTATATTAATGAAGATATTGTGACATTTATGGCTACTTAGGAAGGACAGAGCACAACTATATACAAGTAGAATGCTTTATTTGGGACTTTATTCGGCCATAGCTTGCCTCACACATGGTTGGAACGCGAACAGCTTGTTAGGTCTTTGCCCTCCCACAAAAGAAGAGACAAGTCTGTGGTATGTCTACACTCATCTGTAACTCCCTAGTTCTCCATGTGATAAAGCCCAAAGAGTCTCAAACACGGTGCCCCCCAGTGATGCTCTTCACATGATCCGAGAAGAACAAATCCCTAGAAAAACAAGCTTCTTTCCCCAAAACATGCTATAATAATATTATTAACAATAGCACTTACATCACGAGAAGAGTTTTTCACCCAGTTTTGACTAAGTTCTCTTTGAATTCTCTTTTAATGCACCTGCAATCATCCTATTTATCTGTTCGAAGAAGGAATCCGAAGCACAACCGGCATTACAACATGTTCTTCCACACATATTGTGTACTTACAGAATTTTCCCAGAGTGTTCACCTAAGAATACACAGTTCACATATACAAATACAAATTCTACACAAATTCTATTTACTTTTTAAACTTAATATAAACAAGAAAAAAGAAAAAATAAGACAGAAATTGTAAAACATCCCTTATTTTTACCTAGAAATCAGCTTAACATCTTACATACGGCTGTAGTACAGATTTGGGAATCCTAAGACATACATACATTAGTGTCGCATTTTGACATCTGATTTGACTGTTTTAGTACTATTCTTGTTTGAACCACTAATGTAGCTCGCTGGCTGTGTCAGGTAACTGACTGGTACCACAGTTAGCATAAAATCACATAGAGTTTGTGTGCTTGAACCCTCTGACCCTCAGAGTGAACCTTTGTTATGAAACCTCATGAACAGGATTTAGATCAATCCTGTGACTTTTTGTGCTTGACCTTCAACCCTCGAGATACGCAGCAGTTCAGTTTGAGCTAGTAGGTAAACAGTAGGACGCACTCTTCAAACACGATGCTAAAGTGACTAAAAAACTATTCGCTCAACTTATTCTTCTTTGCCTTATCTTCTTCTCCCTCTTTCACAAACACAGGATTTTAAGCCTGTGTTCTCATTGCTTAGATCACACAATGCAGTCACAGGGCGGGGAGTCCTCATAAGGAGCTCCAAAAGTTCACCATGCCTTTCCTAGTGACACAACACTCAAAGCATCACCCAGGTTACAGAAAGGTACAATATATATTTTTCAAAACAAAAGGGCTCTTCAGGGTTCTTTAAATTATACACAGTTACATATACAACTATGACAATCTAAAGATCTGTAAGAATGCTTAAATCAGGGGTTACCAGTCAAGGTTCTGGAGATTTCCCACCCTGTGGAGCTCCAGCCCTAAGCTAATACACACAATCTAGGTGGTACAGGCCTTCAGACGTATCTGCCAATCAAAGTCAGGTTGTTGGATCCAGACCATGTGAGCTGTGCAGAGTGGAAATGGGGTGACGTGATTTTGCTCAGAATGAGGACTGGCTCTTCAAAAAGCTGGTGCACAAATGTTCTGGCTCACTCCAAAGCTACACCAATATTGTTCCATCCCATGAGCCAGAAAGTAGTTTCTTCCCACTCAGACTACCCCAGAATGATGCAGCAGTGACTCTGCAGTTTGCACATGATGGCTATTCATACCCACTGTTTGTGCTGTGGAGCTATCCAGCAGACCTACATACGGGAAATTCTCACAGATCACAACTAACTTCTAAGGACATGAAAGTTGTTCATTTTACTGTGAGAATGAATAAGAAGAGCGTGTTAAAAGCATGTGCGTCTGCATTTTTTATGATTGAGCCATTGCTTCAGGCCTAAACCTTCTAAAAACTCTGTGTAGCCCATAATATTTACTTTGTCTTTCATTTAATAATGTCCATTAATGACATAATTAGAAGCAGACATGAAACAGTTTATCTGACGTGTGAACGAGGTGCAAGCACAGAGTGGTATGTAGAAAATCCAGAGCTGGAGCGGCGTGACTATAGAAAGGCTTTGAGCAAGGAGCAGAAACATCTGCAGCTCCACTTCACTCCACATGCTCCAGAAGGACAAGAAGAGAGAAGAGAGCTCTGGTTTTTAATAATTCTTTGCATGGCTAAAAGGCTCTGATTGGTGACTGTATTGGTGTATTGGACTGTATTGATTTCTATTTTTCTACACTAATTAAATGTAGCAGCTGCTGTTCACACAGTGGGAAGATTTCATGATGAATGCACTAATAGGATTGCACCAAAATCGCTTGGAAATATTTCTGGTTCCATTGACATACACTGAAAGTGAAGACAGCTTTTGCTCCCTCCTGTAAAATTACTATTTTGGAGATACTTGTATTTCATTGGACAGCGACAATATATGAAGACCTTGTAGTAAAACATACTTAGTATGGCACCAAAAAGGGTGTGTTTTTATACAGATCTGGTGAGCATCACCTGCAAGACAGAGAGCCAGTCATAGAGAACTTGCAGGTTAAGTAGGTAATCTTCTTCACATATGTGTTATTTCGGCGGTAGTAACATTTGTTCTGTTAATTGAAAATCAAACCATAGAACTCTTTCATTTCAGTCATGCAATAAATACTAACAGACGATTATACAAAAACCTCAACAAGTATGTTTCAAATTTAATTTTCAGCCCTTGTCCATTCTTATATAACAAATTCCAATCTTTTTGGGGTTCTTGCTTTCAGTTTTTTGTTTTCTGCTTTGTCATGACACAAGTAATCCTAATTCCACATTTACACTTATCACTCCATATTACCACATGTCAGATGCCTAGTACCGGTGTTCTAAGGCTAATTGTCTGCTTGCATCTCTTCTTCCTTTTCTCAGCAACAGCTTCTTGACAGCTACACATATTTTCAGGCTCATACCATTAAGTTGTGGAGGAATAGAAAGAAATCTGAGACAATTGTTCAGATCTGAAGCAAGAGTGAAGCGGACAGGTTTAGATGTGAAAGCAATCTTCTCAGCAGCCTAAGGACTGTTAGAGTAATTGCTTGTGTGAATGTTAGTGTCTTTCTGAGAGGGAACATCATATCAGTGAGAGCTTTGATAACAACTGCAATTGGTTGGTTTTAAGACTGGAAGGGACGTTTCAATGTTATTCCTCATGCTGGAGGTATCTGTGTTTTTGTCTGTGAAATATATTTTTTCTAGCACTGAAAAAACATACTTATGTATTAATGTATCAATGTAAAATTAATGAAATTAATTGCTCCTTGTTTACTACAAACAATTCCAAAAATTTGAGCGATAGTGTACATGTATATATCTATACACCCCTCCCTTCCTCACCCTTTCAGCATCGCACTAGCATCCGCCTCCTCTGGAATTCTTCTCATGGTGCCGCAGTTCTCCAGAGCCATTCGCTCCAGAAGCTTGTAGTCCACATCATTACCCATGCCGATGGTGAAGATGCAGAACTTCTCCTGCACTGCAGTTTTGGTGTTACCCAGGATGTTGGAGGTCTGCAGTTCGCCCGCCGTGGGCCGCCCATCCGTTAGAAAGATGATGAGGGAAACGCTGTTGTGATTGGTCTCTTCTTTTGCAGACAGGTAGTCACGCAGCAGTGTGGAGCCAGTCTGGATGGCATTGTTAATGTTTGTGCCTGGGAGCCATGAACATAGACAGAGCAGATAAAAAGATAGACACTGAGGAAACTGTAATCTCTGAATTATAATGATTGTATAATAAAGAAATTAATTTACAAAATGCCCCCCTAAGCCCAAATATATTCATTTAAACAAGACATGTTATGCTTAATTACAGGGAAAATGGGGTATATCAAATTTTATATGTAATTTTTCTAATTGAAGCTTATAGTTCTAACTGCATGCCTGAACTAGACTCGCTTGTGTGGTTTCTGACACTGTAAGACACGCTGTTGTCTATAAACAGCACAGACAAAATTCTGCTACTGTTTTTAACTTGCAACATACTTTGTACATGTTTCTTGATTGCAGTATGTCAGAATTAGATCCACATGGCTAGATTTAGTTGTGGAATCTTATTGACTCGTCTGTTAGGTCTGTAAGGTTAGTGTCTCTCTTGTTAGGCCGTGATTTAAGCTGGACCGCCCCTTGTTGTTCATTAGGCAGGTTCACGACAACTGACATAACCCAACATAAATGTTTATAAATGCTTATTTCAATAGGCATCATTACTATAGAGGCTGTGTTGCCAGTTATAAATGAGGTAGTCTCTATAAGAGATGATGCCTATTGGAATAAACACATATAAGCATTTATGTAGGGTTATGTCAGTTGTCATAACAAGCTTAAGTAACTGTAATGTACTCTACAGTAAAGTGTTTTAGATAGTCCAGTTTAGATATAATTTCTAAATAATGTGTCAGGTTCAGGTTGGGCTCAAGTTTAATGTTCAGATTCTCACACTCTACTTCTCACTGATTTTATTCTTTAAAATCAAAAAAGTTTTTCTTTTTGTTCATTACTTTAAATTGTTTATTAAATCTAACACACTGAATTCTTACATTGGTGTTGTTGACAGAATTTAGCGCCAAGGTACACTCTTCAGTAAAGGTTAACATTCTGCTATATCAGCACCACAAAGTGTGAGTACAGTGCAGGATGGACATTTAACATTAGGGATGATGTTTGAATGCACTGTTTAATAAATAAACAGGATTAATTTAAACTTAATTATATTATTTATTAAAAATGAATTAATTATATGTTAAGTATAGACAGCTGACAGTTTTATTATAACATTATTGTATATTATATATATTATTATTTTTAAAGTTATTCACATTCAGACAAAATTGCAGGCTCCAAGTTTTAGGCCCTCTGAACCAAGTACATGATGGCTTAGACACGCAGTATGCATATTGTTAGTTGATTACAATATCCATTATTAGCTACATTAGTGTGAAATTTTAGAATTTGTGGTGTACCTTTCCATTATCGTACTGGCATAAACATTAATGGATATAAAGCGCACAAAATGTTTTGCGACCTTGAAAGACAATATTAGCAGTAATAAACAGCCCTGTGCCATATAGGATCATTTGGTCTAACTGTGGGGGTGTGGCAAAGAAAGTAAAAGAAAGAGCAAGAAAGAGAGAGAGTGTAAGGTGTGGTACCTCCAGTTGGTGAGATCATGTAGATGAACTTTTTGGCGTCTCGCACACTGTTGGGTGTGACAGGCACCAGCTGGCCTGGCTGCCAGACCCGTATTTTGTTGGAGAAAGTTACGAAGTTGAACCGATCATTCGAACGCAAGTCCCTTAGAATGGTGAACAGAGCATCTTTAGTCTGCCAGAGTAAAAAAAAGGAGTGTATAACAAAAGAAAATACTGGAATATCACTAAATCAAGTAAATCATCATCATTATATATCATAACTCACAATTTTAAGTAAAATGAGGTATTAAGCAAGGCTCCTACACAATGCATTCTCTCTCAGTGATAGGTCTGGTTGGAGGTTGAGGTAAAGCATAATATTTCACTTCAGGAAAATTTTAATTGTATTGTCCAATGATACCAAATTATTCATTATTATGCTTCACCTGACCAAACAAATGAACTAGAAAAATAAAAAAGGTCAATTTGATTTCAGAATCAATTAATCACAGGATCAATTCACATTCTTATTCTTTTTAGATAACCTCTGGAAAGCTTCTAATATTAGTCACTGGCTTTCTATGGTTAATTGTAATACATATGTGAGATGACTGGCTCACTTTGTCTGAAGTTTTCTTCTTTAGCTTTGCACTGGAGCAATAAGGCTAATGGAGCTACTGTTGCAAATACGAATGGAAGCTTACCCCATACTAGTTAGCACTGTGCACACCGCTTGTCCAATTCTTTCAAATCAATTTAAATTGTTAAGTAATCTTAGACTTCCTATAGGTTTCTGACACTGTATTATATGCTGTTACCTAAAAAACATGGACCAATTTATGATTCAAGAAAGCTTCTACTTGCTACTACTGGTTAGCGACATTAGCTTCATAGCTTTAAATCTAAATCAACAACATCAGACACAAAAGAAACCAAACATGTATTGACTGAGTTAAAGAGAAAGCTGTGCAAATTTGATTTTTTTGCTAGACTTTTTCCTTTAAGCAATTATAGTAGGAAAAAGAAACACAGACACACATAGGCTGACTAATACAAATTACATTCCTGAATCACTGCATCAGAAAAAGACAAGCCATGACAGACTGCGGGTTCATTTCAAGGTGCTGCTGATGTCCTCATTACTCCATCTCTAAAGCGGCTGTTCAGAGTGAGAGTTTATAATATCACTGTTTGTGTTACCTGTCTGATTTTGGTTCCAACCATAGAGGCACTGGTGTCGATCACAAACACAACGTTCTTAGGTACAGCAGGTAAGTCTTTGGGGGCAAAATAATGCACAAAATGTCCATCCTGAACCTGAAGAAAGAGGAGAAAGAGAAGGACCTTTCAACCAGTTCTCTTCCACTGGATTTGAGGATTTTGGAGTGGTTCTATTGGTCTAATCACCATGCAACATTTACAGGATATAAAGCTGTCATGTTCAATTGATATAGAAAAATGAAAATCATCAAAATAAAATAGCAATGTGTGTGTATGAGCTCACAGTACTGCAGTACAGCTGTGAATGGAAAAGCATATTGGTGAACTAATTTACATTCAATGATTCTTATTATGTTGTCATTATGTAACAAATCTGAAGACAGTTTTAAATTATATAATATAAAGCCAGCTTTGTTGCAGGTAATAATGTAAATGATTCATATGATGCTGGTGCTCTATCCCTTCATAAATTTTACAGAATTCAGTGGGAAAAATTAAGAACTGATTGTGATTTTCTTGCTTAATTCAGATTTTGTTAAAGTCCTGCTCATTCTGATTCAGTGGATTCACATTTTTTTTTATATCTGTATTTGACAGCATAAACACACATTTAATGGGAAATTTCAGACTAAAACAGGTTAATACACCTTTTCTTTTTACAATTCTCCAACTGAAAGTGCAGTATGTGTACTTTTCCATATGAAAACAGTTGCAACGGCTAATAGAAAATAAAGAATAGCCTGTAACCCAGCGTGAACCACTGCACACAGTAAATGTCGGGTATGTAAGACTGAGTGGTAGGTCACCGGTCAGGAATTTTTTATTCACTTTAAAAAAAAAATTTAATTTTGACTTGATTAATCATTAAAGAAAACCATTTCACTTTCTGAAAATTGAAACTGTTGCAATCTTAATATATAAATATTAGGCTTTTATTTGTCTTAACAACAAATAATACTTAAAAAACAGATGACCCAAAGATTTTTTAGGGTAAACTTGCAGACAGTCTTGCAGAAAGAAGAGTCACTATTGTTCTACTCATCACTACAGCTTCAAACAGCTAAAACATGATAAAGTATTTAATGTGAGACAAAAATTTTTCTCACGCTCTGACATTGTACAAAAGTGTGTGTTCGTACCTGAATATCTCCGATCCCAACTTCTCTGTCGACATCGTAGCGAACCACAAAATCTCCCAGCATTCCATTGTTGGCGATTTTGACCTGCTGAACAATGTTGGGGGTGAAGGTGATCTTGCAGAAAGTGTTGTTCTGTCTGATCACCGTGGAAACAGGCACTGACGCTTTACCTGAGGGAAGATCCAGACTGTAGGTTTGTGTGTGAATGTGTGTTTTAGGTTAATATTTTAGCTCCACTCTGCTGTATCAGATTGAAACACTTCACAGAGTACAGCAAAATGTGTGTATCTTTTCCAATCTATTACATCACCACTTTTTTTCTTTCAGTTTACTTACTGTTATGATGTAATACATTTCATTCATGTGGAAATTATAAACATATGTAAATCAAGTAAATTTAATGTATTAAGTGAGTTTGAAACCAGAAGACAAGAGAGAGAGAGAGAGAGAGCACATCCTGAAGCTGGTGTATGGGTGTGGACCATCCCTAAGGAAAGGTTTCTGGTATGAGGTTCCACTTGCATTAGAGCATAGCGTGGCTTTTTGTCAAAACAATATCAGTCAAATGGCTGCTATGCCAAACGAACACATTACGACACATAGTAACATAAAACAGAGGAGGACGCTTCAGACAGCTGCAGCACTCTGTTCTGCCTCTTGTTGTGGGATACAGATGGATAGAGTGGACATTTTAGGCAGTATATGGGGGCAGTTCTGAAATCCTAGTTTCCAGCCTCATCTCTATGTACCACCCCTAACGCATATAGTTGATTATCAGCTATATAGTTGGGGGATATATGCACATATACACTGTAGTGGCTTTTATACTATGCTGTTTTTTGCATGCACACATTTCATTTTCATTCCAAGACCAACTCACAAGTTTCACAGAGCACAATGTGATTTGTCAGGTCCATGATTAATAAACAGTATAGACTGTTTTTTGGCAGTTTATGAAGGATACCACCACCGGATATCTCTGTATTTGAGTCTTCTACAGTCAATCATAGATATGCTGATGTGATTAGAGGTAAAGACAGATACAGATAAACCTATGTGAATTAATAAATACTACTGTATCATGCTACTCAAGCATAGTACTATTACATTTTAACTTACCCTGGGTTAGATTTACTAGCATCAGTTTTACATTATTATTATTATTAACTTTGTAAAACATATTATGGCTTCATGTTAATGGCAAAACATTCAAAAATGTTTTTATAGGTTTATATATAATTTCAAGGGGACCTATTGCTTATGTTCAGTTTGTCTGATCCTCTGACCAGTCCTCTGATTAGACAGCTCGTCCACTCTATTCTGACTGGTAGTGGAGCATACAACACTCCACTGTGCCAAATTTTCACATTATCAGTTTGTATCTGATCCGAAGAGTCACAAGCTACACTGGAGCAAGAAGTGTCAGAGTGGAGAGTTTTTACTGTTTTATCTCTCTGTGTATTTTGTAAGTTCAGGCCAAGCTTGCTGTTAGGGCAGACAATAAGGACTGTGTTACAAGATGACATCACTTTGTATTGGAGAAAAGGGCTGAAATACCAACGAGACGTGAGAAAAGTTATTTCTTTGGGAGAGAGTTTCTCTGGCATGTACTTTGGGCTTTATAGTTTTGAACTATAAAGCTACAACATACTGCAACTTTACGTTCTGTCCATTCAAATATTGAAGAAAGAAATGTAGAAATTACAGCACATTTTATCCATAGAAAAGAAGCCAATCTGAACATGCATTAGCAACTCTACACTGTGTTGCGTTGTCCAAGTGTTATGCTTAATTTTTGTGCTTTAAAGTAATTCTCTGTGGTAATCAACCACACGCTACAGATAAAGTGGATTGGGGTACAATTTCTAGCGTATTCCCCTAAAACACTGCTTCCAGTGTTATAGGCTGTGTGTATAATGATTTGATCCTTAAAAAAAAGAGAAAATTTGGTTTATAAGTAGAAAAATGACACATTTTGTTATGGTTTGAAACTGAATTTGAACACCAACTGCTCTTTACACAAACATAACATGACAATACATTTGGCACATAATGATCTAAAATTTAAAATTATTTTAAAAAATCTTAATATGCATAATATTTTATAGATAATGATGGTAACAATATATATTGAGTGCTGTGAACTGGACCCACAGAATATAGAAAATAATGTATCTACTTTTCTTGATCAGAGAGATTGAAGTACCGTCAGTCTTGCTGCTGCTGCTGCTGCTGCTGCTGGAAGCTGAGGTTCTGCTGTTACGTAAAGGAAGCACCTCCAGGTATTTGATGCGCGAATGCTCCACTATGGTAACCCCAACACTGAGCTTGCTGACCAACTGCATGGGTCGGACGCTGGTCACATGTTCGTAATAACCCAACCGTCTCTGCAGCAGCTCCTCATAGGTCAGCAGGAAAATGGCACGGTTCCGTCCTGGGATGGTGACGGGCATCCGGAACAACTCCATCTCTCCATCACTGAGAACGAAGAAGTGGGTGTCTGAAGTTTGCTTCTTTAGTTTTAGACTGGGGCTATAAGGCTAATGTAGCTAAAATAGTAACTAAAGCCTATTGCTATTGATTGATATGAAATAGATTGACATCAAATAGACTAATACTGTTGTTTCTATGACATACTGTTGAGAAAAAAATTATAAAGTAGGTGGCCTAGCAACAATGGTAGGCTAGTAGCAGCTATCTTGAAGCAGGAACCATTTTCTCAGGAAATAGTTTCATGTCACTTCATGCAAGCATCAGACTGGCTTTAGCTAGCGACTGATCTCAAGGCAGCACCATGGGGCACCTTAGAAGAATTAGTGGCTAGCTAAATTAGCCCACCTACTGTTAGTCAAATTTGCTTTAGCAACTTGCTGCCACCCAATTCATTATAAATTCAGATGATAGTATAGTTCAACATTTCCTTCATATATAAATGCACTATATATTACTACTACTTAGCCAGCCAATGTCTTATGAAGCATTTTTGGCATTTAGGCGTACCACACTAGCATGGTTTGTATAAGCTTGTTACACATAAGCTTCTGTTGGGCTGCTTGTCCACATTACTTGTTAGCTTGTTACTACATAAACCTCGCAGCTTCACCGCAAAACTGAAGCAAACGTCAAAGAACAAGTTTAGTCAAGCTCAGCTGATCCTCTTGCATGTTCATGGTGGTTGAGCAGTATACTAGTAATACGACATATGCTGGAATGACTAGGGTGGTGTTTCATTCTCAGCACTGCAGTGACTCTGACGTGGTGATGGTGGTGGTGGTGTGTTAGTATGTGTTGTGCTGGTATGAGTGGATCAGACACAGTAGTGCTGCTGGAGTTTTTAAACATTGTGTTCACTCACAGTCTACTCTACGCCCACCTTGTAGATGTAAAGTCAGAGACGATAGCTCATCTGTTGCTGCACAGTTTGTGTTGCTTATCATCTAGTCTTTCATTACTGACCAAACGATGCTGCTTACAGGACATTGTTGACTAAATGTTTTTGTTTGATGGACTAGCAGTGAGGCGTTCAATCCACTCCTACCAATTCAACACGTCACTGCAGTGCTGAGAATGATCCACCACTCTGTGGTGGTCCTGCGGGAGTCCTGACCAATGAAGAACACCATAAACAAAGTACGCAGAGAAACAGATGGATTACAGTCTACAATTTGGAGCTGATAAAATAGATGAAGAATGTAGATGTAGACAAACAGCTGTACAGAATGAAGTGGCTTGTCAGTGTATTTTGCTGTCTCCTTACCTGACCTCTGCTGACGCCTTGCTCTTTGGTTTGCCATTGTTCTCCCCCTTGTTATTTTTCACTTTCTTCTCCTTTGCTTTTATTTGACTGGGGAAAACTCTTCCTCCCACAATCCTGTGTTCCAACATCAACAAAAAGCCGCATTTAAATTTTGAAGACATGAACTTTTGTTTTTCATAAATAAACAAATTTTGCCACAAGCAAGTGAAGACATATAGTGTTCCTCTACCCACTGTGTGTGTGTGTGTGTGTGTGTGTATTTGTGAAGTTAATCTAAACTCTCACAGGCCCCATGGTAACCTTTCTCACAAAACAAATAAAAACATAATCCAAAATAGCTCATTTAGTCATAAAAACAATCCCAGTAGTGTTTGACAAAACTTACAACACTGGCACTCGACTAAAATAAGATATAGCTTCTAATATACTGACTGATATATTCCCATTATCTTACAGACAGACTGCTCTGCACTCTATAGTCCATAGTTTACAGCAGCATTGCCCTTCACTTATCCTAAAGACCACCACTCTGCTTTTAGCATTTTACATGCCCCCAACAAGCATGATCCAACTAATCAGCTTACTGACAGCTCCTTAGTTTAAGTTGAAGTGTATGTCTTAAAGTGGGAAAAGCACTAAAATGTGCAGGGCAGGGCAGAGCCTCCAGGATCAGGGTTGGGAAATAATGGTTTATGGTTCTCTCTAGGCGTAAACAATATTGGGGAAAAGGCCACATTGCAATATCTCAGGTTTTTGAGGTTTTAGATATTTGAGAAACAGATGAACAAGATACAAATACAAACCACAACCCCAAAATAGTTGGGCCAGTATGTGATATGGCAGTAAATAGCTTATAAAGCCAGACATGAACTTGTATAATTGCTCTTACGTAGTTGTAATTACATGTCTGATACTTTCTAAAGAGAAAGTACTTCTTAAAGTCAGGTTTCAGAACAGTATTATACAGTATTATTATCTGTTCATATGAACACTGTAGAAATGTTGCTGTGTGGTATGCCAGGTCATTACAGAATTTAAGTGAATACATATAAAAAGTGACATACAAGACGGGAGCAGAACTGACTTGAAGCAATTGCTATCATTGCTAACGTTAGCTGCATTCCTGATCAAGTCAGCAGTTGTTTGCTGTTGTGATCAACCGGCTAACATGTAGCAGCACAGTGACCCCAAAATCAGCGCTTATTCTCTCACCCCATAAAGAATCTTCTCCAATGTCCCCAAAGTGAATATACCCAGTAAATGTGTACCTGGATGTACGCCTGGGTCTGCAGTGATGAAGAAAATATACCAGGACCTTGTTATGCATCATGTTTACAATGTTATATTAAGCAGATTATGGAACCTGACAATATAACTTCATATACACTTATTTTAGTGCTATGCATGCAATTCCAGTTACTTACAGTTATATAAGTGTAATAATATATATATATTAATATATACAAATATACTGGCTATGTCAGAAACTCTCAGTATTGGTCTTTTCTGTTAGTTATTTTTTACGTATATATATATATATATATATATATATATATTTTTTTTTTTTTTTTTTTTTTTTTTTATACATGCTTTGCATTTTAATACGATTCAAATTCAATGTCTGCCATACATTCCAACAAAGTTGGGATGGGAGCCTGTTTCACTATCTTACTTTGCCTTAGTTTAAACACTTAGAAAACTGTAAATGATTGTTTGGAGACTGGCATCACCAACTGATCCAGTTTTGAAAGCAAACATTTTGTCATTCCTCCAACAGCTGTACAGTCTTAAAAGACTTTTTTATGTTGCACCATTTTTGTGACAGACTACCAGCATGCTAGTCCAGCACTTGTACTCTCTGAGAATGCAGCTCTGTAGTTGTTACACATACAGAATGTGTCATGGCATTGTTGTGTTGAAATAAGCACAGACTAAAAATCAGTTTCTTACATTTACTTTGATTTTATTTTACTGCAGACCAATATTTAATGTGTTGTCTAGTCAAGTGGTTATTTTGTCCTATTCTTCCTGCTAACATCTTAAGAGGTGCAACAGTACGGCGCTGTTGTTGCTTTTTTTGTTTCAAATTTTTTTAGATGTTATATACTGGGGACCGGTCAAGACTGCAAGACTATAATGTGTGTAGCATTTTGGACTTGTTGCTGATAATGGACTGAATAGTCCTTTTTCGTCGTTGGTCAGGAGCACACTGCACCCATTTCTTCCAGAAAAGATCTGGAATATTAATTAATATATCCACTGTGTGATGGTCTGTCTCAGATGCCTTCAGGCTCAGAGTAGTCAACACTGGTTCTATAAATAGTTTACTAAAAAGGCTTCTGTTTCTTAGTAAAGTTTTTTTGTGATTGTAACTTCGTATAGCAGTGCTTGATAAAGGTTTGCTGAATTTAACCTTGCCCAGTTGTTGAATGACTGTGCCGTCTAGGGAATCGGAGATCATTGGAGCTCAGCTTAGGCTTGTGCCCTATATGCATTGAAATTTCTCTTAAACTGTTTAATGATATTATGCACTGTAAAGGAGGAAATATACTATATATATTCAAACTATCTTAGAGGAAAATTGTTTTGAAAGATTCCTATTATTTTCTCACACATTTGTTGATAAACTGGAGATCCTTTGCTAAGCCTTGCTCTTCAAACACCCAGCCTGTTGTGGATACTGCTTTTGTACCAAATCATGATTACAATCACCTGTTAACATCACCTGTTTAAAATTACATAATTATTTGGTGTTTTACCTCATTACTCGCTCTAAATTGCCTTTTTTTGCAAGTTACTTGTACCAGAAACACCAATTCATCCATGTACCAATGTCATGTTCCAGAGGTACATGCATGTGTTTGGGGTTTTTTTCTCTCTCTCTCTCTCTCTCTCTCTCTCTCTCTCTCTCTCTCTCTCTCTCTCTCTCTCTCTCTCTCATTTTCATACAGGCTGTTGTTGGACTGCCTGTTGGATTTTGGCTGCGCGTTTCTCCACCAATCACCATCACTGCTGTCCAGTTGGAGGCGGGCCTTGGCGAATAAATGGGCCTACCTGAGAGGATGTGTGTGGTGGGGGGAGTGTTCGGTGGTTCTTTTGTATGAGGCTGATAGGTTGCTCTGTTCTAGTTTTAGCTACTTTAGATGTAAAATGTAACCAGTTGTGTTCAGCTCATTGTGTCGCTTCCCCTCCATCTTGTTCTTTCTCTCTCTCTGCATGAGTGTGGACAAATCACCTGTAGATCACCTGTGGGTGCACCTGTAGTCAGTCATTATGTTAGACACAGGTAAGGGGCAGGTGCCACCCACTGTAAATTTAGTTAGGTTCTGTTCTTTACGTTGGCACTGCCCATAGTCCTTGCATGTCTTTTGTAACCCTATAATATCAATTTAAAGCCAGTTGTGTTTATTTAACAGTTATGTGACTTATTTTTACACACCATTGTTTAGTCTGTTTATTTTCTGTAACGTCTACTTGTTTGCGAACTGCGTGTTTTTGGAGAAATATTAAAGTTTATTAAACTAGTATTGTTTGTAAACACAACTACTGCTCTCCCTGTCCTTCCTTTCCATCCACCATCACACTCAGCATGTTACTTCCCTCCTCCTCTAGCGCCATCGGCTGGGAATGTAACAACCAAGCCTGATTACAGAGAATGAATGTAAATAAATATCTACTGTGCTAAATGACACTAGTAACAGTCTGATTCTTTTGCCCTTTGCATTTTCAGAGAACACAATGTGATCATACAACACAACTGTATGTTTGTCATTTGCATCCTGCTGCCATCTTTGATACTAACCCTATGCAACATCCGTTACTGCAATAATATTTAACAAATGATCAGCTATGCAGGCCTAGTTCTCCTCCAAAGCAGTGAGCTGCTCTACAGTGCTGATGAGACCTGATGACTTGTTCCAGCATCTGGCATGAGCAGTAGTGCAGTGCATTGTAGGGTAACTGTAGGTTTCTCTAACTTCCTTAAGCTCTAAGAGAGTTTCTGCTTATGAATCCTGGTTCCTCTCGGTGGCTCTGGCCCATGTATAAGTGAATTTTTGTTTACTGAAGTGAACAGAACTGATGTTTTTTAAAAGGGGCTTGTGTGCCCCTCATTGCTCCACACTCCTCTCTCACCATTCCGTACCAATGACCAAACCAATAGAGGCGTTGGAAATTAACAACATGTATACATGCTGTAGTTTCCTTTAGCTAGCTGTTAATGTTTACTCACATGGTGAAGTTTGAGACGTAGGCAGCTGCTGGCACCTGGAACTGGAACACCCCCTGAGTGGCAGCACTGTGCCTGTTGAACATGGTGCAGGACACAGCAGTAAAAGCATACCGGGAGATGATGGTGGTCTGCACTGAGAACTCCTGAATGTGTGGTTTGGTTTCCTGCAAAAAGGAACATATGATGTGAAATATCTCTTTAAAAGAAAGCACGTAAATAATAGCTATTTGAATGCAATTATTTTTTTCGAGCTAGGAGGTGCACCTGCACCTGCAAACATTATTTTTGGAAGGGTTTTTTGTGTGTTTCCATAAACAGTGTGTGAACACTCCACCCAAACTCAGGTGCGCACCAAACAAATAAACTATGGTCATCCAAAAAAGGTGGGATGACTTCTTGGCTCACTGCCATCTTTTATGGTCCGCTCCAAATGAGAGAATTTAATATCAGAGCACGCTTCTCTCATCAGTGCTGTACTGTCGGCAGCTGCTGCTCAAAACTGCAGACATAATATAGTATCGGAGCAATGCCAGCAAATGTAATGCGATACAAATTGCATTTGCAACCTGATTGGTGACATTCAAATTGACAAACCAATCATAAAGAAGTAGATATAAAATATGGTTTTCTATTATTGCTATGAATGTATATATACAGTCTTGACTCTATAGATGTTACAGAACTTTTACAGTAGCTAACCTTTTTTCAGTGAGCAAACTTTTCCAGATTTAGCAACACAGAATCTTTGTAGCTTAAACTGCAAATTCTTGTATACACTCTTACAAGACTGCAGAAATCCTGTGCTGGACAAACTTCAAATTCAAAATGGAGACAGACAAATCCCAACTGATTCCCATCTCAGCTGAAGTCCTGCTGAGGTGCTGAGTTATTTTTCCTCAGTGCACCATTATGGGTCCAGCACTGTGCAAAAGAGGACTTTACGTGTGTTATTTATAAGAACATGCAGCTGAATGATGTAGATCAGACAGTCTAATCTTTTGCTGTACCTGTGATTACTTTGCTAGATTATGTAAAGTATAAATTATTTTTTCTGTTTCTATGACTTTCTTTGTTCTTGTACAGCAGAGGTCATGTCACGCCTCCCATCCATGTGCCTTTGTTTACATCTTGTCCATGTGTTTGTTTTGTCACGTGCTCCCTGTCTCCGCCCTTGCCCCGCCTTGCACACCTGTTCCCCATCGCTGTTTAGTCTCGTCACCTGTTTCCGTTTCCCTCTCGTTATCCTGTGTATTTAGTCCGCCTGTTTTGCCCTCTCCCTTGTCGCTCATTGTTACTGTTACTGATGTTACTGTTGTTGTAGTGTACTCCATCTGTTTCAATATTAAATCCGTGTTTAAACTACAGTTCGCAAGTGTGTCCGCAACTGCCTTTCCTCGCTCCAGCTACACAGTGACAGGTCACTAATAGGTAGACCGCGGCCTGGGTCCAGATCCAGATGTTGTCCAATGCGGACCCAAATCCATAAACCATTGAGAATGATTTTATTTTGAAAGTGTTTGTTTTAAACAGCGAAATGTTTCATATCTTGACGGTATACAGGCTTTGTCATAAAAAGCGCTCAACCAATCAGATCTGTGCATACTCGGGAGCACAGTGCACACACAGGCGAAGTATGAAGCGAGAGGCAGCAGTCAGAGAGTAAAGCTAGTCAGAGAATAAAGCGAGTTGGAGGAAAAGTGAGGAAAAAACATTTATTTTAAGTTTTATAAATAATTCTGAACAGTATTTGTAATTTGTTTGTCTTTCGGTTGTTGATGACATAAAATGCTGATACTAGGATACTTCAGTAAACGGGATATGGCACCGAATAATAACACATAAATGACACATAATAACATAAGTTAGAAATTATGAGGGTCCGGACCTTGGCCTAAACAAAATTCCTCTAAATGGACCTTACTGAACTCTAATTAAACACCCCTGCTGTACAGTAATGATGCCTGCATGATGCTTGAGGGGTTGTTTTACAATAAAAATAGTTTTTGGCAGAAAGGTACAGGCAGAGTGTTCTAAGGCAAAACAAATCAATACGATTTACCAGAATTTTACTATTTTCAGCCATTCATTCACTGATGGTTTAAAATGGCTAATAAAATGGTTATATTTATTTTGTGGACGACACAACCCCTGGTTCCCAACACCCCTAGTATCATAGAAAATTGAGTCTGTAAGTTTCACTTCAGTAAACCTTTTTACATCAAAACACTCTGAATTACTGTCATGGAAATGTAAAATCCTACATACAATTTAAAAAAGTAGGTTTTTAGGTAAGAAAACTAATGTTAATGCTTTGACTGTATGAGCCTATTTTAAAGGTGGCACTAAACATGCTTGATTTTAGTTCAACATTTGATTAGATTAATACTCACAGAAAGCCAACAACAGTGAAACACCACAGGCCTGTTTTATGACCCACAATTACAAAATATCTCCACATGCACACATTTATCTCCAAATATATTCCAGTGAGCTGTGCATCATCCAAGCCACTGGTATGCACCCACTGTTGCCTGATGGCTGCTTGCACAATGTTTAATCCCAAATCAACAAGTGTAATCAAGTGTAATCCATGTATGCGCACATAAAAACAGCACATGCGAGACAGCAGCAGCATTTGGCAGCATATCACAACTAATACACCGTCACTGTCCAAAGAAGAACATGTAACTCATTTTTTCAGATTTTTATGTTTTTTCATCATTCAAAAACAACAGCTGCCGTTTACCAATAGAAATGCTTGCAAAAACATGGTTCCATTGACTTACATTAAAAGTATAGACAGTTTTTGGCCTCTCCTGTAAAGTTGTTATTTTGGAGATACCTGTTTTTCATTGGACAGCGATGATATGGCATATGCTTCCAGTAGATGTAGATGTATATGTAGCAAAACAAAATAGCAAAGGCCAAAATTACTGGTCAGCCTTAAGAGTACACACATAGCAGGAGGCCTACAGCACAGAAGGTCTTCAATGTAATAATTCTAGGTTCAGCTGCCTAGTATTCGTGTGTCAACCCTTTTAACACAGAAGATTATGTAAGCAAACATGACATTGTTCTTTAAAGTTTCTATATCAAAGATTATTTTGAGATAATATGTAAACATTGTTAAAGTTTTAAAACATTACTTACACACTCCATACTTTGTATTTTTGATAACTGTGGTGGAACTGTGATAACTGTGGTCTTTGATCATTTATTTTTCTCTTATTTATTTTTTTTATTATTTATTCGAATCATTTTATTGTTGCTGTGATGTCACCACAACCGGCTCATTTGCATATATCTAGCAGTTTAGTCCCACCCACTCATACTGCAGTTTCAGCTGTGTGTACAATTTGAGCACAAGGCACAGAAATATATAAGGCTTATAACATTTGTGATTTTATGTACCAAAATCTACCTTACTTTATCATTTAGAACTAAAAAAAAGGCTGCATTTGTTACTGTGCCTTTAAGACTTACATATTTCAGTTACCTCAGTTCAGACTGGCTGCTCTGCCTTGTGCTCAACTTGTACACACAGCTGAAACTGCAGTATGAGTGGGTGGGACTAAACTGCTAGATATAGGCAAATGAGCTGGTTGTGGTGACATCACAGAAATAATAAAATAATTAAAATAAATAATTAAAGACTATTGTTCCACCACAGTTATCAAAAATACATAGTATGGAGGGTGTAAGTTATGTTTTGAAACTTAATGTTTACATATTATCTGAAAATAATCTTTGATATAGACACTTTAAAGTACACTGAGCAATGTCATGTTTGCTTACATAATCGCTCCTGTGTTAAAAGGGTTGAGACACGAATACTAGGCAGCTGAACCTAGAATTATTACATTGAAGACCTTCTGTGCTGTAGGCCTCCTGCTATATGTGTACTCTTAGAGAGAGAGAGAGAGAGAGAGAGAGAGATTTTGCTGTATAGTACATCTAATCACCAGGAGGCCTACTGTCATGCATGTATTGATTTTAGTCCATTAGTTCATTTAAAACACATAATTTCTACTTTGATAGAATATTACTTCCAATTTACCTTAAAGTTTTATTTTCAGTGTGCGACCTCATCAACTATTGCACTTGTCTCATTAACTTGTCTTACACCTCCAGGATTCCCTGTTCCTTCATATATCAATGAAAAATAAATTAATTACCAATGCCCACGCGCTTTCCTAGCAACCACCTGCGTGTCCGTCTCATATGTTCAGAATGAGTTTCTCTGAGTTTAACAGATCATATGAAATCTCTCTCTAGAGGATCTGGTTCAGAATTTAACACGATGCTGCGGTTTCCTTGTTTCTCTCGCCGGCACAAACACCACCTGTGCGCAAAGAGAGAGAGAGAGAGTCTATATCGCGCAAAAAGCGCACGCGCTCGCGCTCACCTTGGTCAGAAGCGTCTTCACCTGTCGCGCCACTCTGCGAGGAACCTGCACGAAGAAGAAAAAGCAGTAATGAAACGGTGCGCGGATTAAAAGAGCTCTTCCCAAGAAAATCCCCTGAACTGTGTAACTCACAGCGGCCAAGTCCACTTCAGAGAGCTCGTAGTCCTCAAACTCGACAGACTCTGCGACCTCAGCATCCTCGCTCACAGCCGGTTTAGCCACCTGGCTCAGACACAGCCAGGCTATCACCATAAACAGCATGGTTTATGGGTGGACGGGTTTCCTACGGAGGCACGAGACACCCAGTTTGGTGGGTGTTTGCGCACGAGCTGCACTGGAGCGCAGTGGAACCGGAGCTGGAAGACGAACTCTGCAAGCGATCCGCCCACCCAGCCATGCCCTGCTGCGCACATGGAGAAACAGGGTCTGCGTCTCAAATCAGCCTCCACACTTAGACCGGAATTACACCTACATTTTAAAATTTTAAAATTTCGATATGATTAAACAGTTATAATGTGAACAGAGTCATTCAGAAGGGTCTGGTGTGAAATGCTTAGTTCTAGAGAAACTTTTCGAGTCAGGATTGTTCACAGTGGCAGACGTTTTTTAAGAGTTGAATGCCTCTGGAGGCTTTCTCAGAGAAAACTGTTACAGGAGCTTTCGTTACCTGATGTCTGAGATATAAAAAAAAACATTCATGGTGGAGGGGTACATGCAGGGTGTTGTAAGACACAATAGACCCCAGTAAAACACTTTACATATAAAACACACCTGGGTTTACTAGTCATTTTGGATAGTAAATAAAATGGCTACATTTGTGTTGTAGACATAGCAACCCCTGGTTCATGTCACATCACTCAAAATAAATTGAATTAGTTAGTTTCTATACAATAAGTTATATCAAATAACACTCTGAAGTAGTCTAACTACGTCTCAAAATATTTCCAAATTTGGTGGAATTCCCCTTTAAGGGTATGACAACGTTAAGTGTTCTGGCATTCTCTAAAGTCGAAAAATGCAGCGCCTTGAATTCACCTCCGTTAAACATATACATCATTTCCACACCAATACAATACATACACAGAGAAGTAAATTTGCTCTGATAAGATATCAAGAAAGGAGCTTACATACACCAATATCAAAACAAAACTGGCTAAATAGGATGCCTACAGTTGTACTTGTCATATTGTTATCTTAAAAACATTGACATCACAATATTTTGAACAGGAATAGCATATATATTTAGGGTAGAATTAGAAATTCCCTATTAAAATGGCTATTGAAATGCACCACTAATAATAATAAATGACAGTAAAAAGTAAAAAGGACTCACAGCACTGTAAAGATGTTTTAAAAAGGATTCCAAGGCAGGCTATGTACTTTTCAAAACCAAACATCCACAACCTCCAGCTTTATCTTGCATAATTTCAGAAGGTGGGAGGGACATGTGCTTAGTGGTGTTTACTGGAGACTGTGAACCTTGGATGGTGAATGATGATGTGTATTGGAGAATGTCGGTGTTTGGTAAAAAATGAGGGTGTGTAATTGAGAATGATGGCAGATTGGATAATGGTGGTGCAATAGGTAAAGCTAACATTAGTAAAATTGGATAATAACTACTAGGAGCTGAAAAAGAAAGAGGCAAAGAATTGTCGGTGTTTGTTGGAGAATTATGGTGTTTGTTGGAGAATTATGGTGTTTGTTGGAGAATGATCGTGTTTGTTGTAGAATTATGGTGTTTGTTGGAGAATGATGGTGTTTGTTGGAGAATGATGGTGTTTGTTGGAGAATGATCGTGTTTGTTGGAGAATTATGGTGTTTGTTGGAGAATTATGGTGTTTGTTGGAGAATGATGGTGTTTGTTGGAGAATTATGATGTTTGTTGGAGAATGATGGTGTTTGTTGGAAAATGATGGTGTTTGTTGGAGAATGATCTTGTTTGTTGGAGAATTATGGTGTTTGTTGGAGAATTATGGTGTTTGTTGGAGAATGATGGTGTTTGTTGGAGAATGATAGTGTTTGGTGGAGAATGAGGGTGTTTGGTGAAGAATGAGGGTGTTTGGTGGATAATGATAGTGTTTGGTGAAGAATGAGGGTGTTTGGTGGAGAATGAGGGTGTTTGGTGGAGAATGATAGTGTTTGGTGAAGAATGAGGGTGTTTGGTGGAGAATGGGGGTGTTTGGTGGAGAATGAGGATGTTTGGATGAGAATGGGGATGTTTAGAGGTGAATAGTGCTGCTTGCTGGGAAATTATTGTGTTTCATGGAGAATGATGGTGCTTGATGGTGAATGATAATATTTGGTGATAAATGATGGTGTTTGATAGGTTTGAAAATGTTGCTACTTATTATAGAGTTATGGTGTTTGATGAAGAACGATGTTTTCTTGTAAAGAATGCTGGTGTTTATTTGATAATGAGGGGGTTGGAGAAAAAGATGTCTGACATAGAATGATGGTATTTGGTTTGGTGGAGTATGGTTGTATTTATTATGGAACAATTATGAAGAACGATGCTGTTTGTTGGGTAATGGCTGGTGTGTTAATGTAGAATGATAGTGTTTGTTGGATAATGGCTGGTGTGTTTATGTAGAATGATAGTGTTTGTTGGGTAAGGACTGGTGTTTTATGTTGAATGATAGTGTTTGTTGGGTAATGGCTGGTTTGTTAATGTAGAACGATGCTGTTTGTTGGGTAATGGCTGGTGTGTTAATGTAGAATGATAGTGTTTGTTGGGTAATGGCTGGTGCGTTAATATAGAAAAATAGTGTTTGTAGGGTAATAGCTGGTGTGTTAATGTAGAATGATAGTGTTTGTTGGATAATTGCTGGTGTGTTAATGAAGAATGGTAGTGTTTGTTGGGTAAGGACTGGTGTGTTAATGTAGAATGATAGTGTTTGTTGGGTAAGGACTGGTGTGTTAATGTAGAATGATAGTGTTTGTTGGGTAAGGACTGGTGTGTTAATGCAGAATGATAGTGTTCGTTGGGTAATGGCTGGTGTGTTAATGTAGAATGATAGTGTTTGTTGGGTAATGGCTGGTGTGTTAATGTAGAATGATAGTGTTTGTTGGGTAAGGGCTGGTGTGTTAATGTAGAATTATAGTGTTTGTTGCGTAAGGGCTGGTGTGTTTATGTAGAATGATAGTTTTTGTTGGGTAATGGCTGGTGTGTTAATGTAGAATGATAGTGTTTGTTGGGTAAGGACTGGTGTGTTAATGTAGAATGATAGTGTTTGTTGGGTAAGGACTGGTGTGTTAATGTAGAATGATAGTGTTTGTTGGGTAATGGCTGGTGTGTTTATGTAGAATGATAGTGTTTGTTGGGTAATGGCTGGTGTGTTAATGTAGAATGATAGTGTTCGTTGGGTAATGGCTGGTGTGTTAATGTAGAATGATAGTGTTTGTTGGGTAATGGCTGGTGTGTTAATGTAGAATGGTAGAGTTTGTTTGGTAATGGCTGGTGTGTTTATGTAGAATGATAGTGTTTGTTGGTTAATGGCTGGTGTATTAATGTTGAATGATAGTGTTTGTTGGTTAATGGCTGGTGTGTTAATGTAGAATTATAGTGCTTGTTGGGTAAGGACTGGTGTGTTAATGTAGAATTATAGTGTTTGTTGGGTAATGGCTGGTGTGTTAATGTAGAATGATAGTGTTTGTTGGGTAATGGCTGGTGTGTTTATGTAGAATGATAGTGTTTGTTGGTAATGGCTGGTGTGTTAATGTAGAATGATAGTGTTTGTTGGGTAATGGCTGGTGTGTTAATGTAGAATGATAGTGTTCGTTGGGTAATGGCTGGTGTGTTAATGTAGAATGATAGTGTTTGTTTGGTAATGGCTGGTGTGTTAATGTAGAATGATAGTGTTTGTTGGGTAAGGACTGGTGTGTTAATGTAGAATTATAGTGTTTGTTGGGTAATGGCTAGTGTGTTAATGTAGAATGATAGTGTTTGTTGGGTAATGGCTGGTGTGTTTATGTAGAATGATAGTGTTTGTTGGGTAATGGCTGGTGTGTTTATGTAGACTGATAGTGTTTGTTGGTTAATGGCTGGTGTGTTTATGTAGAATGATAGTGTTTGTTGGGTAATGGCTGGTGTGTTTATGTAGAATGATAGTGTTTGTTGGGTAATGGCTGGTGTGTTTATGTTGAATGATAGTGTTTGTTGGTTAATGGCTGGTGTGTTAATGTAGAATGATAGTGTTTGTTGGGTAAGGACTGGTGTGTTAATGTAGAATTATAGTGCTTGTTGGGTAAGGACTGGTGTGTTAATGTAGAATTATAGTGTTTGTTGGGTAATGGCTGGTGTGTTAATGTAGAATGATAGTGTTTGTTGGGTAATGGCTGGTGTGTTAATGTAGAATGATAGTGTTTGTTGGGTAATGGCTGGTGTGTTAATGTAGAATGATAGTGTTCGTCGGGTAAGGACTGGTGTGTTAATGTAGAATGATAGTGTTTGTTGGGTAATGGCTGGTGTGTTTATGTAGAATGATAGTGTTTGTTTGGTAATGCCTGGTGTGTTTATGTAGAATGATAGTGTTTGTTGGGTAATGGCTGGTGTGTTAATGTAGAATGATAGTATTTGTTGGGTAATGGCTGGTGTGTTAATGTAGAATGATAGTGTTTGTTGGGTAATGGCTGGTGTGTTTATGTTGAATGATAGTGTTTGTTGGTTAATGGCTGGTGTGTTAATGTAGAATGATAGTGTTTGTTGGGTAATGGCTGGTGTGTTTATGTAGAATGATAGTGTTTGTTGGGTAATGGCTGGTGTGTTTATGTAGAATGATAGTGTTTGTTGGGTAATGGCTGGTGTGTTTATGTAGAATGATAGTGTTTGTTGGGTAATGGCTGGTGTGTTTATGTAGAATGATAGTGTTTGTTGGGTAATGGCTGGTGTGTTAATGTAGAATGATAGTGTTCGTTGGGTAAGGACTGGTGTGTTAATGTAGAATGATAGTGTTTGTTGGGTAAGGACTGGTGTGTTAATGTAGAATTATAGTGTTTGTTGGGTAATGGCTAGTGTGTTAATGTAGACTGATAGTGTTTGTTGGGTAATGGCTGGTGTGTTAATGTAGAATGATAGTGTTTGTTGGGTAATGGCTGGTGTGTTTATGTAGACTGATAGTGTTTGTTAGGTAATGGCTGGTGTGTTAATGTAGAATGATAGTGTTTGTTGGGTAATGGCTGGTGTGTTTATGTAGACTGATAGTGTTTGTTAGGTAATGGCTGGTGTGTTAATGTAGAATGATAGTGTTTGTTGGGTAATGGCTGGTGTGTTTATGTAGAATGATAGTGTTTGTTGGGTAATGGCTGGTGTGTTAATGTAGAATGATAGTGTTTGTTGGACGATAGTGGTACAGTAGGTTAGTAAACATAATAACATTAGTGACATAACATGAGTTCAGAGTCAGAGGAGGATTATAATAATAAGGAATGCCCCCCTCTCCCCACTGACACATACACTCAACACATAAACACACCGACATGCACACACACACACGCGCGCACACACACACACACACACAATCTAAATCTATAGTTATTTTGCAGGGAGTTGATGTGACACACAGCTGGTCACTGGATGTAATATATCTGCCCTGAAGCACCACAATTACACTCCACAGACACAAACACAGTGTGCCCTAAAATTGACCCTTCAGTCTCAACCCCTTCATTTTAGACTCCTGGCTCCAACAGATGGAGACTACACCTAAATGTAGCTTGAACAGAGTTTTGAATACTGGCAAGATGTGTCAGAAGCCAGTATACATCCTGTTAAACTAGCTGCAGTATTTATTTTGTTTGATTTGTATTAGAGAGTATTAAAGGATTGTAATAGCAAGATAGTGGTATTTGTTTGATTTGTATTAAATAATATTGAAGTATTGTATTAGAGAGGGTAGTACTTTGATTTGTATTAGAGAGTTTAAAAGTATTGTATTAGAGAGAGTGGTACTTTGTATGATTTGTATTAGAGAGTATTTAGTTTGATTTGTATTAGCGAGTATTAAAGTATTGTATTAGAGAGAGAGTGGTATTTTGTTTGATTTGTATTTGAAAATATTAAAGTATTGTATTAGAGCTAGAGTAGTATTTTGAGTGATTTCTATTAGAGAATATTAAAGTATTGTAATAAAGAGAGAGTGGTATTTTAATTTGTATTAGAGAGTTTAAAAGTATTGTTATAGAAAGAGTTGTACTTTGTTTGATTTGTATTAGAGAGTATTTAGTTTGATTTTTATTTAAGAGTATTAAAGTATTGAATTAGAGATAGCATTTTTGTTTGATTTGTATTGGAGAGTATTAAAGTATTGTGCTAGAGAGAGAGTAGTATTTTGTTTGATTTGTATTTTAGAGTATTAAAGTATTGTATTACAGAGAGAGTAGTATTTTGTTTGATTTGTATTTGAGAGTATTAAAGTATTGTATTAGAAAGAGAGTAGTATTTTGTTTGATTTGTATTGGAGAGTTTTAAAGTTTGTATTGGGTAGATAGATTAGTATTTTGTTTTTATTTCTATTTAAGAGAGGCATTTTATTCAAGGAAATTTGCTAAATAACTCTTTTATTAATTTGTGTCACGCTGAGGACTTCTGATCTAATTGCTGGAGTAGATACTTTGGGGAATATGCTTTAATAGTGTAAAGAACCATGAACAGTAACGGACAGGATGCATCTAACAACAGCCATCAACTGACACCGAGACCAGGTGTGTGAACAATGAATGCCAACCACAGACATCTTTTGTTATTAATGGGGAAACAGGGACCTCTAGTGGTCCACTGGCAAGTGAAAATATAATTTACTAAGCGAAAGTTTATGCAGATTGTGCTGCATAATGTTTTATTATAATAGATTAAATGTATTGAAACAATTTACCAATACAATGTATACCAAATGTATACCAAAACAATTTAACTCCATAGTGCAAATAAGCTTTTTCTTTTCAGACCATGGATATTTAGAAATATTAAATTTAATTCAATTCAACTTTATTGTCATTACACGAATACACGGCTGTATAGTATAACAAAACACTGTCAGGCTTAAGTGGTGGGTATAAACAGCAGATATAAATAGGTGTACAGTGCAGGTAGAAAGCATAGCAGCTTAATGTTTAGGTAAACACCTTACTAGGTATGCAGAGATGTTTCATGTGTATGAATACAGCTCTCAAGTTCAAGTATTGAGGTACCAGTGCAGTGCATACAGTCTCATGAGCTAGTGGAGCTCGGTGTGTAGCTGCTGTGGTGATCAGGGTTCGGAGGAGATGTTTGGTGGTTTTTTTTCAGATGCCTCCTGTTGCATATGTTCTGTGTGGGCGGGAGGAGAGCTGCAATGATGTGCTGGGCAGTTTTCACATCCCTCTGTAGAGCCTTGCGTTCACCAGCAGTGGTGTTGCCGTACCAGACAGTGATGCAGTTAGCAAACTTGATGATGGTGTTGGAACTGTGTTTTGCGAAGCAGTCATGGGGGTACAGTGTGCAGAGCACGGGTGAGAGGATGCAGCTTTGAGAGCAGCCTGTGCTGAGAGGAGGGGGAGGTTTTGTCACCCATCCTAACACACTGGGGTCTGCAGGTCAGGTGAGGAAGTCCATAAATATCTAACATATCAAAACTAAATTTAGAAAATCGTAATTGATAGGGTACTGGCTGTCCTGGCTAAGGCCTAAAATTCCACATGCTAAAATAACAATTACATATTGTCACATACAATTACAAATATTTCGATTTGGTATGAGTTTAAATTAAAAAACAAATGCTGTCCCGTATTTTTGCATCAATACAGAAATACAAGGAGTTTTTGTTCATAGGTGAAGCCTTGTTTTAGCCACGTTACTGGAGTGTAGGAGTAAAATAAGATTGCATATGTGTCTTATATGGCCACATGGTGGACAGTTCGAGCCCATTTGATTTGAAGCAAATGTGAACGTGTCCCAAAGTCTGATAAACAGTGCACAACGTTAAGAAATGTTACTACCGTAACACTCATTTTCTGTTTTTTTTTTAGTTCTCAAAATAGAAAGTTTGATTGTGTAATGATTGTTTTGTCACTAAGAAAATTAAATGTCTTTTGTTTCAAGAAAATGTCACAGTTTTTCAAAGCAAAGGGTTTAAATCCAAGTCAGTTAAAAGTCTAAACTGTGTTTTTAACTCTAAACTCTAAAGTTTTGAATATGTAGAGTAGCTTACATAAGATGCGTCAACACAGACTGAAAATATATAAAACAGCCAATAGTGCACTTGAGCAGTTGAGCAGTAATATAAGCTACAGAGCCAATATTAGGGTACGGTATATGGAGCAGATTATATGTTTAATTATTTTTATTCATTAAAGATAAATACACAATATTAATAAACTGAATTATCAGTGTCTAGTCCTGGTAATGCATAAGCCAATTCCAAATTACATCTGTAAGATTACAAAGGTCTCGCTGCCCTCTGTTGACGGTATAAAGCAACTTTAATAGACTTGAGGATTCTTGTAGAAATAGTGGTGCCTTATTTTCATGCTGATGCTGGCAACAGCCACACCGTACATAAGCAGAGTTTTTCTCAGAGTCCCTATATCTAAGTAGCTAAAACTAAACAAGTTTCCCTATTTGTATGAATTTAAAGGCTGAAAATGCAGTAGATCTACCCACAGTTAATAGCGGAATCAAGCGATTATTTCTAATAGATGGAAATGATTTCCAGTGGGTGTTTTTTAATTGCATAAAAAGCCTTTTTGAAAATAGATACATCATTGACTAAATACAAGCAGCAGAGAGTTGTTAACAATCAGTGGCTTGTTATTATTCCTGTTTAGGATAATGTTTTTGGTTGAAATTTAGGTTAAGGGTAGGGTTTGAGTTAAGATTACGTTTTCGGTTGAGGTCAATGTTAGGGTCAGGATTAGGGCCAGGGCTATGGTTAGGATTGCGCTTTAGATTAATCACAAGGTCTCAGTTAGGGTTAGGATTTGGGCCAGGGTTAGGATTAGGATTGAGATTAAAGTTAGGGTTAAGGTTAGGTTTTGGATTTGTTTTACGATTGACGTTAAGGTTAGGATTATGGCAAGGGTTACAGTTGGGATAAGTCTTTAGATTGAGATTAAAATTATTGTTAAGGTTAGGAATAGGCTTTAGATTGAGGTTTAAGATTTAAATTAGGATCAAAGTTAGGATTGGGCCAGGATGAGGGCTAGAATAGGGTTTTAGGCTAAAATTAAGACAAGAGTAGGTCCAGGGTTAAGTTCATGTGTTTTTACTTGAAGTCTACTTATTGTAACATATCAACAATGCATCTTCTTATCAGCACAACTGCAGTTTACTTCAGTGTATTCAGATGTTACTACTGCTACTTTAGGGATATGCTGTTGATGTGCAGCTAATACTCTTACTGGTACTGTTGATAGTTTATTAATAATCCACAAGGCACCTTGCACTCAAACTACAGTGTTACTTTTTGTTTTGACAAAGTGAAGGCCTAGCCTTAACAGTGATGGTTCACCACTGCATTCACAAAATACAAACACAATCAAAGACAGAGAGAGAGAGAGACTTAGAGAGAAAGAATGCTCAGGTTGTGTTCTGTGATAACACCTTACTGTCAGTGTTGGGGACATATGCTTGACACCTATCACCTATACACCTATCAGCAATGGGTGTGGCTGAAACACCTGAACTCTAATTAGAACATACAGTAATGATTTTGGCTATATAGTGTATGTTTGTGAACAGTGCTAGTTTGTACTGACAGCTAGAAAACAAAACATCTGCTTGGCCAGTCTGGTTCTGTCCAGTAAGCTGTGTACAATGAAAGAGAAGCCTATTCAATCTTGGTTTACAATTATTTATAAATCATCAAAATTTCGTGATAGCGCAAGGCCTGTCTAGATGGGCTCGAGTTTTTTTTATACGCTCAATGCATACTTTAGATCAGTTAAATCCTCGACAAATCAAGAGCAGAAAGTGATCAGGTCCTCAGTTTTCACCATGCGCACTATTTGCACACGCACTCCACAGGTCAAGTTTCAAAGGTTTCCCCCTCACTTTGAGTTTTTTTTTGTTTGGGTTATGTGGCGTGCAACAAATATTGACGAGGCTCAGAGGGCTGGAGTCTAGTGCCTGATTATCTGGCCTCCTCCATCATCTGCACGTCTGTTCTGCTGGCCGTTTTGCCTTTCGCTGGATAGATTTCACTTCTGTCCAGCACCATGAAGCTCCCAGCGTTGTTGCTGGCCACTTTTCTGCTGTCCCAGAGCTGGGCTTTTGAGTTTATTATTGATGGAGAGTGGGAAAGTGAGATGATGGTAAGTAAGAGAGATTCTGCATGTGTTTGTCTGTGTGTTAAGGTTATAATGATTTATAATGGTTATAATGGTTTACTTGTCAGAAACATATTATTGCCGCTCAAAGAAAACCTAATATCTCCATTTTTGTGATTTGTAGTTTTCTACATACTGTGAACTGATACATTGTATCTGAATTCCATGATGAGTGGGCCTATAAAAATGCTGTGAAACTGCTTTGAACAAAATACCTTCCTATTAACTTACATTGAAAGTAGAAAGTGTTTTTGTCCTCTGCTATAAAGTTATCATTTTGGGTTAGGGTTAGGGTTAGGACAAGATATTACCATTTTAATAGACTTAAATACATTCTGGTTAAGTGCAGGCCAACATAACCTAATTATTTTATTAAATGTGTCATACCCTTTTATTTTTACTTAATTTTTATATTATATTACAAAATATTGACACAATAAAGATTTCCTTTTTTTACTCTGCCCTGTTTATGAATGTTTTTTTTAAAGTGAATTATTAACGGTGTACAATTTTCCAACATGTATGTTCTGTTTGTTCTTCTAGTCAGATCATGTGGATCACAACAGAATCAGGGTAAGGCCTCAGTTCAGAATTTGTGAAAAAGAATTGCCATGTCACAGATGCTGTACCTCAGAATACAATGTTTTTTTTCATTGCCATTTCAGAAATGTGAGAATTAAAAAATAATTCAGCCATAACAAATAAAATATATCAATAAAACACAGTGTTTCTCAATTGTCACTAGTTTTTAAAGCATACATTTATTATTCCAGTTGTGTTTTGCATTGTCTCAAAATTTCATGATGAATCAACCAATAGAAGTGGTCAAAAGTGAACATTTCTATTATCAGATCTCATTCCATTCTTTACATTGCAAGATAAAGCTGTTTTCTTGTCTTATGTTTTTGGAGATACAAATGATGACAAATGTTGAAAGTTCTTCTTAGAAAGTTTTTCAGCTTGATTGTGCAGAACACATTATTGAGGTCATATTTAATCAGAGGTAGCTTGAAGGTCAATCACAGCCCAAGGTACACTCTGTAATACTGTGTCACAAATGACTTAACCCCTGCGTGCCTATGGTTAATCTTGGAACGTGTTCATTTTATTTCTTTTCATTCAGTAAACATAATGAATTACTTAATATTTACTATTAAAACTCAGTGTAAATTATATACACTGTAAAAAGTAACTAGACTGCATCTCAACTAAACTTCGCTATGTTAGGAAAGAGCTTATTGTACTGTTAAAGTAGAATTTTAATCAACCAGCTTACTCGCTTGACGTTTTCTTTTTACTTTTTTTACAATGCAGTTGCAGACTGACACTTCCTTTTAGAGATAGGTTAAAAACCTTTGTGCCGACTGCTATGATTCTCTTCACTACAACAAGTGTCTACAGCCACACCAAGGTTCATCATTTACTGTTAATCTCAGGGTCGCAAACAGACTATTTGGTCAAATATGTTATTGTTCAGGTTAAATGGTGTACATTTGTGTTTTATGTTATAAAACATATAAGCATATCTTTATTTTTAAATGTAATTAAATGTAATAAAATACTAAAATACTATTTTACTGTTTTTTTATGTTTGTTTATTTGATATAAAATATTGGGATTTACAGTGTACATTTAAATATCACAACAAAGATGTTTTTAATATTGAGTTTTTTTGGGGAAGGGGACATTATATTTTATATATATATATATATATATATATATATATATATATATATATATATATATATATATATATATATATATATATATATATATATATATATATATAATAATGTACTATAATTGTTTCTTTGTAAAACATACTTACATTTACAAACATTTGAATGTAGTTCACAAATTTAGTGCACAGTTATGTGCCAAAGAGAGGTAAAGTTAACACATTCTCTACAGAGAACACACTTAAATATGATTTTGTTCTGCGAATTTTAGTGCACATTTTCTGTTTATTTGCTGAGTTTAACTTATTGGGGAAAAACATAAAACACACAAAACTTTGGTAAAGCTTTATTTCCCCCCAATATTTTAAAAGCAAATAAACAGTAACTGTGTATTAAAGCGTGCAGAAGTGTGTTCTCTACATCTACACTTAGAAAAGCGTCTAACCAGCGGAGCCCAGACTTTTGCATACGACTGTATATGTATTAATTTGGTATCTTTGCTACCTCTTGCATGCCTCTTCTCTGAGTGCTGTGTTGTTGGTGGTTTTTGAACACCAGTGTTTTTCCCTGTTTTGTAGAGGAGCCTATTGACCAGTGAGGAGGAAGAGGACTTTGAGGTAGCCGTCTTGTTGTCTGACCTTTTTTCCGTGGCACTCTCTGTTCTTATCCACTAATCAATGGCTGTGTTTGCAGATGCCGAAGAGCCACAGCGGTTATTGACTTCTGCTTTAATGCATCACTGTTAAAAGACCTACTTTTACTAGAAACTGTTGAAGTAGATTTAAATGTTTCATCAGTAATTCTCTTCAGAAATGTCTTAGTGTATTTTTTTACTGAAAGAAATTGAAACATGCTTTAAAATAGAATCTCATGAAACTTAAGCCTACTTAAGTCACTTAAGTTTACTTCGCAAGCAAGATTAGAAGAGGTTTAGACATGCACTACTGCAACTTGGTTCCAAATAGAACTTGGCAAGCTGATACTGTTAATAAGCATTTTGCTTGGGTTGGTTGTCCAATGATTTCACGAGGTTTGCTAAAGTTTAGTCAAGTAACATGTTTTCTGGATTTTTGTAAATGAATTAACACATATACAGAGAACACACTTCTGTACATTTTAATACACAGTTATCCTTTATTTGCTGAATTTAACATTTCGGGGGAATAAATGTTGTAAAAGCTATAATAAACATTTAGTTTTATTATATGATACATTTACCAAATGAACAGTAATGGTGCATTAAAGTGTGCAGAAGTGTTCTCTGTAGAGGATATGTTATCGTTATTTTCACTTACAAAATCAGTAAACTGTGGTGTTCAGTGGTTAGTTACACCATCAGTACAGTTGAGTTTTAAGCATTATTAATTAAAACAACACAACACCAGATGCCAATGAAAACCACAACAAAAGAACAAAAAAAGTCAGCACAAGCTTCCATCGTATTTCTATGAAAGTGGGTTCTGAATATATCCATCATGTTAAAGTTATGTATGCATTAGCAAGTTATTATCAGCCTGATTAAATATTTGTGGTGAAACTAAACTTAGTGAAAAGAGTGTCTGAAACGAAGTAGTGGTAACTAAAAATAGAGCAATGACTTTAGCTGCTTAGGTAAAACACGCAAAATCTGACCAGTATTATTACAGAACCGAAGTGGCAGGCCTCATACCCTAATGTTACCTTCTACCGCGTGACCCAAATCATAATACTGGGGAAAAATCTGACATACTCGTGTATGCTGAGCTGCATAATTGTTTTAACAAGCTGTTGTTTATGGCTAATGTCATAATAACTAGTAATTAGGCCACAGGAATTCAGTGTTTTGTATCTTTTGTGTGACTATGATTATTTCCTGTGTGTGTAGGCCATCCGTGGTAGTGATATCACAGTGAAGAGCTATAAGGTGGAGAGCAGGATCACCTCACGTTTCGCATACACCACAGTAAAGAGCTCAGTGGTGAACTCAGGACCCAACGCTCAGAGCATCGGCTTCAATGTGCAGATTCCAAAACGAGCCTTCATCACCAACTTCACCATGTAAAGCACACACACACACACACACACACACACACACACTAGCAAGGTATAAATGCATATGAACCTGGGGAATCAGAGGCATCATCTTTGGCATCTTAGAATCCATTATAATACATTATAGTAATATTCATTAGTGGACACTCCCAAAACAAAAAGCTTGTATTCACAATAAAAAATCACAATAATCTTAGTCTATTGGTTGTACTATCTATACTCCACAACTGTTTCAGTGATTCTTTTAGTCTTATGTGTGCATTCAGGTTTTTTTTTACTATTTTAATACTATTTTAAACTGAGTCATATTGAGTTTTGAAATTAAAGAATTACAAAAAAAATACTATAAATGTATTAGAAGATTTCACCCCTAGTACACACATAAAACAAGACACACTCATATACATACACATACATGCATTTGAATGGTCAAATCCACTCACATTTTCTATCTGTGTGCTGTTTCTTGTCAGGAATGTGAACGGGATCACTTTCATTGGCTCGGTGAAAGAGAAAACTGTGGCTCGAAACCTGTATGCTCAGGCCAGAGCCCGCGGAAAAGCTGCAGGAATTGTGAGGTATTACCCAGCATGCACCAGGCCAAGCCTTTACACAATGCCCTTTGAATTAATCATGCCCTGCTCTCAAATACATTATGTCGCTAGCTTGGACAAGCTTTATAGAACATTGTAAGAAATCCCGTTCAGACCTAATGAAAAACTGTAGTATCTTAAATTCGTCAAACTCCGAGCTCCTTTAGTAAAAGCAGTCCTGCTTGAATCGACCTCACGATAATATCAGAACAAATCCTGCTGATAGACCTCGGCACTGAGAAAAGGCTAACTGAAAAAGGGAGCTTAACTCCGCCCAACGTCCTTATCCTCTTGTTCAAAACAATACTATCCTAATACTATTCTCTTTTCTAATTTCTAAACTGTTGTTTGTTTGTCTTTTTGGAACCGATTTACTAATGGGCCAGTTGAATTCCTTACAAATTACTCTGGTAAAAAGAATCCAGTTCAAATACAGGCTTAACAAAGCAATATTAATTACCTGTGATTAATTTAAAGCATAATTGATTTTTATATACAGTTTATAACATAAATAAGTACACTCCTGTACTATGTCATAATTGTATCACCTCTCAATAATTGCATTATTTCTAAGTTGTCAAGTAGAGTATTTCCTCTTATAAACAACCAAAAACAAATACTTTCGAACAACTAAGCTGAAAATACAGGTCTGAAAGTAGAAAATCAATTCAGCAAAAGTGAATACTTTTCACTGACAGACAAGTTTTTGATTTTGGAACAAAACTGAGTACACCTGTGATTTACAAATAGCCTAACTTCATTAACATGGTTGTAAAATGACCTGTAAATATTAAAATTATGGGCTGTGTCTATCTGCATGCCTGCATCATGACTCCACATGGAAAAGAATTGCCAGAATAATTAAAAAATCAGTGGCCGTCCTCCTAAAACAACGCCATGGACAGGACACTACTTACTCAATCTAGCTCTGAAAAACAGATGGGCCAGGGCTTCAGACTTGGCACAGGGGTTATCAATGGAAATAGGAGTTTCTGTGATGGCTCAGACAGTGCAAAGGGCACTGCATAACATCAACCTCTATGGACGGCATCCAAGAAAAATACTCTAGCTTACTCTTCATCACAGAACTGCAAGATTAAACTCTCCTCAGGAACATGAAAAAACCCTAATAAATATTGGGAACACATTATTTGGTCAGATGAGACCAAGATAAATTCGTTTGGCTCAGATGGGGTCCAGCATGTTTGGCGTGAACCTGGCCAGGACTGCCACAGAGAATGTATAGTCCTGAGGGTGAAGCATGGAGGTGGGAGCGTGATGATATAGGGCTGCATGAGTGCAAAAGGTAATGGGAGATGACATTTAGAGAGGGCACCATGAATGCTTGTGGATATACCAAAATACTGGCTGACAAGATGACTTTTAGTCTCCATAAGCTTGACAGAAGAGGAATATTCCAGCATGATAATGATCCAAAGCACCCTGCCAAAATCATAAAAGAGTTTCCAAAGAAAAAAAAACTAACTTTTTCAAAACTCTTTTTATAAAGTAATTAGTGAAGTAATCCCATTACAGTTACAGAGAAGTAATTAGTATTCTATAAAGCTTGTCCAGTTTAATGAACGTGGCAAAAAAAGCCAGTGCATAGGTAGTTTTGATCCTAAATGCCTACTCTCAGCCTTTCCTTGTACATCTGTCAACCCGTCTATCCATTCATTCATACATGCCTACATCTTCCTTTCCACCATCTTTCTGATTTTTTTTTGTTATTATTTTTATTTATGTCCTAACTTATTTATTTAATGTTCATTCTCTCTCTCTCTCTCTTTCTGTATATTGCAGGACTAACTCTCAGGATATGGAGACATTTAAGACAGAGGTTCATGTTCCAGCAGGCAGTAAAGTGGAGTTCGAGCTGCACTATCAGGAAATGATGCAGCGCAAACTGGGATCATACACACATTCTCTGCACATACAGCCAGGACGCCTGGTCCCACTGCTGCAGGTTAGACACACACCCACACATACACATATGAACTCGCTGGCCACTTTATTAGAAACCTCTACTCTGTACTTCCACTCATTGGCCAATTTTATAGAAACACCTACCTTGTACCTCCACTCACTGGCCACTTTATTAGAAACACCTACTTTGTACTTCCACTCACTGGCCAGTTTATTAGAAACACCTACCTTGAATCCTCCACTCACTGGCCACTTTATTAGAAACATCTACCTTGTACCTCCACACACTGGCCAGTTTATTAGAAACACCTACCTTGTATTTCCACTCACTGGCCACTTTATTAGAAACACCTACCTTGTACTTCCACTCACTGGCCAGTTTATTAGAAACACCTACCTTGTACTTCCACTCACTGGCCAGTTTATTAGAAACACCTACCTTGTATTTCCACTCACTGGCCAGTTTATTAGAAACACCTACCTTGTACTTCCACTCACTGGCCAGTTTATTAGAAACACCTACCTTGAATCCTCCACTCACTGGCCACTTTATTAGAAACATCTACCTTGTACCTCCACACACTGGCCAGTTTATTAGAAACACCTACCTTGTATTTCCACTCACTGGCCACTTTATTAGAAACACCTACCTTGTACTTCCACTCACTGGCCAGTTTATTAGAAACACCTACCTTGTACTTCCACTCACTGGCCAGTTTATTAGAAACACCTACCTTGTACTTCCACTCACTGGCCAGTCTATTAGAAACACCTACCTTGTACTTCCACTCACTGGCCAGTTTATTAGAAACACCTACTTTGTACTTCCACTCTCTGGCCAGTTTATTAGAAACACCTACTTTGTACTT
Organism: Megaleporinus macrocephalus; assembly: GCA_021613375.1. NCBI lineage: Eukaryota > Metazoa > Chordata > Actinopteri > Characiformes > Anostomidae > Megaleporinus > Megaleporinus macrocephalus. The sequence goes on from CM038702.1 coordinate 23,116,904, forward strand.
TCACTCACTGACCACTTCAATAGAAACATCTACCTTATCCTTCTACTCATCGGCCACTATATTAGAAATACCTAACTTGTATTTCCACTCACTGGCCACTTTAATAGAAACACCTGCCTTGTATTTCCACTTACTGGTCATTTTATTAGAAATATCTACCATGTACTTTAACTCACTGGCCACTATGTTGGAAACACTTAGCTGGCTGGGTTGTGAACTTCTTTACTTGTAAGTTTGTTTCAGCACAGTTTATCAGCCCCTATGCCACGTTCATTGATGGTCAGTTTATGACCAAAGAACAGTCTAGCCATTATTTGGGTTGTGCGGTACAGCAGTGAGACTGAAATGATACTATGTGTTGTGCTAGTACGAGTGCATCAGGTGGAGCTGTGTTGCTATGTTTTCTGCATGTCAGTATCATTGCTAGGTTGAGTGTGTGCCACCATCAGGAAATATCCAGTCAAGTAAAGTGGTCAGAAACTGACCGTTGATGAAGGACTAGAAGACAACTAACACAAACTGTGCAGCAGCAGAGGGGCTACATTGTGCAGCACAGTTTGATCTACAGAGCTAAAACACTGCTTTACGTTTTGTCAGTTATTGACAAACATATAATAATATATAACATATAATACGTATATGTGGAGTACAGATAAATGGATTTGGGAAAAATCAATTATTTAATAATGTACTGCTCTCAGCTGTTATAAAAAGGTTATTAATAAAGTATTGATGGCTTGTGATGGATTACTTTTTAAATAATAATAACACTTTAAGACTGCTACAGTTTCTCATTAAGCTGCTTGTGTTTTTTAAGTGTTCAGTAAAGCAACCCAGCGAAAGTTGCTGCTAAAGAATGCATTTGTAGGCACAGCATGTGTATGTTAACTTTCATTATGAATAAAGTATCTAAAATCTAAATAAAACAGATAAAACTTGTGTGTGTTTTTTCTCAGGTGGATGTGTATATCTATGAACCCAAAGGCATCAAGTTTGTGGAGACACCGAGCACACTGGGGGAACATTTCACAGGCGTGACTAAAATCACACACACTAAAGAGAAAGCCCACGTGGTGTTTAAGCCCACCCTGCAGCAACAGCGCAAATGTGATAACTGTACCGAGAGCGCAGTGGACGGAGTTTTTACTGTCCGATATGATGTGGAGAGAGAAGCCACTGGAGAGCTTCAGGTAACACACCAGGGTGGGAGATGCTTAAGTAGCTGCACTTTTTAATATCATTTTTTAACTTTCATATAATTATTTATTTACTTGGCATTACTGACATTAAATATTTTACTTTAACTCAATCAGATTTCTAATAAATTAACACTTTTCTATAATATTATTTTTTATATACGATTATATTTCTAGAACATTTCTAGAATCTCAAAGGCCAGCAGTCTTTCTCTTGCCAGTCAGTCAAGTTGCGTTTTATCAGATTTTTAAATTTAAAAAGAATAAAAAGAATCAAGTTTGTTTTATGAAGGTGGTCCTCAGATATTCCCATAACATCATAAAATTCATTCATGGACTCAGTTAAGACTCTCTGGCTATGCTCTCCTTCTCTCAGGTGTCTGATGGTCACTTTGTTCAGTTCTTCGCTCCGTCTGATCTCACGCCTCTCTCCAAAAACATCGTGTTCGTGATTGATGTGAGTGGCAGCATGTGGGGGCTGAAGATGAAGCAGGTAAACACAACAATGAATCACAACTCTGATGTTATTCAAGGTGCAGAGAAACCCATCAGATAAAAACATGGCTGTACTACAGTACCCTCTTGTGGTTGTAGGCTAAATTGCACTTGCTAGTGTTACAATACCAACAGCAATTTGTGCAATTTCTGGATGAGGAGGGGGGCAGTCCCTCCCCCTTTTTACAGATGTCCAAGATAATTTTTTGTGGGCTAGCAATAAGCATTTTTCTGACTAGTGCTGTTACAAATGTGTTTACTTTCTATAGATTCATCACCAGGATTTATTTTAAACTAGAAGACCAAAGATTTGTAGTGTGTTAGACTGACAGTTCACAGCACTTTAAGCTTGTTAAGACAAATATGACTGTTTTAAAATCTAAAGAAAATTGTAACTCGTGCAAGTTGATGTATATTGTGGAGTTTAAAAGATTGAGACCACATTCACAAACAACAGTTGAGATACACAGAGCATTAGACATTATGAGGATATGGCAACTCAGCATATTTTGTTTATTTGGTTTTTGTATAAAATCTACAATATCATGTGATGTTGAGTTGGTTTCATTTGTTTTTTTCTAGATCTCACATTCTTACTATCATTTATTTATTCCATAACATTACAAAAGTAGTTTTTTCTAAGATTGCAAAGTCATTTTCTTATCCCAAGATCTCAGGACAGATCTTAATAAAACAATGCTTTCTTTTCTTAAGATAACATCATTAATTTATTAATTTATGATTTATTCACCCACAAAAATGTTAACAGTTCGTCCATATGCCAGTGGACATTGATGGAGGGGCTGTACTGGTTAGCAGTGCTGGTAAGTTGCTTAACTCCATGTGTAGAAGGTATGGAGTGGATTCGGGCTGTACCACTGTTCTTCATGCAGAAAAGCAGGCACTCCTTATTATGCCAATAAGACTCTTTGCGCAAGACTTCCAAGACGAACACTATATTTGTGTAACATGACTGAAATGTTAATCACTTTGGATAAGACTGTGTGGCAAATGTGTAAATGTTCTCAATGTAATAATCTTTTATGGAGCAAAAAATGAAACCATTGTCTCTTAAGCCTTTTATATAAATGAACAGAAACATTCCATGTTTTTTTTCTTCCTCACTACTTGTCCATTTCCCCTCCTCTTCCTTTTCCCTTCTTCTCTGCAGACTGTTGAGGCCATGAAGACCATCCTGGACGACTTGACGATGGACGACTATTTTAGCATTATTGACTTCAATCATAATGTTCGCTGCTGGAGTGAGGACCTTGTGCCAGGGACATCCATACAGATTAAAGAGGCCAAGAAATACATCCAAAGCATTAAACCCAATGGAGGTGAGAAGGAATGGGGAGCAGTGAGAGACAGAGAGAGAGAGAGAGAAGATTGAATTGATACATTACATCTACATAGTATCACAGTTGATTTACCATAGGCACCAATAATTTTTGCATATGTTTTATTCATGTGAAAATGATGTACACGTTTGAAGCCAGTGAATTGAAGCCTCTTGAATTGAAGTTTGAAGCCTCTCCCAGTGCTTCTGATCTGTTTATGAATGTATAACACGGGTTCTTGTGACCACAGGCACTAACATCAATGAGGCTCTGCTAAAGGCAGTGCAGATCCTGTTGAAAGCACTGAATCAGGGCCTGATTGACCAACGCTCCGTTTCTATGATCATCCTGGTGTCCGATGGAGACCCCACAGTGGGTGAGGATATATGCTGTATACACAGATGTACTCTCATGTACTCTACTGGCCACTTTATCAGGAACCCCCCATTGTAGATCCACTTTGCTGGTGCACAGTTACAGACTGTAGCCCATCTGTTGATGGACACATTGGATTAGCCAAATTTCTGGGTGGTGATCCACTCTCACCCTACCAGCAACACACTGCTGTCCCCGATACACCCATACCAAGTCGCTGTAAGTAGGCGGTCTGTGTTTCTTAAACAGGGCCAAGGTGTTTCTTATAAAGTGAGCATTTAATGGAAGTACAAGGTAGGTGTTTTTAATGAATTGGTGTTTCTAATAAAGTGGCCAGAGAGTGAAAGCACAATGTAGATGTTTTTTCATAAAGTGGCCACTTTGAAAAGTTTCTAATAAGGTGGTCGATAAGTAGAAGTACAAGATAGGTGTTTCTAATAAAGTGGCCACCGAATCTGTACTTCTCAGTACTGACTTTGTACACATTTCTGTTCTTTCCCATTGAAACAACCATCTGCTTGCTTGTTACTCTGTCTCATGTAGGAGAGATAAAGCTGAGTGCCATTCAGAAGAACGTGAAACGCATGATGCGTGAGGAAATCTCTCTCTTCTCTCTCGGCATTGGGTTCGATGTGGACTTTGACTTCTTGGAGCGCATTGCTATGGACAACAGGGGCATAGCCCAGAGGATTTATGCCAACCATGATGCTTCAGAGCAGCTGAAGGTATAGAGCAGAGAGAGACCGTTTACATAGATCAGTATATCTATCTTTCCCCGCAACACAACACTGTTCTCTCACCAGGCTCTGTAGTATAACTGTGTAAATACCTGGCCTTAACATTTAGCTTGGTTATGAATCTTTAGGAAACAATTTGGAGCATCAGATCTCAGATTTCACCACGGTTTGATTTTTATTTATTTTAGTACAATTTTGAACTATTTTTAAAACTACAACAGATGCACAAACTCAGTAACATTACACAGTAACAGCCCTTGTTACTTCAGAAAATGAAAACATATAAATACAAATATATTTTACTTACGATGTTTATGGGGTTTTATGTGAGAAAAAACAACCAAATTCAAATTTTACATGTTCACTTTCCAAACTCTGTATCCCTTTAAATTAAACATGCCATTTTTTACTGTGTGTTTAAAACTGATGTATGTAAATTAGCTGTGTTCTGATCGGCAGATCTGTAGTTAGCCCCTTTCAGAAAACTGTCAGTGCTGAAACACTCAAATTCAGCATGAAAGGATGGAGGAAACTGTTCTGAATGTACTGAAAATGGAGGATATGTGTAAATGATTGTTTTTGTGACATCACACAAACAGTGAATCAGTGAGTCAAAATAAGCTGCTTTTGAAGTTTTGTTTATATATGGACTTTATAAACTGGGAAGTGATATGCTTAGTAACTTCAACTGTGTTTATGTCCACCTGAAAACAGGGCTCCTCTTTGGCAAAATAGGCCTTTCTAAAATATGTTTTCTTCTCCTGGAAACTGATGCTATTTTAGTCATAAAACTATTCATTTGTACATTTAGCCACCATTCATTTCTCTCTCTCTCTCTCTCTCTCTCTCTTTCTCACTCAATCTCTACATAGCTGTTCTATAGCCAGGTGTCTTCGCCTCTCTTGAGGAAGATCACCGTCCAGTTCCCAGAGGACTCTGTGACTGATGTCACTCAGAATCATTTTGATAAGTTCTTTAAGGGCTCAGAGCTGGTAGTGGCTGGCAAACTGAATACTGTAGGCTCCACCACACTACAGAGTATCACCACTGCCTCTGCTGTGAGTATCTTCACTGTTTGAGACTTTTTTTTTACTTATACACTACAAGTAGTACTCCACCATGAATGTTTTTTTAAATAGACATTTGCCAAACTATTTATTTTATATGAGATAATGCATAGTACATATATATTATATCTCATTTACATATATTATACATTTATAACACCATATTCTTCAAGGTTGGAGTTGTAGGTGTAAGATACAGATGACATTTTGAGTTGTTGACGGCAAAGGATTAAGGGGTTGAGAAATATGACACAGGCTGGCACTTGGCAGGCTTTAAATGTAATTATCTGTCCCTACAAATGAAAATGTAAGAGAGAGCTAAGCTGTGAAAAGCAGGACAGGGAAGCAGGACAGGAAACATATGCTTAACAATCCTGAACTTGGTAGAACTTGGTAAAAGCTTTTGAGACGACAACAAAAACAAAGAAATGGATCCTTGAGCAAATCAAGTCTCACATTTCACAACCAAACCCACATAATCTAACAAAAGACTTACTGGACAAAATAACAAAATAACACTGGAAAGATTATTTATGTCTGGATAAGTAGAAGGTCAAAGAGGAAGATAACGTTCTTAAAAGCCTGAAGACTCAATATTCTGGAGAAGGACTGCCCATGTGGTCCATATGGTCTCCAAGAGCATAGCCTTAATATAATAATAATAACAATACTACTACTAGTACTACTACTACTACTAGTACTACTACTACTACTACTACTACTACTACTAATAATAATAATAATAATAATAATAAAAAATATTAATAATAATAATAATATATTGCCAAACTATGTAATAGTCAGAATGATTCCATGAATAGCTCAATGTTGTAATTTGGTGCACTAGTACAGAATTCAGTTCAAGTGTGCTGTAAAGTACGTGTATATTTATACATGTAACTTTTAACATGGCTCAGCCAATCAGATTTTAGAAACAAGTATTTGTTAAAGTTTTATTGCTAAAGTTTTTTGTATTTTTAAATTCTCAGGCCACCATGGATCTGAGCCTTGAGACAGAGGCGGACCTTCAAGAGCTGGACACTCTGCTTAGCCAACAGCAGCACTCCTTTGCTGGCTTCGCTCGACAGATGTGGGCTTACATAACTGTCAATCAGCTGCTGGCAGAGCGGTGAGAGGGGAAGCTGAAAATATCTTCCATTATTTTATTTTTGCATAGCTTTCTTCATTGATCCTTGGCTAGCTAATGTCCCTGCCATCCATATGCAAACCTACATCCCTGCCCTAAACAGCTGCTTGAGTCACGTTTTAGGTAGAACTGTCCATCTTAGTCCTGCTTATTGCCTTTACTCTCTGTTCTGTGTAGGTCTTTGGCCCCAACTGTAGCAAAGAAGCGTAAGATAACACAGCGAATCCTAGCCTTGGCTGTGCAGCATCAGTTCGTCACTCCGCTGACCGCTCTGCTGGTGGAGAGTCAGGACGGTCCTGAGAGGCTTCTAGCGGATTCACCCAAAGACCCCAAACAAGGCTGCTGCCCCGGTACTGCTAAATCAACACACAGCTTTTTTACGTTACTCACTCACACAGTGGACGTTTCGCTTATTACACTACGTGCAGGGATTTAAGGCTGAGTGGTCCTACATACACATACATTTATCACGTAAACAATATAGTTCTGATATATACTCACTGAGAGAGCCACTGATAATAAGGCTTAGGGGAAAAAATAGGATAACTTCTTTCCTGACCATAATTTGATATCATTCCACAAAACTAAGGCGACTAAGGAGAATTTACAATATAGTTAGACAAGCCATGTCAGATTATCAGTTTGAGGGGCAAAAATGAGTCTCACTGTATATTGTCGCTGTCCAAAGAAAAAAAATATCTCCATAACAGAAAAAATATATACACATAAAAAGATTTGTTGGTTGGATGTTGGACCCTCCAGTGACTCCCTAATACACCACTTATTGCATATGGCTGGACTGTAAGTGAACAGATCAAAGTGTAATCTGTATAAAAAAACTGACCTGGAACAGCTGTACTTTGAAATATTATACCTGAGATATTTTCTTGTAGTCATCAGGTGATTCGTGTGTCTGCATCAGTAGAAAATCAGTGGTACTTTAACAAGCTACCAATCTGTTTCATACATACGTATGTTTATCATTATTCAATATGCATTGTCTTCCGGTACGTACGACCAATGATCTATCCCAGAAAGTATGTGTAGCCAAGTACTATGGTAAATGGCTACTGGACAATTATTCTACAGAGTCTAGGATCACTGCCAGCTTACTATGATTTATAGAAAGAAAGTAAACAAAAAAATACCTTCTGTAGTCCTGCTAATCACTTTCAAGGCCAAGGGAGAAAATCTGAACTTGCACAACAGTCAAGTTCACTTTTGAAGTTATTATTATTACTATTGAGAAATAAAAAAATATATATTAATAAAAATAGTTCAGAAGAAATAATAAGAATAAAATAAAGGTGGGTTCTGAAGGTGGGTTACATGAAGTACCATATTACTCCACTAAACCTGCGTACATGGTGATGTTTTATGTCAGTCACCTGCACTCTAGTCTCCCAACATGGAACAGATGGAATCGAGGAAGAAATTGGACTATAATGCAGAAGATAACAAAGTTCCATTTTAAGTTAAATGTGTAAATAAAATCTATACCTGCCAGTTTAATGGGTTTGTGTAGCTAGTCCAGGTAAAGAAAAACAAATATATGAAGATGTTTTTTCACAGGAAACGTTTGGTTAGCACCTCCAGTGATAAACTAGAGAAGTGTAAAAATCATACAGATTGTGATCATTTACACACATTATGGCACAGCCTTTAATGTATTTAACATGAATCAGAGGACATCCTGACTGCTGATTATTCTCTTTCTCTGTAGGTGTACCCGCTAAAACTGTGCAGTTTGTCAGCAGTAACCCTCCCCAACCCCCCTGGGCTTTACCCTCTCCAACCAAGGCCCCGACAGAACTCCTAGGACCCCACATCACTCTTGGTAAGATTATTTCACCATGGCACCATAAACAACTGATAGCACTAGTATGCATTACTACACATCTCCCATATCAAACAAGCGCATAGTTTCATAGCATTACTGCCAAACACATGCACACACACGCAGACGATGGAGTGAGGAAAGGAAAATCCTAATGGAAAGTCACTTAATAAGTGTGAACACATGTCAAGTGATCTGAACCTATTCCTCCATACAGAATCTCTCCAGATCCTTCAGATTCTGAGATCCACACTTGTGCACTCTCCTATTTAGCTCATACCACAGTTCTCTAAAGGGCTATGGTCAGGGGACAAGGAATGAAATGGTAAAACATGGATCCTGTGGTCAGTGAATAATTTTAGGCGTGCTTTGGATCATTGTCCAGCTAGAAGGTTTAATCTTGGCCTAGTTTAAGGCAGTCCAGATTTGATTTTTTATCTGTTGGTACTTCATGAAGTTGATGATACACTGTAACTAAACAAGTTGTCAAGGGCTTTTGGAAAAAAGCAACCAACCCCACATCATCACAGACCCACTGCCATACTTCACATATACATCAGAGATTTGAGAAAATAAATCATTGTTTTGACTTTCTTTTTGAATATTTACCTGTTACACAGTAAACATGTGTGTATTTGAATAACCACACCCGTCCCTATGCTGTACCTGATGTAATTTCATACTAATTTATAATACAATAAACGATAATATACTGTTCCCTGCATTTACTTTTTGTTATTGTCTTTTACTATAAATTGTGGTAACTCCTTCTTATTCTCATTCTCATTTGTAATTTATAGTAGGTTCCTATAAAAGTGATCTATCCCAGAAAGTAAGTGCAGCCAAGTACTAGCTAAGCTATAATAAATGGCTACTGGACAATTATTCTACAGACAATTATTCTACAGACATCTACAGATTACCTTATGGAGTCCTGCTAATCTCTTTCATGAACTTGCACAATAGCACACACCACAACACTGTTAAGTTAATTTTTTAAGTTATTATTATTATCATTATTGAGAAAAAAAAACAAAAACTTGAACATTAAAATATATTAATGAAATGTTAGTTCAGAAGAAATAATAAGAATAAAATAAAGCCAATTCGAAGGTGGGTTACATAAGGACATTGTTTCTATACGCCAGATTTAATCAAAAGATTAGCATATGCAAAAATTTAGGTACACCTGTTATATTTTGTGTGTAAAAATAAGTACACATTCCAAAAGGAAACACTTCTACACATTACGGTACACATTGCTAACTTATTTGTTGACAGATTAGAAACATCTAATAAAACATAAAATGTATTAGATGGCCTGTGCAAAAGTTATAGCTCATTTGTATTTTTATGGTATTATTTAATATGTTAAGCGCAACAAATAGATAAAAACAGACTTCTTGTACAATACTGAATGCTCACAATGCTGGCAACTAAACAGCCAGTAACAACTAATGTTTCTACTGCAGGCACTGAACCACTAAACTGTTATAGTTAAAGCTACAGATGTTTCTCTATTGCAGTGGAGAACGACCCTCATTTCATAGTACACTTGCCTAAGCAAAACATGGACGTCTGTTTCAACATTGACTCCAAGCCAGGCCACATCCTGAACATGGTGACGGACCCTGGAACAGGTATTATTGAGACACTTTCTCAAACGTGCCTCAACTTTAATAACTGCTTTTATTTTAAACTTAATAATAATATAACTTAATGACATTCTTCTGTCCTCTATGTGGGCAAACAGGAATTGCTATAAATGCCCAGTTGGTGGGTGGAAAGAAGATGAAGAACAATAAGCTAAACACGTACTTTGGCACCATCTCCATATACTCTAAAGACGCAGGGGTAAAGGTGGTTGTAAGCACCAGCAGGATTGAGCTTATGGAGGGCAAAAACAATCACTCTTTCTCCTGGGCAGCCACCACCAATCTTAACCTTGACAGGTACTACAAAGTTTATTTATTAGTCATAGTAGATACTGAATCATTTGTAGCAGATACTGAATAATTAGTAGATATTAAATTAACACTTTAAGTGATTTTTTGATTGACAGTAGATACCAATACTTCTTTGTAGTTACTGAACAATTCCTGGTAGTTCCATAGTTACTACTATGCTGAGTTAAAGGTGTTTTGATTGAATGCTAAAAACTGTTTACAATTTAATCTTAAAAACTTTTCTGATTGACAAAATTTACATCTCAACATTGTAGTTACAAACAGTTTTTAAATAAATTGGAATTCCTTTTTAAGATTAGTCCGGTTTTAAGATTAATGACTTACAGTCATATGCAAAAGTTTGAACACTATGATTCAAAGGACTTGTTTTATTGATTTCCATATATCCCACTTCTTAAATCGCTAGGTTCAGTTAACATCACTGTTGCAGTAGGGAGAGCGGAGACAGAGGGAGGTGGGCAAGGGGCATTCTAATCAAATGTCTGAACCACCCCAGTTCTCTCATTTCAATGTGGGGGAGTAGTGGATCCCTCACAGTGCATGCTGAAAACATCCAAAGGGGCTATAATGCATCCAAAAGGGCTATAATGCATCCAAAAGGGCTACAACCGCTGCAAAAAACAGAGACGACACCTTCCGGCCCTCATATATAACGTCCTCCTGGCTTCTGTGACACCTTGACATTGCAGTGTCAGCCATGACAGCCCCACAAAATCCAGAGCCTTAAGCATTTCTGTGCAAATCTCATGCAGCATGTTGCCTTGTCACAGAGGAGCTCGCCAACTACCTTGAGCTCAAATGGTGAAACAGAATCTGACACCTCAGAAGCCTCTGGCCTTGATTCCTATGAGGGATGCATGTCTCTCAGGTTTAGGAGTTTCTCAAAGTGCTCCTTCCACTGAGCAACACTATCTTCATTTGAAGTCAGAGATTCTCCACCTTTGCTGCAAACAGCTTGAGCGAAGCCACTTCAACTGTTCTGAGGTCATCAGACGGTTGTCCAGAACCTCTTTGAAGGCAACCAAAAGTCTGCAATTAAAAAGCTTGAATTTCTTTAATAAAACACCAGTAACAACAGTCATTCTCATCATTAGTTTACCCTACAGTGTTAGATTATGAGCAGAAAACAAAAGGAGGCACCTAGTTAACCACGCAAAGTCAATGTTCCTGCAACAATAACATCTACAGATTATTAACTGTTTAAATGCATTAAAACCAATAGAGACACATGTGTTACAACATGCTTATAAGTCATTAAAGAATTTCTTATAATACATTATTACAGTCTAATGGCATGTTATTAGACGTTTTCCTTATGAAGCATTGTTACCACATTACAAAAAGCCATAAGCTCTTTTAAATCTTTTATATAAAGGGTTTATAAAAGTGCAGCCTTAAGTTGTTGCAACAGCAAAAAAATTATTTCTGTCAATGCAAAAGCTAATTTGTGTCTGTGCATGTGAAGCAGTTAGCTTTAAAGCAATGATAATAAAAGTCTGCCAAACTTTATCTTACACTATCAAAAAATATTACTACGATATGGTACAGTGGAAGCTGTAAAGTGTAAATAATAGGCTTGCAGTTTAAGAGGTTGAATGGCAGCACCAAATCTATTTTCTGGCTGTGCATGTAAGTTACCATTTGAATCTGTTATTAAGCTTTGAAACTTTAAAAGTAATTAAAAGTAATTCAGGGGCATTATTACATTTCCAGCTGTAAGTAAGTAGCATTTTTCTGTTTCTTTAAAAAGCTCACTAATTAATGCATGCATTACTTTCGGTCATCAGGGTGAAGGTGGCTATAGAAAAGGATCATAGGGTCACAGTGACAATTGATGACAAGATCTCAGTGATGGTGCTGTTGCATCGTGTCTGGAAGAAACACCCCTTTAACGTGGACTTCCTGGGATTCTACACACCCAACAACAACCAGTACTCCTCTCAGGTTCATGGCCTCATTGGTGGGTATAATTTTGTTTAAATAATGTTTTGTTTATTGAAGCATGGCCCTCTCATGGTTCTCTCACACGTTTGTCTTTCAACTTTCTTACTATTGATAGTAAATGGCACAAGTATTTTATGTATAAGGATGTATTTCAATCAAGTATTTTCAGGATATTGAACTGATGTACTACAACATTTACAGTGAGGTCAAAACATGAGACCAGATTAAAAATCTGGCAATACATTTCATTTGGAATTGGCAAGTGTTTTTAAAACAAAGGAAAGTTATGACAAGTGAATACAAGGTCATATTAGCAGTTTTCAGTCTGATCTTTTCCAGTAAAGATCATGTTCAGATTATACTCAGGTGGATTTGACCTGCTCATCTAAGCTTTCACACAAACCCGTGGAGTCTGTGCCAGCTTGAGTGCGTGCTGGCAATAAAGCAAAAGTAGGACATTAAATGACAAAAAATACTGAACCCATGCTAAAATTCATTAAAAAGGAATGCAAAATAGATGCATTTTCACTAGCGGTCTCAGGTCTTTTGGACCGCACTGTGTATTTTAAAGAGCCATCCAGCTCAAAACTAGCATTTAATTTTAGTTGTCAGATTATGTAGTATTCTGTAGCACAGCCTTACATCCCTCTCATCACTGGTTTGACAGAATTCACGATTATGCTTTCTTCCATCAACACACAACATAAACAGCCCCTTCTCAAATACACAGAGTAGGAGCAGTAGTTCCTTTAACTTTCTAAATGCACCATTTGATATGGGCTTTCCAAGTATTTAACCAGGAAATCTCACTGTTCAGACTACTGTGAGGCCACTGAAGGATGCAAGTAGACAACAGATGTAGCATTAATTATTTTTTTTACTTGAGCTGAAGTGTTCCTTTAATGGATATTATCCCTACATTGGAACAGAGGGATCATTTCAAATGCAAGTTAATGTGTTTGTGTTGTTGTAAAACAGGGCAGTTTGCGAACGAGCCTGAGGTGAAGGTCTTCAACGTGCATGAGGGAACAGAGCCAGAGAAGAAACAGGCCACCATGGAAGTAAAGGGCAATAAACTCACAGTCACCAGGTACCCCACACAGTTCACAGCAGTAGACCCCCACATTCTTAAGGCTGATTTATACTCCCTCTATGTGCGAAAATGTCTGCGTGCGTTTAAAGCGATATAACAGTCACTGCCCACAAACATGGTTGTTGAGCAACACTTCCAGTAGAGGGCAGTACTGAGCAAATCAAACATGGCGGCAGTGGAGGAGCTCGTAGTTCTGTATTTACTATATTTACTTCAAAAACAACAAAAAACTCTGCGCTGCGGTGAAGTTACATCATGGTTAAAATTTCTAACAACTCGCACAACCAAAAAAAAGCCCACTGTTTCTTCTTCGCTGTGTTCGTATGGAAGTTGGTGCGTCTTGCAGTGCCCCCACGGTCTCTAGCGGTATTGCTCCAACTCGCCCGTATCCGTAAACATACAAATTACGCACGAAATAAACGCAGAGTACGGACAGAAAGCTCAATGTGTATCCATATCCGTATTTAACGTAGAGTATAAATGAGCCTTTAAATCTTTGATACAGACTAAACGCTGTATTAGGTCTAGACATAAACTAAATGCTGTATATAAAGCCTAGATTCAGACTAAATGCTGTATAAAGCCTAAATACAGACTTAACACTGCATATAATGGCTGATTTATACTCCCTCTATGTGCAAAAATGTCTGCGTGCGTTTTAAGCGATATAACCGTCACTGCCCACATACTTGTTTGCAGCAGCTCCGTTGACATTGTTGTTGAGCAACACTTCCAGTAGCAAGCAGTTCGGAGTAAATCCAACTGGTGGTGGTGGAGGAGCCCCGGCGAAGTTACACCATGGTTAACATTTTTAACAACTCGCACAACCCCCACCGTCAAAGTCCCACCGTTTCTTCTTCGCTGTGTTCATATGGAAGTGGTGGCGTCGGCACGGTATTGCTCCGTCTCGTCCGTATCCGTAAGCTTTTTGAAAAAGTGCAAATTACACATGAAATGAACGCAGAGCACGGACAAAAAGATCAATGCGTATCCGTGTTTAACGTTGGGTATAAATGAGTTTTTTTAGGCTAACTCTACATTGGAAAAGCTGTGTAACAATGTAAATCTGCCATGTAACCTTGCTTGAAACTTACATGAAACTAAATTTTACTTGAACAGCATAATATAGTGGTGCAACCGTTGCCTCTATCTCAACTTGGTGAAACAAGTTTGCTGAAACAGTCCATTAATTCAATACAAACGTTATGAAACATACTGCAGGAATCAATTCCAGAATGAGAATTCATTTTCAAAAAGTTGACAAGGTTAAACATTGAATAAAGTATTTCTAATTTCTGAATAGCTGTACTTATTGTACTGTGATACATTCTAAATCTTTTATATTGAAGTTTATATAAAACTCTTATATTTACATACAACATGGGCTTATATAGGGTCACAGGACCAATTCCAGTTTATACAAACAGACATAGTAAGACAACGTCTGCAATGCATTTTTAAGTAAATGGCTGCTTTGTGTGTGTGTGTGTGTGTGTGTGTGTGTGTGTGTCACACAGGGGCTGGCAGAAAGATTACCGACATGACAAGAAGCATGGTTCAGAGGTTTATTGCTGGTTTATCCATAACAGCGGGAAAGGCTTCATTGACGGCCACTACAGCAACTACATCGTCCCTGACCTTGACAGCTTCCTCCCCCGTCTCTAAACATGTGTGCGAGTCTGTGTGTGTCGTGTGTTTGTTGCAACAACAGCAGAGAACGGGGTTGCCAGGATTTTGGCATTCTAAACAGGAGAAGAAGTTATTCATAAAAATGAATGTTTTTAATGTCTGTACAAGATATTTTATTAGAGAAATACATGGAAACAAGCCTGGATTCCAAGACCAAAGGGTGGTATTTATAGGCAAAATACCAGCAAATTTAATTGAATGTAATTAAAGGAGAGCACATTGTTCATACAGTATAGACATTCTCTTTTCTTTAAATGTAATTGTGAATCCATTCAGATACTTGTGTTCACATAAAACTACACTTTAAGTGTAGACTGTTTCTATTGTAGACGTTGCCTAATAAAATGAAGTAAAAAAGAAGAAAAAAAGGGGTCCTAAAGAACACTCTGACACAGTAGAGGCTTCCCAGGTTGAATGAAATCAGCTGTACAGTAAAAACAAACAGACAAACAGAACTGTTCAAGCCTGCTTGGAAAAATCTTCATACGCAACTCCCTCCACTTTCTTTCCTTTCATATGACCCTGTGGCAAACAAAGATACACGTTATATTCATAGTAATGAAGACTCTTACTGAGATAACATGTATGTGTGTTAACATAAACATGATATGTGATTCATATTTGTAAACACGTCTTAACAACTTTCAGTAAATGCATATTAACATCTCTAATAAAGCGTACCGAGTCTATTATGAGAGTGGCAGAGAATTTTTTCTCATTGATGCCCTCCAGAATGGCCTCTGCGTCTCGATACTGTCCATTCACAATCACCACTCGCTTACCTGAGAGGGGAAGGAAAAAAAAGGAGAAAAAAGGAAAATGTACTGCAATGCATTGATCTTAACAGACTATTATCAATTACAATAATATTTAGTATCTACTAAGGCTGCAGCTATCGATTATTTTAGTATCGAGTATTCTATTGATTATTCCATCGATTAATGAAGTAATCGGATACAAATATTTTTGCTGTATTAAAGAGCAATAGTCAATATAATAGATAAAACAAGACAGGTGTCTTAACATTTTATTGCTTAAATTGCATATAGTAAAATTTTAAAGACAACATTTTAGTAATTAGTATTATTACTATTTATTACTAGTCCTATATATCATACTACAAGTTCAGACTGGCTACTGTACACTCAGTTATTATGCTGAAGCTTGTACTACACTTGCTGACCCCACTTACTGCAAACAATCTAAACTGAATAATCTCGCTGTGTTGGATTTGGTGCGTTAGGGTTTGGGTAACAAACACCACCTGATATTTAGTTACTGTGTATTTTATGCATCACTGTGAGGAAGAAAGGTGTGTTTGTGATGGCTAGGTTACTTTCTTAACTAGCTATTACAAATAACTATAACATACACACTTTACTAGCCATCATCTCAACACGCCATCACACTGACTTAAGCTAAATGTTATGGTTACTGTGTGTCACGCCGCTCTGTGGACTGAACGTGTAGACTGAACCTGGACGTGTAGTTTCTGCTCAGATGCTGAAACACTGATGTCGTGCTCAGTTAGGAGTCTTATCAGTTTACTGGGAAAGCTCAGTTGCTTGCTTTCTGAATTTAGCTTCTTATTTGAATTCCCCGTTCCACCTTAAATGGTATAGAAGTTACATTCTGCCGCCTGTAAGCGCACGCTGTGCAACAGTAAAAGTCATCCGTGGTTATATTGGTTGAATAAATCTTCGATGCAAAGAATGATTTTTTTGGAATCGAGTTACTCAAGTTTCTCGAGTATCTACTCATTTTAGTTCAAACAAAGTTCTTGAGCTATTTTTAAACATGGCATAAAAGGCTGAGTGTATTGCTTTTAATGATCTGTAATCCACTTCCCATTCCCATTTTAATCAGAAATCACTCATACCATTTAACAGAACAATGGTAAACTAAAGATAATACTCATCATTGGGCTAAGAAACCATCCCAAACAATAGTGGAAACAGTTTTTGTCCTGTCCAAAAGTTGGGTTGTGGGTTGGTTTTCCCAGCAGATAAAATAAATGGATCTTTAATCTTTGATTTAAGGCCTGAGTTGAGGTGCTTGTTCCAAAAAAAAAAAAACCTGTTGTCTCTGACTGGCATGATGAAAATCTACTGAACCACTGGTATAAACCATAATTGCACTTGATCTTCTAGAAACACTGGCTAAGTATTGCACTTACACTGTATGGAGTCTTTTATTTATTCTCTTCTCTGTAGGTATTCCAGTCTTGCTAGGCATCGCACCGTGTCTAATCTTATATTTTGTTGTCTTCTTTCTAGGTATCAGCACTGGCCCTGTGTTTATGGCAGTGTCTCGAGTAGTTTAGATGTAAACCTGTCTGTACTAGATAGAGATACATACTCTGACTGAACACATAGCACTTATGTAAGTTGCTCTGGATAAGAGCGTCTGCTAAATGCCGTAAATGTAATTAAAAACCTAGATGACGGAAAATTTTCAGCAAATTGAATTCTTTGCCCCAAACACTAAAAGGATCAGAATTGCGTGAAGCAGCTTCAGCTTCTGAATTAAGTGATGAAGCTCTTAATACTACTTTCACTAACGCAGAATAGACATAAGCCCAGCTACTGGGAGCAAAGGTGAGTAATGACCTGTAGTCTAGTATAGCCTTGTAAAGCTAGAACTTTCACCATAACAAACCATGACGTATTATTTTGCCATGCCATTTCTGCAAATGCAACCAAAGAGTAACTAAATAAATAAAACCATCACAGGACATCACATTACTGAGGGGTAGTCTTTCAGTCAAAGTAGCAAATAAGTCTCCCACCCCAAAGTCAAACTCTTTACACCCTGATTATAAAACACTGGATAAAAGCACAGACAGCTGCTATGTGTTTACCAGGTGCTGGGATGACTGTCTCCAGATGGCTTTGGTCCAGTTTGAGTTTGTCTCCTGAGTCGATCATCTTCACCACAGCTGTGTATTTATCCTGCACCTCCTGCAAACACACACACTTATCACATATCCAGCAACAGAATTTACATACAACACAACACAGTCAATAAGTCATAGTTAGTTAAATCATTTCCAGACCTCTCCTCAAAGCAACCTAGAATTATTTGTAGTGATCATTCAGCATCTGGTTTGGCTAATAAGTACTTTGTTAAATCAGGTGTGCTGGTGACAGAGTTTAACAAACCAGTATGGTGGCAGGGAAAACGTGTTTCTTTTTTTTAACTGTATTTTGGTTTATCTGCATTTATTCCAATCTTATATTGCGTTTCTATCACTGACTGGTCAGGTAAGTGGTTTTAAATAATGTGCTGAGATGCTTTTTGGACAGTGCTGTACATGTTTGCCCCAAAAATAACCAGCAAGACTAGTTCATTTCTTCAGTACTTCAGTACCTTAATGTTGATAGTTCTAAAACTGTGACCTGCAAAATATTGAAATGTTGTAAGGCTTTAGCATTTTAGTTGATGCTGCATGAGGCCATACTGCCACATGCAAAAGTCTGGGCACCCCTGGTGAAATTACGTTTTGAAAATAAGATCCTCTACAGGGAACAAACACACTTCTGCAGAGTTAATGCACACATACTGCTTATTTGTTGAACTTAACATACTGAAACATGGCCTGTGCCAAAGCTAAGGCACATTTCAGACTGTTTCAGTGTTGTCCAATATGTCACATTAACTGTGCAAAAAATGTACAGAAACATGCCATATTTAGGTTTGTTCTCTACAGAAAATGAGACGCCATATTTGAACTTAAAATAAACAAAGTATTTTAGGTAATTAAAACTTTTTCATACAACTATACATGCAACAAGACCTGTCGCTAGCGTTAATAATAATAATTCCCAATCAGTATACAACCAGCTGATAAAAGTTCATTTACTAATACATTTTGATTTTATATATTTATTAGGGGTGTAAGAAAATATTGAAAATATCAGGATATTATAATTGGTGATACTGTATCGATTCTCAAAAACACAGTATTAATACAGATTCCTGACAGACAGTAAATCGTGTTGTATTGTGTTTAAACCTCTGACCACTAGATGTCAGTTTTGTAATCCATTTTCAGCTCAACTCCAACATTAACAAGCAGCACAAGGGTGCCACGCTATTGTAAGCATTGGCAAACCTGTTCATACAGTGGTGTTTCAATAGCAGAATCTGAAAAATCACAATATATCACTTTGCTTGCAGTATATCACGATATATTGAATTGTGACTGCTGTATCCTGATACGTATTGTATCACCAGGTTATTGCCAATACACAGCCATAATATTTGTAATTACAAAATAATAAAGAACGATCTAACACGCAGCATAAGAACAATAGTACTGTCCCAATCCCACCCCTATTGGCTACTGACCCGAATTATTGCTTTCTTCTTGTGGTATTTGTCTCCCAGTCTCTTGGTGATGACTTTCACAACAATATCTGGCCGTATCCAGTTATCTAACCTCACTGACTTCTTCTTCTGCTCTTCCATCTGTATATGAAAAAAATAAAGAAAATTGTTTGAAGAAATCAAATCAAACTGTGTTACACTGTACAAGCAGTCAACCCTCTACTGAGCTGGAGACCGACCTCCATGATCTCATCCAGTGCAGACTTCTTCTTCTTGTCTTTGGAGCTAGAGCTGTGTGAGGGGTCTTTTCTCTTTGCAGATGGGCCGACTTTAAGCCCACTTGGACCCAGAGATGCACTGTGAAATAAAGAGAAATAAAATAACCAAAAAAATGTACCATTTGTACATGTACAGTCAAGCCCCAAACTATGGACGCCCCTTATACATTCTTTTTCCTAAGTGAAAATAAGTTAACAAACGAAGGTGACAGCACAGATGAAGCTCGGTCTCTACAAACAATACTTTACATTACACATCACTGAAAGAAAAAGAAAAAGGAGGGGTGTACCAAAAGACAACAACCCTAAACATACAACCAGAATCACTTTATACTGGTTAAAGGTGCTTGCAAGCTAATCTCCCGCCCTAAATTCCTTTGAAAACATACATGAGACCCTCATAACACTTGGGGAAGTGAAGATGGTATGCCGAGCAGAACAGGCCAAAACGTAACCACAACCATGCAAAAATCTAATTACTTTCACTGCAGACATCATGAAGCTGCAATTGCTCACAAGGGTTGCGCAAACAAAGCACTGATGTTTCTCTTTTGTGTCTGAATTATTTTTATCTCCATCCCTTTTTTTAAAAACATGTCATTGATTATGTTCTTTTCTATTTCTCTTTCTATTTCTTATTTCTGTTCAAGATTTAGTTAAAATTAATTGTGTTAAATGTAAAGTGTTTATGTGTAAAGCATCTGAAAGCCTCTCCCACCCAGACCCCCACTGTAGATTTTAGTAGTTTCAGTAGTTTTAGAGGCAATACAACGTATCATACTGTACTGTGGCTAAGGCATTAGCTGGGGAACTCATTTGGAATGCATTTGTTTAGCGCTTCTAACTTGTGGTCTGAGACTCTGGAATGGTGTAATCGTCCAAGTGTTGCCCCTATTTTTGGTAATTGTAAATTTACAGATCCTAGCCTTAATAGACTAGCTAATATTTCACAGTGCAATTCTAAAGTCTCAAATGTTTTATTTTTTAAACCAGCGTAAGTAGTAAATACCTATAATTGGTTATGGGACGTGGGATATTGTTTGCATGCAATACGCAGTACTAATAAGAATAATGGCACTGATCCAATTTCAACCCTAATGGTGACTGGACTCATTTGCATTCTACATGTGTCCTATATGTCCCCCTATGTGTCTTGGCGATGACACTGATCACTGTGTCTAGCCATATCCAGTTATCTCGCCTCACCTAACTTTTCTTTGCTATTGCTTACATTCAATCATGCTATGACAGAGTGTTACCTGGATTTAGAAGGGCCTACAGAGGAGCTACTGCCCAAGTTAAATGCCACTTTCTCCTCCTCGTTCTCTCTCTTCAGTTCAGTATACACCGGCTCCTCCTGCCCATTAAGAAAGACGGTTAGAACAAAAAAAAAATGGACCTAGGAATCTTTGCAAGCATTTGTCTCACTCTCTCTGTCACTCTCTCTCACACACACGTGCACACACACCTCCGGCTCTCTGCCCTCTCTGCCTCGCCGCACTTGTTCTTCGATGAACCTGGCACTGCGCTCTTCATCGTCCAGATCCTGTTTCTTCTTCTTTTCCAGCTCTTCCTGCCTGCGGATTGTTTCAGGGTCCCGATCAATGTACTGAATGTACCAGCCCTTTGGTGTCTCATCCACTTTACATAAACCTACACACATACACAAGATAGATATATTCAACAGAGTCTCTCCATGGAAGGAGTATTTCATGTATAATAATTTTACAATAATACAAATAAAAAGTATGTAATCATTATTCAGAAACAAGTTTTGTGTGTGTGTGTGTGTATGTATGTATGTATGTATGTATGTATACCTTCTCTTCCTAGCCATTTAGTAAAATCTGTGAGAGTCTCCCACTGAGTGGAGTTCATGTGAACATGTTCCCGATTACTGATGTACTCATTGTACACAATGTTGTTGTGAACTCGCTTCGTCCCTGTTATTACACACAGAGAAACAGAAATGTTGTTCTAAACAATAACAAACAGATTAGATTTTCTGTGGGTCAATTCATCATGAAACATTCATACAGTACAACTGATAGAAAACATTTTCAAAAGGAGATTATGGTGATAGTAATAATATTTGGACTTATTTGTCAATCACTCAGGAGACAGAATCTCACCGAAACGTCTTCTGATGAGCTCCAAAAAGTCACTCTTAAACTCCCTATAAAGAAATAAAACAGTGTCATTATCTTCGGCCTTATTTAAAGCAGAGATAACATTGGAAATCTGGTAGCACAGAACTATAGAAACAAACTCACTCTGAAAAGTAGCTCATGAACTGGTTCGGATTCTCCGAGGCTAGCAGCAGCTGTCTCTGGTGGGACTCAGACATGCAGTGGCATTTAAACCCATTCTAACAGAGAGTGACACAGAAATAGAAGAATGGTATTAGTGCAATCTATGAACATGATCCTAATAATACAAGTAATAATGATAATTACAGTTTGGACTTGTTTTCATTGATTTCATGTTTTTTTTCTCTTATGCTTCTCTAAAGAAGGCAATCTGCACTTATTAACATATTTTCTCATATTTTATTTACACAACATACAGAACGCAATCGTAGTATTTAGTTTTTTTATGTATTTTGAATAAAGATGGACTGATTTAGTAGATTTGGGGGCCGATACTGATTACCAATCGTTTTTCAGCATTATGTTCTGGAAATGGTGAGGTGACAACATTAGAGGCAAAAGTTTGACTGCAGTGGATGAGAGAGAGAGAGAACTATGGAGTGTTCTGTTTACTGTGGTGTATGGAATGTTTCTACTTACAGTGGCAGAATGTTTCTTATTTAAAAACAATGAAATACTTAAAAATCAAAAGTCACAGTCAAAAGTTTGTCTAGCTAGCATTTGAACCAGAATCTACAGGGTCCTGAGACCAAGGGGCCTCATACAGTGCTGCAGCAAACCTTAATACGCAAATATGACTCTATGAGTTCTGAGAAGTTAGAGATACATCCTTTCATCGGTGCTTACTCACATTTTTAACTCTTCTTTATGAAACTTCTGTTTAGTAAACTTTGAAAAATTATTGTTACTGAATCACTTGATTGTTTGTCTGTAAAGAACTTTGAACAAAATCAAAACAAACTGATCAGACAACAAGGAGGACACTATCCTATACAATAGAATGTGACCATAATATATCTAAAACTATCAAACATATCACAACAAACTACCGCCAATATGTGTAAACCTGAAGAAAGAGGTGGCTGAAGTTAGCTTCTCAGTCTATTCGCTGTTCCACCTTAAATGGTGTAGCTGTAACTTCTGAAACGTTTAAGGAGGAGCGGGGAATTCGAAAAAAGCTAACTTTAGAAAGCAAGCAGTTGATCATTAACCAGCAAACTGATAGCGAGTCTGAGTTTTACGGTAACCACCTAAAAATATAAAAAAAATCATGACTCAGTCTTACAAACCATTAAAACGACAACCAGCAAAACATAACGCAACTCAGTCCACAGCTAGGATAATACGTTTTCGAAACATGTAGGTGAGAGATTTACAGAAACACAGCTGACTAGCTGAGTTAACTTACTTCATCTCGACATTGTTTCTGACACATCTGACAGTACCAGCGCAACTTCTGAAGACCTTTCGCTTTAATCCTGTTACCGATCGCCTTCGGACTTAGAAAATCAGCTTTCCCCATTTCGAAGACCAATTATAGACACAAAAAGCCGAGCTAGTAATTCAGCTAACGTGTTTATGAGTTACAACGACGCGGATTCGGCGCTATGTTCTCCTGCCTCACCGATTTGTTTGTGTGTGTACGTGCTCTACGTCATCATTTCTTGTGTAGCTGTCATAGGCGGAAATAAAGTCGTGCCTTTGAATCAGTCATGTTTAACAAATTGGTCGAACCGATTCACATATCTGACGGGATCAGATTTATGCGATTTCAGCTGTTTCCGTCTAAATTACGAATAAAATAATAATAACAACAATTAAAAATCTTTTGGAGTCCAATCACACATTTCATTTTATAATAAGACAAAATAAAATAAACATATTAACCTGTATATACAGCACTATCAGAATCAGAATCGGACTTTATTTGCCAAGTATGCTCACACATACAAGGAATTTGTGTTTGGTTACAAAAGCTCACAGTGCACGATAACGGACATTACAGAAGTAGCACACCCAACCTACACACACACACACACAGTGACATACACGCACAGACACACCTGTAAACTTAACATGTGCAAAGTTGTATGTTAAAAGTAAAGTGCTACGTAAAGGACAGTGCAGACAGAATTAAATAGATATAAGAAGATTCAAGATTCAAGAGTTGTATTGTCATATGTACAGCAGAACAGACAGTTACACTGTACAATGAAATTCTTACTTTTCTGTTCCTCCATTCACCAATAAATAAAAATAACAAAAAAGAAATAATAAAAAATATATACAATATATACAAAGTATAATAATATAAGTTAAGTAAATAAAAGTATTTTATAGTTAAAGAATAAAAAATAAAAAATAAAAATTATATATATATATATATATATATATATATATATATATATGAAGAACAGAAGAGTCACTGGTGGAGACGGTGGTACAGAGTGTTCTGAGACTCTATCAGATAAATAAAAGTGCAGTACAGAGAAAGAAGAAAGAAGAGAGTAGAAAGAAGAGTGAGAGAACATGCAAAAGTCTATGCAAAGGTCATCTGTTTATGGGTTGAAGTCTGGTCATCAGCATATGAGTACAATAAATACAAATAAACATACCTTTTATGATGTGCTCTCGTGGACACGCCTAATTTAACATAATATAGAATAAATTAAGCACACATTGACATACTTAGCTTTGTTAATAATTATTATTTATTATTATTTAATAATGCTTCATTTAGTATAATATTATCTAATACTAAGATTATGACAGATATTTGAAACAAAAAGTCTCCTTATTGTAATTCTCCTGATAACGAGTCTTTGGGAATGATAGTTGTTCGGTTCTGAAGAATCGGTTCAGTGATCTGAATTTAACGTCACTGTAGGACTCGACATTTTGTCGGCTCTTTGCGCATGCTCAGTGCGGCCAGTCTGACCTTCATTGCAAGCGAACATGTTCGCCAGGGCCAGCGCGGCGGTGTTCCTGCCCCAATGGTAATGTATTAAAAAACCTTTCTTATAGGTTCCTTTATACGTTACACGTTGCAAATTGGCTTTGTTATGCAGTCAGTGTGTTTAGGGATATATCTCGGGCGATAATTGAGTGAAAACCTTTGCAAGGACGTGCCGGTCCCGGTAGGCCGCATTAGCTTAACGCTACAGACTTCAAGCTGGAGTGGATGAACTTCACCGATTTGACTGTCCATAAACAATAGTTCTCTGACCTAGCTAACAGTTATTTTTATGTAGTAAAATAATATCTGGATGAGTTTATGTATGCATAAATGGAAGTTGTTAGGTTTGCCAGTTTGACCTGTTTGTGTTGGACACATGCTAAATAGCAGGGACACGGATTCGGTTCATATTTGAGAACGTGTACATGTAAATGCGCTGCTTTATATGTGTTTACGCAGCACATTCTGCACTTCAAACGTAAAACTAGGAGTAGTTTCTAATGTCAGGAAGTGGAAATCTTTAAGTAACTGTAATCACTTTAATCTGCTTGTTGACTCACTTGTTCATTGAGTGAATCCCTCTTGTTGCAGTGGGCAGGTCAGGACCATGGCTACCTTGAAGGACAGTAAGTAAACCCTAATAGTGACCATGTTCTGTTATGACTGCCTGATTTGGCTTAATGTTTTCTAATATGTCTAATAGCTTTTGTCTGCGTTCACCCTCAGTTGTATAGCATATTGACTGGAAGCATGACCTGGTGATGTATGCCTACCACTTATAATGTCCTTGAACTGTTTTGATCTTTAGTCACCATTCGGTTGAAGTCTGTCAAGAACATCCAGAAGATCACCAAGTCCATGAAGATGGTGGCAGCCGCTAAGTATGCAAGGGCTGAGAGGTCCTTGAAGCCGGCCCGTGTCTATGGCACTGGCGCGCTGTGTAAGTTAGCAGTCCTAAGTAAAATGAAGCCTTCCCTATAATTATCACAGAAATCATCTAGTCTAATATTTTGGGTATGCTGTGAGCATTCTGACAAATGAAGAAGCCTTTCTGTGAATGTCTAGGTGCATAGTGACCTTTACATGATCCAACAAACGCAAATCATCTTGTTACACATCATACAGGCCAACCATTACTCACATTAAAGATATGTTATAGTACATAGCAAAGAACATTGCAATCAAACAGGTAGCTAATTAATCACTATACAACATTTAATCCATATGGTGTCCATAAAGTCCTAGATATTAGAATCAGAATGTATGGCCCGGTGTAGGATTTGTGCAAACAGGCTTGACCTGCCATATGAAATAATGAACAGAGGCACAGAATTGGTTTCAAGGACTTTGTTGTGTTGTGTGTTGAAGCGCTGTATGAGAAGGCTGACATCAAGGCTCCAGAGGATAAGAACAAGCACCTGATTATCGGAGTGTCTTCTGATCGTGGATTGTGCGGTGCCATCCACAGCAGCGTGGCCAAAGCCATGAAGAATGAAATCGCCAGACTCACTGGTGCTGGCAAAGAGGTCATGGTGGTTAATGTCGGAGACAAGCTCAGAGGCCTGCTTTACAGGTATGTTTTGTTTCTTTCTCTGTATCTTTGTGCCTGTTTAGTTAATGCACTATTGCACTATTAGTTTTCCCAGAGCACGTTGTGTAATTGAATTTGATTGGCCAGTTGGTTCAAGATTTAAAAATCTGTATAATGTCCCAAATTTGTTCATATATTGCTATATTGAAACGTGACATTCCAGCAACTCAAATCAAATCAGTAATCACTGAAATGTTATAACTTGCCCAAGTAAACTAATCCAGCTTCAGTAAAACTTTAGTCTGAAAGTGTTAATCACATGTACTGAACTAAAATGTTTCCTGGATTTTTATTATTTTTTTTTTTTTTTAAATCCATATTTCAGGACCCATGGCAAACACATCCTCATCAACTGTAAGGAGGTGGGCAGGAAACCCCCTACGTTCACTGATGCTTCTGTCATCGCCACAGAGCTGCTGGACTCAGGCTATGAGTTTGACCAGGGCAGCATTGTCTTTAACAGATTCAGGTCAGTGCCTTGCATAACGCAGTACAGTGTTCTCCATGTACTTGCCTGGGGGGCGTTTGGTGCCCACGATGCACACCTGTTGTATCTGTAAAGTAAATATTTTTAATATTTTGTACATTAAATCACATTTCCATAAAGTGATCAAATATTAATTTCTAAAATATTTGCTGAATAACACCCAAACTGTGTCGTCATACGACATAATAAAGTATCCAGGAGCTGTAGCTAGGAAACTTGGCCACTGATCTAATCATCTGCAATTGTCTAAATTGCCCATCGGCTTATGTCTGTCTGAAAATGACCAGCAAATACTCATGACAGGCTGCTGTTAACATAAAATGCAATGCTGGATGAAGCTAATAGATTGTAGACTATTAGGGACCATATCAGTCAACAATCCAGTAAAATGAAATAATGCAGTGAATGTGTTCAGAATTAGATTAAAGTGGTTCTTTGTCTGCCTTGGCTCATTATTATTATTATTATTATTATTATTATTGTTGTTGTTGTTGTTGTTGTTGTTATTTTGTTATTGATTTTTTTTATTATTATGCAGGTCTGTTATTTCATACAAGACAGATGAAAAACCCCTGTATTCCATGGACACAGTTGCAAGCTCAGGTATTACTCAACCATGTTTTCAGAATCCACAGCTGTTGAACACGTGCATCACGTCTAAGGTTAATATTAAGTAAAGTATTAATTACTTTTTAATGCAGAGAACATGGGCATCTACGATGATATTGATGCTGATGTGCTGAGAAACTATCAGGAGTTTGCACTGGTCAACATCATTTACTATGGGCTGAAAGAGTCCACCACAAGCGAGCAGAGTGCTAGAATGACTGCTATGGACAGCGCCAGCAAGAACGCCTGTGAGTAAAGTTCTGTTAAACAGCACACTGTTCTAGTTATTTAATTTGTTTTGTAAGATTCTTTAGGGGAACAAAACAGGTTCTTCTATGGCATCACTCAAATATGTACTTTTTCTTGGTTTAAGTGTATAATTGTCAGTGATTTTTTTTTTTATATATTTAAGAAGGAAAAACAAATGTATTGTTTTTGAGAAGAACTGTTTAAACTGTATAAATTATAATAAGCTCTGTGCTTTTACGATCTCTGCTCAGTTTGTTACAAAATGTTCACACTCATGTAATAGTCAGCTGGTATTTTCAAGTAGTGTAAAAACAGAAGACAGGACAGACGGTATTAAGGTAAAATAAATTTGACAAGTTGTTACACCCCTCTTTTCACCTTCTCCTCTTTTACAGCTGAGATGATTGATAAGCTGACCCTCACCTTCAACCGCACCCGCCAGGCTGTCATCACCAAGGAGCTGATTGAGATCATCTCTGGAGCCGCTGCTCTGTAAGCTTTTGCTTTTTTTCCCCTGCTCAATCTTTTAACTATTCACTCACTTATCTTTTGTGCTCTCCTTTATTCTTTCACTCACTTAACTTTGTTCTCATCTTTCATTGACCTTTTTCTATTTACACGTCTATATCCTCACTTACTTTTTTTTCTGCTTTGATCTATCTGCATACATTGAAACATCTATAAATCCATTTATTTATCTGTGAGATCATATTCAGGAACTCACACTCATTTTACATTATTTATAGTTATTTATTCACCTTTCCCAATCACATGCATATATTAATTCATTTCATTTTCTTTTTGTCAGGCATGCTAATATTTATACAAATCTCTTTCTGGTCTTCTTTTTTTTTTGTTGTTCATCTGCTCTTCATTTATTTTTCTCCTTCTGTCTACATTCACTCACTCAATATGTACTCATGTCTCTCAATCCACTCAGATACATTTATTCAGTTATGTCTGTTGGCATACCTCCATTCCCTCACTCATTTGTCTGTTCATGTTCACTTATCTTAATCTGTTCATATTTAGAGGCATAAAAAAATATCAATCTACTTCAATATCGCAGTGTTATGTTTTGTGATACTATGTCGATTCTTAATCACAGTACAGATTTTTAATTATTAGTTTAAGTACAGTTTTATGACAGACAGTGGACCATTTTGAGTTTTGCTTAAACTCCTGACTGCTAGACTGGAGTGTATCCTCAGCTATTAGACTATTTCACACCATTGTAAACAAGTGGCTTAAGGGTGCACTGCATTGGCAATCTTTTGTATATGGTGGTGAGGTTTTTATACTCTGTCAGTTTGTCTAAAATTATTATATTTATCTCAATATGTCATATTTCCAGGCTCTTGCCGCACATACTCCTAATCATTACATTTGATCTGTCTCTATCTGCATACATGTATTCACACATGTTGTTTATTAATTTAAAGTAATTGCATTTGTTCATTTCAATCATGTTTGTGATCAATCTATTGTTAACATTGGTGTGTGATCCATACTAATCTCATTTTGTTTCATCCCCCCCTCCACCCACCCCCTCTTGACTAACTCCCTTAACTTGCATGCATTCATTTCTCACAGTGATTGAGGCATGACAGAGGTAAACTGTAGTGTAGCAAAATATCAACCTAACTGTGGGTGTGTTTGAGTAGTATGGACGCTGGTATACAAGAGCCACCATTACATACAACTAATAGAATATCTGTATACAGCCCAGGTTCCAAACTTTGTTAGTATATAGATGCACAGATGGTTCTTGTCTAGCTTTCAGCTGCTAGCATTGTTTTTAGCAATGCAACATACTTTTGTCCAAAATAGTATTGGATAAGACGTGTGTGTGTGTGTGTCTGTATGTATGTGCGTTAAATTATTTTAGGTCCATAGAGGATACTGGAAAGATGCCTTGTTTTACTAGAACTCATCTGTCTTTCTTTCTATCTCTCTACAGATAAAAGAGGACCCATGCAGACCCTCACTATGGTTCTGAGCAAAAGAATGCGTTCCAGTTCACTCATCTGGCGTCAAGTTGAATAATGTTTGTGCTTCTGTTTGTAAGATATGAGTAAATAAACCTCTTACATTGACATCCATTGTAGATGCCCCGGTCTCATTTATCACTGTGGTATCAACTACCAGTTTTTTTTTCTTTCCTTTTATTACCAATTTCAAGTCCAGGCTGGACTTTAAATAGATTTGTGGATGTATTCAATAGTTCTTTGGAGCGTTGACCCAAACCGTGAATAGAAGATCCAGTGGTGATTTATCATTCACTGCATTTTAGTCTAAAAGCTGTCTTAAATTTAGAAGAACTAGTCCATAATGTAAAAGTTTTTTTTCCGTTAGGTATGGACCCAAGTCAAAAATGATTTAGGAACCTTTCTGCTTTACATTTGTCTTAACTTAATTTTTTTCCCCATATTATTATTAGTAATGAACATATCTTTCCATTTTTGTTACCTTTATTCCCGTCTGGGTGTCAGAGGTTATCAATACAGAGAATCTCTTTGAAATAAAGGCTTGACCTAAAAACAATAATGGCTTTAGTTTAATCCCATCAGTGAACTTCCTCCAGCACACCTTCTTTTTGATTAAAGCAGTGTAAAGTTACCCTGAACTGATTACTGACTAACTCAGCTGACTTCATGGCCCTCTCATTGTTGCTTTATAATAATTGGCAATCAAAACAAGTTTAGCCTCTTCATTATCCGTTTGCAACCTAAGCCCCTCCATCTTAGTAAACACTAGCGAGTCGGCCGCAGAGGTATCAGATTCAGTGGCGCCTACATGTGAAGGACTTGTGGTGTTGAATGACTGCGGTTCAGTGAGGGTGACTTCTAGGGTCGCTGAATGTGGCTCAGGGAGAGGCCCCTGTCTGATAGCACTGCACCAGGGGGAAAGTTTGTTTGGCCAGATGGCAAGTCATTATTTAATCATGTGCTACTGGATCCTATATGGTGAGGTGCTTGATGCAAGCCCTTGTGAACTATGCCTTTTTTTAGTATGGTGGAATACACTGATTAATCAACTGTGACTACTGACCATCTGTGCCAAGTAATGTACTTGATATACACAATATGCCCAACGGTACATGGACATGCCCACTATGTACTGATTTCAAGTGTTTTAGCCACACCCATTGCTGACAGGTGTATAATATCAAGCACATAACCATGCAATCTCTATAGACTGGAGCTAAAATCATTCTGGGCACTATCATAGGTTGCTAGATTGGCCCAGACAAATCTCAGTGCTCAGTATAGTCAAATGAAGCATCTAGAAGTAACAACAGCTCAACAACAAAGTGCTGGACCATGTAAACTCACAAAGACACCTAGTGCTAAAATGCATAGTGTATATAAACTGCCTATCTGTTGCATCACCTGTTACAAGAACTGTGTTAGAAGCTTCACGAAATAGGTTTCTATGGTCAAGCAGCTGCACACCATGTGAAATACCAAGCACACAACTGAACTCTGGGCAGTGGAAATGTGTTCTCTGCAGTCACCCTTCACTATCTGGCAGTCTGATGGATGAATCTGGTTCAGGATCTGCACTCAGCGCTTTAGTTCAGTTAAAGGTGACGCTAATGCTACAGTGTGTGAACATATTCGAGACAATTATGTATTTCCAAAACTTAGAGAGAGGTAACAATTTGGGGAAGTTCCTTTTTCTGTTCCGGCATGACTGTGACCCTGTGCACAAAGCTAGACCCACAAATATGTAGGCTAATGTGTTTGGTCTGGAGGAACTAAAGCCCTGACCTCCACCACGCTGAACTTTTATTTTAGGCCCAGCCTTTCATCCAACATTAGAAACAAAAGAACTGCTGAGGGTTTTTTTTCTTTTTTTTCAGCAGAAGCATTCAAAAAATGGGAGAAACTGAGCATCTTAGGTTTTTAATGAGAAGCCGGCAAGTCATAGTCATGGCAAAAAACTGAAACACAGACTGCTTCCACACTGACAAAGAAGTTAAGATAAGGCTGCATACTACCATTTACATATAATCAAAGAAGCAGGACTGAAGGAAGATAATTGAGGATTCAGGACTGGTGAAGATACAACACTCATAAAACCTGGAATACCTGAAGGCCCTTATAAGAAAAGGTAAAGATCCACATGAAAAGATGGGACTTCAGATGAATATGAAGAAGACTAAGGTTATGTCATCTGACAACAGGAAAGACTGCTAACTTTACCACTGATGAAGAAGTTAAAATTATGGACAGCTTTTGTCTACTTTGATCAATTACAAGAGATAATTGAGCACCCAAGAAAAAAACCGGCTTAAGACTGGCCTCGGCAGAGGGACAGCATGAAAAGATCAGATGAGTATTGTCCAGGCTATGGTCTCTGTATGGAGGTGAAATCTGGAAAACTGGACAAGAACAAACTAAAAAGAAGAATAATTCATTTGAAAGATGATGCTGGTGAAGACTTCTGAAAGCCCTCGGGCACCGAACAAAACAAATGGACCCTCATCCAAATCATGCATCACCTCCCAGATTTATAGATTTATAGAGAAAGACCAGCAACACGAAAGATGGATAGACTTATTTAGAAGACGGACACCCAAACAGAAGATATCATGTTCTGAAAAAAGAAGAACGCTATCAATCTAGTACACTTAATAATAAGAACCTGGCGGAAATTAGGTTCCATGCAAACTAGCTGGTCCTGACTTCTTACTCTACCTGACAAGTCTTTTGCTTAAATGTAATGTTTGAGTTAACAATATAATTAAGGCAAACAGAAGAGCAAATAGAGGAAATCCTCTTCTCTGGTTCTACTTTAGTTTGCTAAGAAAAGTTTGCGAGCTCACCCCCACGCTGCCGCATGGGTTTGAATTAAGGCTAAGTAAACGATTGCTACGAAATCGAGCGGTCATGTCGAGTGTCTTTTGTGCGCATGCTCAAGATCGATTGTTCGGCGATCAGTTCAGCGAGAGAATGATGGCGCCTGCTATGGAAGCGCCAACCTCCCTATTCATCTAAAGCACCTCGGGAAAACATCAGCATCAGCAGCAGCCGCCGCGCCTTCAAGCGTCTCCTTTTAAACACAGATATGTCGGGCTCGGCTCGCTGGGGTTGAGAGATGTGTGAGAGTTATGCCCGCTCGCTGCTGCGGGTGTCCGTGGCGCAGGTCTGCCAGGCGCTGGGCTGGGACGCCGTGCAGCTGTCCGCCTGCGACGTGCTGTCCGACGTGCTGGAGAGATACCTGCAGCAGCTCGCCAGAGGCTGCCACCGCTACTCAGAGCTCTGTGAGTACAAATACGTGCTGAGGTAAAAGGTGAATGTCTCTTATGTGCTGCTTTCGAAGCGGAGAGGAGCAGAGCAGCTCGCCACCTTCCTTCCTGCCAAACGGGTGCTCTGTTGGGTTAAAGTCAGTGTGGACGTTTTTGTGGAGTTTTTTGCGCCACTGCTGTATTTAGCAGCTCCACAGAGCTCTGTTCATATAAAGGCAGGTGGAAATTAGTGCTTAGCGTGGATATAGAGGCTAAATGCCTTTTAATGTCTCTTCATAGCGCCGGTGTTTATGTGCAGCAGGCTGCCAGCTGCAACTCTGAGCTTTAGTGTTGGGTTAAAGTCGATGTGGAGTTTCGTTTGAGATTTGGAGCTCTATTGCAACCTTCAGCAGCTTTCTAGAGACTTTGTCTGGTAGTGATATGAGCTTTGTTAATATGAGTAGACTTTATTTTAAGTCTTGATTGCCGATAAGTAGAGATACAGCGCGAAGAGTAGATGGAACAACACCAAAACAAATATGCTGTAGCAAACTAGAATCACTTACGTTCTGGTATAAAATAAAAAGCCAAATGTGCGACAATGTCACAGATGTTGTAATCATAGCGTCCCTGACACTGAATTCCTTTTTATTTTGTGTTATTTGACACACACTCCGGATAACTGCTTTCACTGTTTACATCGTTAGCCTGCTGGCTAAGCTAACTAGCTTACATACAGTGCTAGCTTGCTAATGTAGGCTAAGCTAGCGCCTAACAGTCTGCTGCTGTGCCTGAAATAGTTTTTTATGATAAGAAATACTTTGATAGTATGCTCTTATGTTATTACATTTATTGAAACGCGACAAAAGAGGTTATGATATCTTAGCTGTATCGTGTTGTTTTAATTTGAGCACTAATTTAGCTAACATGCTAAAGTTAACGAGCAAAACAGACTAACTTACTAATCTTATTAAACACCAATTCCCAAGATATATAACGCCGACATGTTCTAAGAAGAGGAAAAAAAACTAGTATATACATTGTTTTACCTCTTTAGCTCATATAAGGACAAAAGCAAATAAGTTTATGCTAATATTGCAGCGTAAGATGCTGATGCTGAGGGTTGCCATAGAGATGGAGGCTGCATCTGTATAGATAGCCTGATTTGTGTGTGTTTTAAATTAGTAGTGCATCATTCAAGGCTGTAAATGCAATTATTGAATGTCATATTCGGGATGAACAGAGATTTATAAAGAACTTTATAATTTTAAAACACTGTTTCTAGTTTTCATAGTCATTTGAGTGAGTGTTTGTCATTCAGTTTTGTGTTTATCTGTTTTTATTTCCTGCAACAATTTTGGTATTTTTTTCTTTTGATCATTTTTGGATGAAATATTTAGATGAATGAAATTGTGGTGCATGTCTGGTTGACACTGTGGTTTTGGTACACCACTTTGTTCATAGTTGAAGTGAGTTAAGCATTTAATTTCGCTCCTGTTCACTGGAACCGTCAAGAAACAGTCTCAGTCAAAATGGCACTTTTAAAATTGATATTCTCCGAGTCAGTTCTTTTAGTTTGATATGGATTTGATGTTGTTTTTCATTAAAAAGTCAAGGTTGTTCAGTGTAATTGTGTAGAACCTGTTTATGTGTTACACAAGGAACAAAGGCTGTGATTCATCTTGACTAAACCCAATATTTTTGGGAGTCATCAGTCAGACTGCACACTCACCTCGTCATTGTAGAATATTGGTCTTGTACACTCATTTTCCATTTTGCCAATTTGTTCTTTTTCTCCAAAGATGGACGGACAGACCCTGGGCTGAGTGACGTCGACCAGGCCTTTGGGCTGATGGGGGTCAGCGTAGCGGAGCTGGAAGACTACATCAACAACCTTGAGCCGGTGGCCTTCTCTCAGTCCATCCCTCAATTCCCCATCACTAAGAGCAGCGTGCTGCAGTTCCCCGCAGCCGGCTTCGAAACAGACGCCCGTAATGCCCTGCGTGGGGAGAGGAGAGAATTCATCCCAGAATACTTTCCTCCACTTGTCTCACTGCAAGAAGGTATGTACTGTGTTTTAGGAAACTGCATCCACAGAGTAAACGTCTGCCTTCGCCTGTGTCTCCAACTACTAGCTATGACAGCTTTAAATGATCAGTCACATATAATTGTCCTTAAATTTGGTCTGCAAATCCTTTTTTATTTCAATATATCAGGGGTTAAATGTTTGTAGACAAGATGTGACCCGTTACCCAGCATTGACTATATAAAAGCTTAGGTTGATGCTTATGGTATCCAAAATAAATTAAATGTAATTCTGCATTTAGGAGAAATCCTTAAAGTAATTTAGTTAATTTAGTAAAGTTTATTAGTAGTTTTTCTAATTTATAAATTAATTTCCTTAGGGTATTTATTAATGTTACATGGTAGATTGGAGGTTGTTTCAGAATAAAAAAAGAAATTAAATTATTAAATAAATCCACTAAAAAATTAATTGACTGCACAATAACTTCACCAGGAAAAATGAAGTTATCACAGTAAAGGTCCTGTATACGTCTATTATTATGTAACTGAAGTCTTAATGTTTAAAAAGTGCTTTGCGTATTATTAATAATAGTAAAAATATTAATAACAGCAATTATTATAATTATATTATTATTGTTATTATTATTATTAGTAGTAGTAGTAGTAGTGGTAATAGTGGTAGTTGTTATTTGTGATGATAGAAGAATTGCTAGTGAACATTGACTATGATCTGCTTAAATGAAAGCATATGTTATGCAGTTAAAATTCATACTTAAGTAAGTTATATAAGTAACTATTTATTTTTGGCATTTTTTTTTAAACGGTTCCCTGTAGAGAAGACCACCTTCATAGTGGCAATTTTCAGTCAGGACCCTTGTTCTAGTTGACCATAAAAGTCCATAAAATCCTCAGCCTATATTATACCTACCTATATTATATTTGCATGATCATGTTATTAGAAATCTTAAAAAGCTGCTCTTGCGTTGATGTCTTTGTGATGGCCCACCCTCCACCTAGCAACAACACTGATATGTATAAAAACTCCCAACAACAACACCACCAACACCAAAATGATACCATGCCAACAGAAGTCCTGTGGTGAATGGAGTAGCGGGGGGCTGATGAATTTTGCAGCTGCAGATGTGCGTATATCTGCAATTGTAAATGTAAAATGTGCACCTATTTGATAAGTTGCTCAGATAAAAGTATTTTTAATTTGGATAACAGCTGCATTTAATAAACTTAAAATGTAAAAAAGATGATTATTATAATTGATTAATCTATTAACCTTTATTTAATCCATGTTTTGCTTTTCACTCGTACCGTCATCCAAAGTTCTATCTGTGTGATTTCGTCTTTGATGGTCTGCTGAAACAATAATATAATAACACTTGATCACGTATATTTCATTTTTTTATAATTACATGTGAACCTTATAGCGTATTGTAGAGTCTTCAAATAGATACTTATAGCTCCAGCACTCCTTACAATATACCCCCCAATACATCTCACACTGGTTAGGTAAAATATTACAGTGATGGTGGTGAATAATGAGACAGAGCTAAACAAGTCACTGTTTATTAGTGCTGCCAGTGTTTGCCTCACTGTGACTCTTCTTCTCATGTAACTCGTCATGCAGGCTTATCAGCGCTGCAGATTACAGTCACGGTTTTAGTTGTTTCTCTGTGTTAATAATGGCAAATCTTTTTGTAACAAGCAAACGACAAAAATATATGAGAAAAAGTGAAACTCAGTTGGTGTCTCTCTGATAAATAGCATGGAGGGTTTTCACAATAATTCTAATTTCCAGTTTATAATGTTTAAATTATTTTTTTTTCCCCGGGGAACTGACAGCAGTTCGGAATTGTAATGTGGATTATGCGTTTATACGTCAGCTGTGCATGTATGGTCATTGCTGTGTGACAGTTGACTGTTGACTTTGATGGAGTAGTAAGATTTCCTAACTTTAGATAAATAAATCAGAGTAAATCATGTTATCAGGCAGACTCTTGTAGTTTAGTCATAGTAAATGAGATCTATGCGAGTGTTTTATCAGAATCAGAATCGGACTTTATTTGATAAGTATGCTCATACAAGAAATTTGTGTTTGGTTACAGAAGCTCACAGTGCACGATAACTGACATTACAGAAGTAGCACACCCAACCTACACACACACACACACACACAGTGACATACACACACAGACACACCTGTAAACTTAACACATGCAGAGTTGTATGCATGTAAGTGCTAAGTGCAGCAGTAAAGAACAGTGCAGACTGAATTTAATAGATATAAATATGAAGAACAGTAGAGTCACTGGTTTTTCCATTTATATTCTGTGTAACTGTCAGGCTCATGATGAGGAGCCTTGTGTTCTACTAGAGTGGGATGACAGTGTTAGCTGGAACCTAGTAACTCAGGTAGAACTCCAGAAGCAGACATTGAGACAGGCTGCAGGGTTTGACTGTTTGTACTTGATTTGTTGTTCTTGTTGTGACCAGTCCAGTAAGGCTGTTAACTGGGAGCCAGAAATGTCCTCAGTCACAGCCTAGTTCCAGATGTGCAATCAGCATGTAAAAGACTTTTACTGGCTAGGAAACAAG
Organism: Megaleporinus macrocephalus; assembly: GCA_021613375.1. NCBI lineage: Eukaryota > Metazoa > Chordata > Actinopteri > Characiformes > Anostomidae > Megaleporinus > Megaleporinus macrocephalus. The sequence goes on from CM038702.1 coordinate 23,154,305, forward strand.
TTGAAATGCCGATTCTGGTTTTCAAAAAAATGATTAATACTGGCTGTGCCAATAATCGCTCGACCTGTGGAGTGCAACCTGATCAGAGCGGATCTGTGTGTTGGGGATGGGGAACGTGTGTATGTAGTTTATGTGTGAGTGGTTTCTTGGAGAAGAGAAAGGGCGGTAGGAGAGGCGAGTGTGTGTTTCCATAGGGAAAAGACGGAAACGGTCAGGCCCACTGTCGGCATGCACAGGAAGCCGCACTCCTCCCTTCCAAAAAAAAACCCTAATCCCTCCTTCCTTTTCCCTCCCTCTCTCACCTGCTGCCGTCCTCCTGGACCCGCTGTCTGGCTCCCGTCCCGGCGTCTGGCACCACACACACACTCGCACTCCTTCTCATCGCACACACTGAGCGCTGCCAGTGGGTGGTGGAGAGGCGGACATGATCGGGGTTGTTTCAGGTTAGCCAGGAAGCTGACCGGCTGTGGGGTCCCTCTGTGTGTGAGAGACTGTAGTCAGGGCAGGGGGCCTAACTGGGCTTGGAGCCAGCACTCAGCTGGGCGCCACTTTGCCAAAAGAAGGAGTTTTTCTTTCTCTCTCTCTCTCTCTCTCTCTCTCTCTCTCTCTCTCTCTCTCTCTCTCTCTCCCTCTCTCTCCCTCTCTGTCTCTTTCGCTGTCTCACTCTTTCGTGTTTTCCTTCTTTCCTTCTTTCTTTCTTTCCTTATTTCTTTCTTCCTTTCATTTATTCTTTCTTACTTTTTTCTTTCTCTCATTTATCGTGTATTTTTTAATTCCGTACTGTTTTTACTCACTTTCTTAATTTCTTGTTCCTCCTTTTTTTCATATTACTTCTTCCTTCTATCTCTTTCTTTCTTTACACCCATCTCTTTTTCTTTCTTTCTTTCATTCTTTCTTTTTTCTTTCTTCCTTTTTTTTGCTGCAGTCCATTTTATTATTTTGATATGTATTTCTTTCTCTTTCCCTTTTTTGTCTTTCTTTCTTTCTTTCTTTCTTTCTCTTGCCCTCAATTTTTCAGTCTTTCAATTTTTCAATCTTTTACTTCTCTTTTATTTGTCTCTTTCTTTTAAGTTCTCTATCTTGCTCTCTGTCCTTCTTTTTCTCTTCCCCTTTCTGTTTTTTATGTCAGTTTCTTTCTTTCTTTCTTTCTTTCTTTCTTTCTTTCTTTCTTTCTTACCTTCCTTTTTTTGTTCTTACTTTCTTTTTCTTTCACCTTTACATCATTCCTATGACTTTCCTGTGTTTTTCTATCCTTCTGTATTTGTTCACCTGTGTGTCTATCATTGTCTTGTGCTTTCTTTTAGTCTTGCTCTCTCCTTCACTTTACCTCTCTTCTGTTCTTTTTCTTTTTCTCCTCCTCCTCTCTCTACATTGAATCCCACACACACACAGTCCACCTCCCCGCCATTAGAGTTACACAAACACTGTTATTTCTCTGTACTAACCGCAGACATTACATAAACCCACCGTGCGTGAAGTGCTCTGAAACAAAAAAGTGAGCTTTAAGGCCAGAGACCTAACGTACAACCTGCTGCACTTCTGAAAGCAGCCACAAGCTGGAGCTGTTTAACCACTAATGAGCCAAAATCATCCTCATTGGCGCTGCGGTGGCTGTGCATTCAGTGGACAGATCCAAACCAATACTGCGAAGAGTTTTAGAGAATTTAGAAAATAATTTAGATATTTGTACTATATAATAGTACAGTTAGAATAAATAGTACAGTTATTCTGTATAACAACCCAGCAAACTGCTAATGTATTCGCTCAGATTTTGATAGAATATGAAACATGCGTGTACGCACACACACACACACACACACACACACACACACACACACACACACACACACACACACTAAATTACATATAAAACAAAGAAATTGGTCAAAAGTATATATTGGTGTTTATATATTGGTGTAATGCTACTCTCTATTTAAATCATTCCTTATTTTCTAAACATTAAAATGTTCTCTTTCTTCAGGTTTGATTTAAATAAAAATCTGAAATCTGAATCAAAACACTGAAATGGAGAGGGTTATTCTCAGTCCTGTTCATGAAATATGCTAAGTCAGCCAGGCGTGTTCCTTCAACTAGGTTCCTTTAACTAGGTTCCTTTAACTAGGTGCTATTGTTTTTCGTTGTAACTTTTACTAAGATGTATTTGTGGTTATGATTCTTCACTGGGTCACAGAAACGCACGGGGTAGCTGTGATCTAGATGCAGCTTGTCATCCCAATCCTCCACATCAGAGGCGTGTGTGCAGAATCGCGCCTGTGTTATTTTTGGTTGTATTGGCAGAAACCATAAACCCACACTGTTGCTGACGTTACAGAAGATTCTGTTTCAGTCGAGGAATAGCATGTTAGTCACCTGAGAATGTTGAGGAATGAGCTCGTAGTAAATAAAGCTTGTGGAAAAGCACGACTGTGTTAATTTTTAAGCACTGTTTACAAGAGATTGTGTAATGAAACGGCAGTAAAGTCAAGCAGCAATAGAACAAGACACTAATGAATAGCTGGATCTTTTTTATTTTAACTACTTCCTACAACTGGACGTCAGCGCTACACCACTGGACCTCACTGCTAGAATTTTGTAGATTTGTGGAAATTAAAAAAAAGATTCAGTGGTGTTTGACATCACTAACATGAAGTGTGCATATACACTGTACATACGGCTGTACAGGACCAATCATTATCATGCATCATGTCAATCAGTTGCTTCATGTGTCAAAATATGATTTTTAAAGCATACTGTGGACTGTCAACTGCATCAAGACTGCTAAAAAGTCCTACTACCTGGCCTGGATGTAAAATGTTGGATACGAATTGTACTTGTATTCATAGTTTCTGATATTATTGTTAAATGTGATGCTCCTTTTTTTTAAAAAAAAAACAAAACTAAATATCAGTTTCCCATCACTGTGTATATCGTGAAATTGCCGCAATACCTGCTTGCGATGTAGCATTTTTTTCCAAATTGCCCACCACATACTAGATCTTCGGCATCAAGAGAACTCTAACAATTGACTGAAGTATGTTTTAAAAGTACATCTATAAAAACCAATATGAACATTTTTGTGGCTGATACTGATTGGCTGGCGGATTATATCAGTGGGACTTGAGTAGATTGGGACAATGAATAGATTGTCACACAGCTAAAAGCCTGAATTTTATCTGTCATTTTGATCTGTGTTTATATGTAACAGTACCAATAGACGTTCTGACGAGTTTGAGTTTCTGTAATGAATCTACGTTTCAGCAGTGGAAAAATTAGGAAAGTACAGGCTTTAACTGAAGGTAATGTTATTAACTTGTTGTGGGTCACCTATTTAAAAGACAGCACCTGTGCTGCACAAATTTAGTATCACAAAGTTGTATACATTTCATTTTATAATTCAAAAGTAGTTAAAGCAAAATCATAGCATGACATAACAGAGACTGCCATAGACGAGCTATTGAGCTAAAGGTACAGCTAACCAGTGCAACACTGAATACAGATAAAGACGTGTTGTCTTCTGCAGACTTTTTCATTTTTCTGATAAATGGATATTTAGACATGTCCTTAATAATATGTTCTCAACAGTGGTCAAGTATAGCATAACATACTTGCAATATGACACGACTTTTGCATTTAACAGTTCTGTTGTAACATAAAGTCAACATTTAACTCAGTTTTTCTCTGTGTATTTTTATCCTGTGATGAGATGTAACAAATACCCGATTAGTGATTTTCAGTATTGGAACGCTGGCTCTTCAAATGGTTCACCAAGAACTCGAGTCACCGTGAACATCTCAAGTTGTCAGACTGTCATACCCTATCAGAATCACATAGGCAAGTCTATTTGAGATCATATAAGCCTTTCCTTGACTCAGTAGCTACGTTGGCCCTGTAGCTTCAGTGGAAAACAAGAACATGACTGAGGAAAAGTGTGTACATTTGTTTTTTGTTGAAGTATCGCTTTGAATACAGATCAGCATTAGTTCTTGAAAGTTTTCTCAGTTGTCTGTTATTGGTCACTGAACCGTCCTCAGAGCCGTTTGGCTAAAAGAGATTGATTTTGAAACTCAGGGATAATTAAGCTGCTAATTAAGCTGTTACTGCTGATACTGTTCTCTGTACTGTTATTGTAATGAATTTGGCTCCGACAATGAACGCTGTTTTACCATTTTTGCCACAATACTGAGCACTGTGACACTTCTCTCACTATCTTTGTTGGTATCGAAGCTAAAACTGTGGTATCAAGACGGTTGTGTCTGTAACTGCTGGGTCTGAGACAGCGGAGCCGTGTCTGGGTTTCAGTCTGTAGGCGCTTGTTTGTCTATTGTGCGGGAGCTTATTGTTGTTTGGTCCTGAGGGAAGGAGGGATGGCAGGGAGAGAGAGGAGCGATTGCATCTGTACACTGAAATTACCAGCGATCACGCAGCCTGATAAAGACCCGCTCTATGCAGAGAGAGACGGTGCGAGAGTCATGGGGATGAATGAAAGCAGTCTCGGAATTTGTCTGAATTTTTTTCCCAGGAAATCTTGGCGATGCTGAAGTGTGGCCATGTCTTGGCTCGTCAGGCCTGTGGATTAGGTTTGAGTTCAGTAACATGTTGTAGCTTTCAGGAAAAAAGCAGATTTTCTTTAGCAGAAGAACTAACCTACAGCACCAACAAAATCCCCCTGGCATCCTAGTAAAACCAGAGAAAATCAGAACTAACCTACAGCACCATCCAAATTCTTCAGACTTTCTAGGAAAACCTGAGAAAATCAGAACTAACAGCACCAACAAAATACTCCTGACTTTCTAGTAAAACCTGAGAAACTAACCTATAGCACTAACTGCTCCTGACATCCTAGTAGAATTAGAAAATCATGACTAACCTACAGCACCATCAAAATTCTTCAGACTTTCTAGAAAACTTAAAAAAAATCAGAAGTAACATAGAGCACCAACGAAATACTCTTGACTTTCTAGTGAAATTAGATTAAATCAGAACTAACTACAACACCAACAAATTACTCTTGACTTTCTAGTGAAATTAGATTAAGTCAGAACTAACTACAACACCAACAAATTACTCTTGACTTTCTAGTGAAATTAGATTAAATCAGAACTAACTACAACACCAACAAATTACTCTTGACTTTCTAGTGAAATTAGATTAAATCAGAACTAACTACAACACCAACAAATTACTCTTGACTTTCTAGTGAAATTAGATTAAATCAGAACTAACTACAACACCAGTAAATGTCAAGGTTTATTGATATGCACCTGTTACAGCACAAAGCAGCTGTACAGAAAATCTGGGTCCAAGACCAACAATGAGCCAACCAGAGGTGACTGGCAAGAACGAACTCCCTCAGAACCTTGAGAAGAGCCAAACTCAAAAAGGGCAGCCCATCCTTCTCTGGTTGACACCGGATAGCAAAACAAGTAAAAATAAAATAAGAATAAAAACTAAATAATAACTTATGTATCAATGAATGTAGAGAAAAATGGCAGTAAACCGCTGAAGTCTCATCAGAGTAGCTCTGAAAAGAAGCTCAGTGTTTTGTGAGGTAGGAGAAGTGACCGAGTTTGTGAAGGCAGGAGATGGAAACGTCTGTAATTAAATAAACAAGCAGAATCTTTGTAGATGCCAATGTTATGTAGGTAAAGCTTCCACAAAACACTGGATAGCAGGAAACTCCATGGTGGGTAAACTGGTCCAGAATGCAGGACCAGTGCAGAAAACTAAAACTTCTTTTTGTTTCTTGAGGTTGGGATTTGGTTCAGGTGTTGGATTAGGTTTAGTAAATTCTTATTAAACACAGGAAACTACATTGTTGTAGTGGAACAAACCATTTAAACCATTTTAACATAATTTGAAGATGGTGGTTGCCCTTTACATTGTGTGTAAAAAAAAAAAAAAAGCACTGTCGTACATATAGGACACATTAATATTACATATAAATACCTACATATACCATAAACAGGGAACATATTGTTAGCTGTATTCATGTACAGTATACAGTAAGTATATTGTACATATATAGTATAAGTATATAGTTTAAGTATACAGTACATAGGACATATGTAAGACCTACATGTCCTGACTATTAAAAAATGTGTGTGTTAGAGAGGGAGAGAGAGAGAGAGAAATGAACCTGTCACAGGTAGAAGAACGTCACAATTTCAACTCATTAGCGGAGTGCCTCAGAGCAAGGGCACTGATTTTACCTCAGTTTTGTGTGTGTGTGAGCGTGAGTGTGTACGCACCTAGCCTGTGTTAAGTTATGAATTGAGCCAGGTCTCTGTATTTGAGCTGCTTCGTTATCAGGCCCTTTCAAAGCCTCACAAGAGCGTAAAATGATTAGAGGAACAGCTGACAATGCGTGAAGAGATTTGCACAGTTTCCGCAGGTTCCGCGACGATGTCAGGTGCAGCCGTTACACTCTGAAAAGAGAAAAGGATGAATATTAAAGGAGCCCCTTCTGTTCTCCTTTTCTTCCGCGCGACACGTTCACATCTTCTTCAGACGGAGAATAGGCCCAGGGCCCGTTCCGATTGGCTAGGGCACGCTCCCTTAGCCAGGAGAATCCAGCCTGATGAAAAGAGTTTCATCTTTAAAGTATAATACTCATTATACGCACTTCTCTCTCTCTCTCTCTCTCTCCCCCACCCCTTCCTCTCTCTTTGTGACGTTTTCCTTCTTTCTCTTTCCTGTTCGTTCTTTTTCTTTTCCTCTCTCATTCCCTTTCTTTTCTTTATTTCTTTTGTTTTTCTTTTGCCCTCTGTTCCCTTTTTCCCCTCAACTTGTATTCATCTTTTCATTCTCTCTCTTTCTGTCTCTCTCTCTCTCTTTCTCTCTCCCTCTCTGTCTCTCTCTCTGTTTTTCCCAGGCTAGTTACTGTGCAGTGACACGGTAGCGGTTGTAGTAGTAACTCCAGTATTATCTCACTACCCTGCTTATCTCAATGTATTTCCCTTCCTCTTCTCTCTAAGAGAGAGAGAGAGAGGGAGAGAGAGAGAAGGCTATCTGCGCTTTGTACTTTTCTGACTATTTATGTCGGACAAGGTCAGAATCGTTTAAACTTGCCCGGCTCCCTCGGACCTGCAGATAAGATGAGAGGAGAAAGGATAAGGGATCGATGGCTGAGTGCAGATCTCTCTCTTTCTCTCTCCCTCTCTCCCTCGTCTCTCTTACATGTAGTGAGGTTTGTCAGTCGTACCCATTTGTCTTTTTAACCGTTCACTAAGCTCTGTAAAATACAGTACCTTCTCCTAAACGCACCACTTTGCTCATCCAGATCAAATCAAAGGCCAAATTAAAACACTCCCCAATAAATCTGAGCGGATCCTCTGTTAAAGGAGCCACAGTGAACTGAGAAGAAGGAGAGAGAGAGAGATAGACAAACAGACATTATACACATGTTCAGTTGTGCTCTGTTATATTGTAATTGTCTCTTAATGATGTGAGTTTGCCATTGTTTGCTAGATATCAGTTAAAACTGACCTTATTAAAGAATCACCAATGATATTAAAAAATTTTTTTTTTGCTTGACAATAATTAAATGCATGTTCTTTGGTTGGTAAGAAACTGTGAAAGACTTAAGGACTCAATACAAATATTAGAAATGCAGATATAGATTAACAAGTACAATAAAAAAAATCAGTGCAGTTATTTTTATTAATATTAAAATAAAATAAAATGTTTGGACTTAAATGCACAACCACACACAAGAAGTAACAGCGGGTTGCTTCTTTTAGTCAGCAATCGTAGAGTTCTGGATTACAGATCTAAACGGTACTGATGGTTCTGGACAAATACATTCTCCTGGAATGAAACTACCTTTGTGATCATAATGACACACTCATTATTCACTGCATTGAGTTCAGTGAAAAGTAGAGTAACTGGAGAACAACAGTAAAGTATTTATTGTCGAGAGTGCAGTGCACTAGGGTCTATTGCATTTTTAGCATTATCAGGATATGAGTTGTTGCAAAGGACTTACTGGTCTGTATAGTAGGCTTAACACATATTCCAGTAAAAGTCCTGACTTCACTGGCTTAATAGCTTAACTTAAAACAGAGTTCTTTCCAAGAGAAACACTAATATATCTGCCTATTCAGCCTACAGCAGTTTGGCTCCACCCATCCACATACATTTTCAAACAGGGTTTCAGCCAGGACTGCTTTTTTAAAATGAGGCAGCCAATCAGAATAGAGCTCATTTACATGTTTGGTTGAGTAATAGAAATGGCCTGATTAATTAATTGCATAAAGAGAAATTTAAAAAAGAAATGTTTATGTAATACAAAATTATTTATTATTATATGATATATAAAAAATAAAAAGCAAGAAGAATGTAGGATACGTGTAGTTAAATATGCAATAAGAGGAGATGTTTTTGTTATTGCTAAGAATAACTGTGACTTAAACAACAATTTATCACATCATTATTCAATCTTTTAACTTTAAAACACATAGCATTTTTGTTTCATATTGAATTGAGCTGATACTTGCGTATCTTTTTTGGAGTTAGAGGACTCCTTATAGACTACGGTCTGTTTCTGAGACCAATTGTTCTTTTTAGGAGGAAAAACATGACTTCAGTAGTGTGGCTCTATTTAGGAGGCTTCAGTGCGGTGCGTTGGTCAACAGTAGCCTGTTTCGCTGGCACAAATTCACTCAAATAAACAGTGATTAGTCAAGGTATTTGTTACTGCATGTCCACGTCCAGGCTGTGGTTAATGCTTTATGGGTCCTCGCAGTGTGTTAAATGTGTGTTAGATATCGTTCTCAGTGTAGGTTTTATGTTTATTTTATTATGCTGCTCAGTTTTTGTGATCTCTTCTGTGTATGGATGGAAAAAAAAAGAAAGAAACGAAATATATTGATTTAAAATGTATCTTGTTATTGACTCGGCAGTGATTATTTAGTAGTCTCTTACAGTAAGAAATACAGCATCATTTCAGAATAAAGCTTAAGCAATTTTTTTGTATTTTTTACCTTATAGTATTGTGTTGAGCTGAGTGTAATGAATTCTGTTTAACCTAAACCGGGTCCTGTCTGTAACTTCAAACCAAAACAAACACGCTACAGTGCACAATATGATTAAAGGAATTTTAGTACAAGGGTGTTTAAGTTTAAACTGAGCTCCTGTGATTCCTCAGACGGATCTGCATCAAGACCCGTAATTTAACAATAGCTGATTTAACCACATGGGCCAGAAATTACTTTGGTAAACCTTTATTAAGCACTACAATACAGAGTTGTGTTCACAAATACCACTTAAGTCTTCGTTTTGACATAGTAAAACTCTATGTCCAGATGCGACGCCAACTTCTCTGGGCTCTGAGGCACCTCAGACAGACGGTCACACAATGGAAACAGGTGTTGTGGTCAAACGATTCAGTATTTTGTGTAAGAAGTGGACGTCATGTGTTCCAGACTGAAGATGAAAAAGGACCATCCAGACTGTTATCAGTCTAAAAGCCAGGCTCTGTCATGGTATGGGCTCGGTGTGTCAGGACCATTTGGCGAAGGTTATTTACTCATCTGTAATACAGCATTAATGCTGAAAGTACATTGAGATCTTGGAGCCCCCTGTGCTGCTTTCAGGAATCTTTTCCAGGGTTGTACTGCTTTTTTCAACAAGACAATGCAAAAGCATGCTGCACACGTTACAGAGGTATGGCTGTGGAGGTAGAGGCTGCTGGGACTGGACTGGCCTGCCTGCAGTCCTATACTCTCCCTAGTGGAGAATGTGGAGAATTATTGAATCACTAAATGCAACAAAAAATACGACCCCATATCGTTTCACGCTTTAAGACGTTTGCAGGAAGAACAGAACAGAGTAACACCTGAAAGACGTCATCGCCAGGTATCCTCCATCACATCCTGAAAGTGATTATTCTTTTATCCTTGACAATAACCAAACACTTCTTAAGTTGATTTTTGTTTTCATTGAGTCGCACATTTTTGGTTTGTCAGGCGTTGTACAGGTTTGGTCTGTTCTGTGTGTGTGTGTGTGTGTGTGTGTGTGTGTGAGAGAGAGTGAGAGAGGAAGACTCAGTTCTAATGTTACTCTGTCCTGGCTTTATGATAGATGGCTCGGTCCAACCCTAGTGCCCCCTGTCACAACCATTTACCTTCCCTTTCTCTCTGTGTATGCATTTATATATGAGTATGAGAGCGGCGTTAGCTCTTTGGCACGTTCTGATTGACAGGTGGGGGACGACCCCCTACTGGAGTGGGCTAGGTAGTGTGGAGGAGTGTGTATGTGTGAGGGACTGTGTGTGTGTCTGTTGTGTGAGTATGTGAGAGTGACAAAGAGGCAGAAAGTGCCCTGCTGTGCGGCTCAGTGGAGAGGTCAGCTAACCCAGGATCAGTCCTGTAGAGAACGCTGCCCCGCTCTGACCAGCCGCACTAACTCGAAACGCGTGTCTGTGTGTGCGGGTGTGTGGTGAGTGTACTACTCTTCAACTGCCTTCTGTCATCTCTCCTCACTTCTTTTTTTCTTCTGTTCTACTTCCTCTTACCTTCCTCACTATGATTCCAGACCTTATTCTGAAGCACTGCTGTATACTTACTGTTGTGAATTTTGAGAGGTTGTGAAAACCAGTGCATTTACATCCACCTGTTCAGCTTGAGCGCCGCCGAATTCTCATTAAACTTATCAGAAACGGAGGCTTTTTACATATACATATAGGTCTTAAAGGTACAGTAACTAACACAGCCAGCTTAACTCTCACAGATGCTCTTTCTCTTTCTCTTTCTTTCTTTCTGTCTGTCTGGCTCTCTCTGCATCTTTCTTGTCTTTCTATTTATTTTTTTCAGAAACACTCAGATACCACTTATTCCAAAACAACACTACTACTACGATTCCTGTACTAACCCTATCTAACCCCACTGCCCTGTCCTAGTCCTGTGTTGTGTTTAAACCTTCGACCACTAGATAGCAGGGTTGTAAACCATTTTCAGCCATTAGAGTTTTCCACTTTTGAAATAAAGTAGCGTGAGTGCACACCACTGATGTTGGCATTAGCACACTTATGCATATAGTCGTGTGTTTTTTTTATACTATGAAGGTGTATTTCAATTATATTTAAAAAAAATGGTAGTATATCATCTTGCTTCCAATATTTCCAATGCTCAGCTCAAATACATCCTAAAATTTATACAATTACTTGTTTATACTGTTGCATTGTGTGTATTAGATACTATTTACTATTTTATAATTAGTAATAAGGACCATTTTTAACAAGTAAATGTAAAATATCTAAACTAAGTGTAGGAATAAACTTGTGGTAGGCTCACAGCAGATTCTCTGGTTTGGCCAAACCACTGTTTTATACCCAAGTGATTTAAGTCCTTTAGTCTCCTGTGAATCTCTTTAACTCATGTTTACATCTCTGAGTGTCTAATTCATAGTTTAGTAAATCTCATCATCGTTCTTGCTGTCAGTAGCAGCGACTCCAGTAGCGTTTTCCTCCAGCCTGGTTTAAGCACAGGGCCGCGAGACCACACTGCTGAGTGATGCTGCTGACCGATGGAGGTGCACTGCAGTTGGGGCTAATGGACAGGAGGCTATGCAAAGTCTTAAATCAATACTAAAGGCTATAATTAGGCTGAGAGTCCAACAGTTTCTTCCGCTCCTCTCTCTCTTTCTTTCTTTCTTTCTTTCTCTCTCTCTCTCTCTCTCTCTCTCTCTCTCTCTTTCTCTCTCTCTCTCTCTCTCTCTCTCTCTCTCTCTCTCTCTCTCTCTCTCTCTCTCTCTCTCTCTCTCTGTTTTTTAGTAAAGTTCTCTTAGTCTTCTCTAAACACCTGAACACCTGAGTCAGGATGCTTTTCATGTATTTTAACGTCAGTCAAATTTCTAATTAAAATCACACCAAATAAAGCAAAGAGGCTGTGTGTTTGGCCCTCTGTGCGAAGCTGTGAAGGTAAACCGTGGCCGAGCACACCCCGTTCTCATTTGGGACGTAGCCCTGTGTTTTTCCACCTCCTGGTGTGCTATTACTTTTGAGTTATATGAATGTTTCCCTGACGCTGTGGGATTGTTTAATGATATTTTTTCAGTTATTTATTTTTGTTTATTTATTTATTTATTTAAAAAAAGGGTCCCGTCCGTGTGCCCCGCTGCTGGACTTTTTGTCTTCTTTACGGTTCCCTCAATCCACACGTCTTCTCAGCGGCACACCGCCTCCACCGCACGTTTGAACCCTCCGAAGGAGATGGAGAGGAAAACAAAGGCGGCAGAAAAAAGGCAGCAGAGAAAGACGGAGGGAAATAGGAGGGGAGTGTAATTATAAAAGTTGAATATTATTTCTTTTATGGACATATCAAAGTGTCCCTCATTGCCATCTTCAGGCTGGGGGGCTTTGATTCGGTTCTGTGATGTGGGATTTGCCTCATTGGGCTTTTAAGACGTTAATGCATGTCCTGCTGTTTTGTTTTTCTCACTGTCAGACACTAAGAGTTTTTATTGATTTCTTTTTTCCTAATAACATTCTTTCCTTTATTTTTTCTTCTTCTGTAGTTATTGCATGCTTTACTTTGAAATTTGTTTTTTTCCACTCTTTCTCAAAAGCATTAAAACAAAAGAAGGATCACTCTGAATGAATTTAAGTTGATTTGAACACGTATGTAGATCGGCATTTCTTTGTATATTAGTTATATTTTAAATTCAAATTGAAAATGAAATGTTTTAAACGTCTGCACTTTTTTAAATTGTAGTTAAAATAATGTGTGGTGACTTGTGTACCCAGGCTGATTGCAGTACTGGTGTTGCCTCTAGATGGCACTGTTGTTCTAGCTAATCTCGTTATCTGCCTGGCGCTTTCTTTCTCGTTCTCTTTCACACTCAAAGGTGTTTCATTCCATGCGGCGTCTTTCTCTCCATGTTTGTGATGATATGGAGACGGATTGTGTTACTGGTTGCGCGTGTATGGAAGTTGTGTCATTTTTGTCATGGTTTTGAAAATGTTTGTAGTGGCCATTGTGCTGGCCTGGTCAGTGGCTCACTTTCTCATTTACTCCTCTATCTCTGTCTCTTTTCCAGTATCTAAAACACACATAAGTCCTTATTCTATGAATCTTTATTGTAGGGCTGTTTTATCAAAACCTTATTTGAATAACTGTAAAGGAGAAGGAATGTACACTCCTGGATGTTGGGGATGTTTTGGCCCATGGTCTGTTGGTTCATTAACTGTAAAAAAAGTGTTTGGTGTTTAATAAATTAAATAATAGAATTATGAGGTATTTATATTCAATCAGTGTTACTGGTCTTGAGGTTGTGGGTCATTGTGAATTATGAATGTAAGGGTGGATGTGGTTACTGCAGATTGTATTATAGGTATCATTGGGTTTCGGTAGTAGGCCAAAAGCAGAAAATGCTGGATCTGATATCAGAGTGAAAAAAGAATGGATTTTATCCAATCCTGTATCAAATCTATCTTGAAATACCAAGCTCACACAGTGTGATGTGATATTAGTTGTGTAGTTCTTGCTGTGTGGTGATGCTTTGACATATTTTGGTGTATTTTGATACAGTGCAGTTGTGTAGGCAAACTTATATTTAAACAGCTATTCATTGGGGTGTTTATTTGCTCATGCTAATGTATACAAAATACACAATATGCAAATAGTTGTATTACAGTAAGTGTTGACTTAATGTTTGTGTTTTTCAGTAAAAGCAAAACTTAATTATATTAAGTCAAGTGTGCTGCTGATGAAATTCAACAAACTCTTGAAACTACTGGAACCATTGAGGATTAATCTGCTCAAACTTTGTAAAAAAACATGACATTTGTTTTCCTTTTGAATGTGTGTTTTTATTTTGTATAGTGTCTCACAAGCAAAACACATTTACTGCCAAGAGAAATAATTTTAAACACTTTTGCATGTTCACTATATAATAACACAGCAACTTCATAGCACACTATCTGTCTATCTATCACTATAAACATTTGTTAATTTCAATGTACGTCAGCGTAACAGGATTTTATTTCACTTAGTCTTGGGCCATTTCTTATGGTCCATTAATCATAAACGTTCACACACATGTACAGGTCAGCTGTTTTTTGATAACAATGGTGATAACAATAAATAAGTAATTAAGTCGTGAGGTCACGATACAACAGAAACAAAAACACGGTACCAGTGTGCACACTGACAGAAACATACAGGTTCATGTTCTCATGCTGTCATGAAACCTTTGCACTCTTGTTGTCTCACACTCACACAAACACAATAGTTCTTCCTCAAACACATGTTCAGGTATGCGGATGTAACGGCATACATGTTCGTTTAGATACGCTGTATGGGAGCAGCGCACACATGCTCAGGCCGTGCCGGCTGCAGTAGGATGTTCCCTTTAGAGGGGTGTGTGTGTGTGTGTGTGTCTGTGTCTGTGTCTGTGTCTGTGTCTGTGTGTGTGTGTGTGTGTGTGTGTGTGTGTGTGTGTGTGTGTGTGTGTGTGTGTGTGTGTGTGTGTGTGTGTGAGGCCGCTGCTGTGTGTAATTGACTCATTTTGGGCGAGTGTTGTGACAGTGCATGTGGGCATTACATCAGTGTAGGGAAAGCTGGAGTTAAATGGCTGCTCATATAACCTTGTTCACAGAGAAACACACACACAGGGACGTTCGCAGAGTAGCACTTTTAATAGTCTGTCTGTCTGTCTGTCTGTCTGTCTGTCTGTCTGTCTCTCTGTCTGTCTGTCTGTCTGTCTGTCTGTCTGTCTGTCTGTCTGTCTGTCTGTCTGTCTGTCTGTCTGTCTGTCTGTCTGTCTGTCTCTCTGTCTGTCTGTCTCTCTGTCTGTCTGTCTGTCTGTCTGTCTGTCTGTCTGTCTGTCTGTCTGTCTGTGTTTTGTCAGCTGAAAGTGGGAATACATTTTCGGGTACCACTGCTAATCTACCTTACTGGACTGTGTTGTTCTAGCTAATTGAAGCTACAGAGACTGGAAGTTACCGATTTTCCACCAAGGCTTGGAAACTACGCAGGCATCCATTCATATCAGTGGGACTATTAATGTATTTTAAATACATACAGACTTTACAGTTTGTGTTTTGGTTTCTCGTCAAGTTGAATGAGATTTTTGCCAATGTTCTTCAGTCCTTCTCCTGGAGACCCTGGATTTTGCCCCCCTCCTGGGCTGAATTTACATTGGGAACCTAATCATCATGTGATCATGCCAAATGACAGTGACTGATTTCTCCTACTCAGTAGACAAAATCATAAAACAACAGATGAGAAACTATAGCCCTCATGTCTTCTTAAATATTAATTAATATAACTATAAAATATAATGCTTAACATTAATATGTAGGAACAGAAGATGAATAGATGAAAAACAGATGTAGAAATTAGAAAGGGTAGTGACTGCTGTAAAGACTTGCTAAACATCCAAAGTATACTATGAAGGAAATGTGGAGTATTAAGAACACGAGCTGGTGATTTGACTAATTAGTGGAATGTATTGTGTGCAACTTCAGGTGTGAATTTGTAGACAGCTCACAACATGAAACTAGTTGCATGAAAGTTTCAGAACGAGTCTAACGCTAATGAATCGTTCCAGCCAGTCAGTGACTTCTAAAGGACTCAGTTAACTGGAGCATGTGTGGCAGATTGTGGTTGGAGCTGTACTCTGCAAAATGGTAAAGATCCAGGACTAGAGTTGGTGACCTCTGCTCTAAAGCCCATCTAAGACAGAATGTACTTGTGGGTAGATCATGGAATAGGTCACATGAAATGTGAGGGTGAAACAGGCCTGGTGTGTCCGATGGGAGGAGTAGGAATGTGAATCGTTCCCAAGAGAGAAAGCGAATGATTGGCCTGCAGCAGGCTCAACAACCCTCTCTAGCCTGGTCTCCTGGGCTCAGGGTGGGTCTGAGTTAACCAGGGTTAAAATAGCCTACTGCAGGACAAACTGTGTATGTGTGCCTGCTGGGTATGGGTGTGTGTATGTGAGTACTAGTGGATGTTTAGTTTTGGCATGTTTTTGATAAACTCCTATGAAGGTAACACAGTCAGTGTGTGTTAGTTGAGTCATTCTTTATTGCCACACAAGGAGACTGTTGCTTTGCAGTTATGCAACATGTACACATATTTTTTTAACATAAGGAGCTGTTAACACAAATGCAGTGTGAGGCTAATATAGCCACTAGCAGAGGTGGTGTGTCACTCCAGTTCTTTTTATTGTGGCTTTTTAAAAAATATAAAATTATATAAATATAAAACATGACATATTTCTCTACTTGCACCCTTCAAAGCAGTCATAGTAGTGCTGTGACAGAATCCATGACTGTAGCCTTTCTGTTCAAGTACAGTTTATAAATAGCTTTTAAATGATGCAACCTGTCAAATGCACCCTCCAATCAATAGGGGGTGACATCAGGAAGTTAGGGGGTCCACCCCATCATAACTTATAAGAAAATGCACAGTCTCTCCTCTTCAGCGTTAGCATCAACAACTGTTTACTCAACAGACCAGAAGAAGTGTTCAGCATCAAACTCTATCCCTTTATTTGCTAAACATATATCCAGTGTGAGTGTGTGTGTGTGTGTTTATTGTAAGTATTATTATATTATATTATTATTATTATTATTATGTTTATTATAAGTAAATACATTTTGCTGGTTCTCATTTGAGTTTTCTCCACAAATCACATATGTTTAAAAAATTTGATAAGCAGAACATTTTTTTTTTTTCCGGATACTGAGGTTAGGCTTAGGTATAGTAGGGGAGTAAGAAATAATATCAAATATTGGGATGTTTTGTGATACTGTATTGATGTGATAGTGTATGTTGTGTTTAAACCTCTGACCGCTAGATGGCAGTGCTGTAATTCATTTTCAGCTCCACTCCAACATTAACAAGCAGCACAAGAGCGCCATGCTATTGTAAGCATTGGCAAACATGTGCATATAGTGGTGTGTTTTAATACTAAGATCTGAAAATGTGAATATATTGCTATCACAGCGATATATTGAATCATGAACGCTGTATTATGATACTTATTGTATTGCCAGGTTCTTTCCAATACACAGCCCTAAGGTATAGGTGTAGTATTATTTAGCTACAGCAATACAAAGTTCAACAGAGACCTATAGAAGACCTCAAAAATACAGTAACGTGTGTATGCGTGTGTCACATATTTGTTTGTTGACTAAGTAGCTAAAGAGAAAAGAGTCTGTCTGGACACTCCAGTCTGTGAGTGAAACTCTTCATTTAGATGTGTGTGCAGTTTCACTGCGTGTTTGTGCTTGTGTTTGTGTCTGAGTAGTAATGACATACTTGTGTAATCGACCACACTTCCTCCGGTTCTGCGTATCTGACACGGATTTTTGGGTTTTTCTGTTTAAAGACTTCACCTTCTTACTCACCGCCATACACACATTTAACCACTTAAGATGAAACCTCGCAGTGTGTGAACAAGTGCCTCTAAAAACCATCAGGACAGCTTGCGGTGTTAAGAGACACATTGAGAAAAAAAATACATGCGAAAAGAACAGGCTGTCGTAATTGGGCCCCCTCACAGCACACGCACACGCGCGCTCAGAGTCTCTGTGAAGCATTAAGCGGTGCCAGGGAATTAGTGTGTGTTTATTGTGCTAGCAGAGAGGGAGACTGGGTAAGCACTTAATGCTACCATAGGAAACAAGAGGTGGGTGAAAATACCACTCCGAGGAGAAGAGATGGAGAGAGAGGGAGAGCGAGAGAGGAAGAGCGAGAAAGATGGAAAGAGAGTGAGAGAGGAGAAAGAGAAGGCAGAAAGCATGAAGAGGTTTCTAGACTTAACCTACTGATATTTAATTAACCCTTAATATTCTGTAGACTGGCTTTAACTTTGTTTTGTTGTACTGTTATTGATTAACGTTAATGTACATTAATGTATTGTTATTGCTGTACTGTAATTAATTAGGTAGTCAGTTATTACTGATGTTTTACTGACTATTATTATTATTATTATTATTATTCAAAAGTTTGTTATTATCATTCAGAAAGTATAAATAAGCTCTTTATGTCAATAATGCCTGTTACAGTATTGCACTGCATATTTATCGTTGTTATGTACATTTTTACAGTTTATTATTATTTATACGTTATTAAATATCTACTAGGTCTGTCAGAATTATTGCATACTGACCTAATTGTAATATTTCAGAATTGAACCTGACTGCCATCTTGTGCCGCAACAACCTCAATTTAAATTTAAAGCATTTGGTTGATTCACATAAATGCAGATAAAAGAAAGTAGTAAGTGCATTTATTGAGACATATAAGGCAGCAGAAGTAATACACAGGCATGCATTTCTTAGCTGCTGTAGCCACTACTAAGATTTTTAGCAGTGAGTTGAGTGAGTTTATTTATTTGTAATTAATTGCTTGCTTTTATTTTCACTCCCCAGCTTTGCACATGATTCCGTGTAACTGTAGACAGTTAAATAAGAATAAATAGGAGGTGATTAACTGATGAATGTGATGACTTTAGACAGAATTTAATATTTGCATACGATGAACATATGTGTTAAACTTTAATTGCATGTATTGCAGTTAATATTCAGCAAAACTTTGAGTGACAAGTGATTTAGGGCAATGCTACTTCTTCATCCTCACATGTTGGACTGATGGCAGGTTTATCACTGCAGTAACTCACTATCGCCTCTTGAGGTATAAGGTGGTATTATGAGACCGGGCCGGGGGTAGCTGATAATTATGCTAACTTCAGTGGATATCTCTGCAACATATCGTCGCTGTCCAATGAAAAACAAGTATGTCCAAAATTGCAACTTTACAGGAGAGAACAAAAACATACTTCACTTTCAATGTAAGTCATTGGAACCAGAATTTTTCCAAGCTGTTTTGGAGCACTTCTATTGGTCCATTCATTATGAAATTTTCACACAGTGTAAACGACCATTGGCGACAAAAATTGACAAAAATAGAGAAGCATGTTTTTCATTGGACAGCGATGACATGCAACATAGATGAAGTGTAAAAATGTATTTCTTCATGCTGTGTTGATGCTTATAGTTAATTTTGAATTAGTTTAAACTTTGTATCTTTTAAAAAAAAAAATATTTTGCTCTTTCAGCAGACAGTGCTCACAGTTAGCTGAGTGCTACATATTAGTTAATTAACAAACAAAAGTAACATTCAGTCACAGTAATGCCGTACATAAACTGAAAACTGAACCGTAACATGAAACTGATTATTAGGTGTTAATTAACAAAGATTTGGGGTCTACTTAATATTATGCTGCTGCTAAGGTTCAGTGTTCGGATGAAGGTGCACATTAAAAATTGTAATCATTTGTTAAAGTAATATATAAGTGAAAAATAATGTAAGGTGCTGTGTTTCAGTGAATATTAGCATTTATTTGTCTGGGGAAGAAAACAATGAGCAGTGAAATGAATATATAAAGATATAAAATATATTTTACTTACCTGATCATGATTAAAAGGCATTAATAAACAGAGAAGTCAAGTTAAGGACAAACGTAGACCTCCATTATTACCCAGGCATTATTATGATTATTGTTATTATTATGATTATTATTATTATTGTTTATATGCTGTATGTACGTTTCCAGGTTGAGTTATTTAGCTTCCTAGCTGTGAATACTTAGTAACTCCTGACTGATGACAGAAATAGCTCGAGCTTAGATAAACAAACAGTACTCAGCTCTCTGAACATGTTATGGTGTCAGTAAGAAGTTCTAACTTTTGCTGACGTGCATCAGTCAGTGGTCTTCGTTGCGTTTGCATTTGTAGGTCACTGCATTTCCATACTGCTAGCACTCTAAAGGCCATCACAGCTTATGTGACATTTGTGAAAGGACCTTGATGACATGATTTTATAGCAGTTCAGTGGCTGTGCTCGTGCTAGCCTGTACTGTCCAGCACTTGTCAGCGTAAGCAATTGGTCAGCGTACTCTCTGAGCACGGTGAGAACTTTCTTTCCTATTAGAACGAGTTACTGTTTAGAATGAGGAGTGTTTAATGTCCAGACAATAGCAGGGTTGCTTTAAAATGTGTTGCACATGACAACCCACTAAATAAACTAGTCAGATGTATATTTTTAATAATATTATAGTGTTATTATTCAAGCTACTGGCTGAAACTGAACTGAACAAGAAAGAATGTAGGTGTGTCACTGTGTATTTGGTTTTAAGATATTTGAACTTTGAAGCTGGCAAATGTTTCTCATTGCTAAAAATTAACTGAGTAAAATGCTGTAGTGTAGAATGTACCTTTGTAAATACTCTGTGTTGATACTTGTGTTTAAATTTATGGTGTGGGAGAACATGCACTCTCTGAGCACAATCTTTCCAAACACTGTGTGTCTGTGTGTGTGTGTGTGTTTTGAGTGACTTTCTTTAGACCTAAATGTTGTTTTCCATCTGTGCCTTGACTTCCCCCAGCATGCACACTGTGGGCATTTCACCATAGCATAGTATCATAAAAGGGTACCATTCATGTAAAACTTTGCTCCCAAAATTCAACAATAAAAACTTACTCTCAAAGGTACAACATCGTCCTCAGGGTCCTTAAAACCAGTTTAAAAGGTACACTGTATTTACTTTACCACAGAAATTAAACATATTTGTATTTTTTCCAATTTAACCACAGCTATCAAACTATGTTGTTTTAGTACCTTTGCACATTTGCTTTTTCCAAATGACAGTATTTTATGTTATGATATAAAGAAAACGCATTGGTTTGTGGTGATTGTTGTTGGACTCTCTATACGAGTCAGTGAGGGAAAGAAAATCAGTATAAGAGGGGCGAGTCAGTGAGAGAGGCAGAGTCAGTAATGGAAATAGAGTCAGTAATAGAGGACAAGTCAGTGATGGAAAGAGAGTCAGGAATAGAGGGCGAGTCAGTGATGGAGAGAGAATCAGTGAGAGAGGGAGAGTCAGTGATGGACAAGGGAGTCAGTGATGAAAGGGCTGTCAGTCATGCACATTTTTTGTGATATTAAGGCAGCACCAGTTCTCGGAGAGGAAGGAATTTATATATATATATATATATATATATATATATATATATATATATATATATATATATATATATATATATATATATATATATATATAATATAAGGAAGGAATATATATATATATATATATATATCCGTTTCATTTAAGCACTGCTGTATGTTTAACATAACACCCAAGTTTAGTATTACACAGAATAAATCTATTTTTCATAATGTGTTTCCAGGGGACTCACACCTCCGGGACCTGCATCCATCCTAATCATGATTATGTACCTCTGTGTGAGCAGGCTGTGTGAAGCAGTGTTTTTTTGGGCATGCAGGCTAGTTTAGCAGCATGGTCTGTTCAGACTAATGTTGAATATAGGTCACGTATACATCACATATAGGTCACATATCCGTCACATATAGATCAGAATTAGTGAGAAAATCTGATTTGGCCCCGTTCTATCTGCGGTGTGAATGTAGGCTAAATGTCAAACCATCTGAAAACAATATAAATGTTAAACAGTTTTGTGGCTAAGAGAGAGAAGCTTTAGCATTAGCTTAGCTAGCGTGATAACAGCTCTACTCACTAAAGAATATGTTTGATTCTGGCTTACAGAAACATGTTTATATGACAACTTAATTATGAGTTAGTAAATTTGTTGGAAGTAAACCTGCTCTGTGGTCTTTTTATTTGTAATCTGCTAGCTAACCTAGCATTAGCTTAGCAATTAGGCTAGCCAAACTTTAGCTTAACAACCAACGTGCAGAGTTGACCGACTGGTGTTTGAAATCAGATCTTTTCTGTTTTGTTTTGGGTTGTAGTATCTAGTTTATTTATTCATTTATTTATTTTAATATGGTACAATGCAGGACAACTAATCAGAACACAATTGTAGATTTTTCTGTTTTCATCAGTCATATTTCAGTTGGGTGGGACTACATTTGGCTTAAATGACCTCAGATTGCAAAGTAGCAGTCAGAGTTAGGAGTATGTACATAGCAGCTACTTGAAGTTACTTCTGCTGCTCAGAGTCCCAGACAAAACGTCCAGGTTGTTTAGGCTTTTCTTTGTTTAACCGTGTTGTTAGGGAGGTTTATTACACCATTGTTTGTAGCATACCAAGGAACGCTCGTGTTGCAGGATCCTATTGGTGATTAACTTCATTTATTAGAGTGGACCACTTTAACTGGAGGAGTAAACTGATACAGTAGCTGGGTATTACGTTAGCCCCCCCTGCCTAACATCAGGACTCGGTATTTTTCCAAGATTGTTTTACTGGCGTGCAGTGAGCAACATGACATTTTGCTTAGCATTCAGAGGCTCTTGTTCTTCAAAATAAAACATGTAATCACACCTGCCTGCTCTAGCATCAGTGTTGGTGTTGCGGATTACCCCCACTGGAGCTGAGTTGTGTCTATTGCCAGGGGTACCACACCTTTATGGTTTCTGAGCAGGCAGCAGCTTACTAACTGTATAAATTGATATACGTTTCTTGGATGTGAGCCTGTTAAGGACTAAAGAATATATTTACTACATACAAACATAAAAATATTCTAGTAAAATACATAGACCATAGAATAATGGCTCTTTAAACATTGTTAAGACAATGCTAAAAATGTCAGATATAATTAGTATTACATCTCTGATTAATTTTCGATGCTTCTTTTAGTCCTAATACTTGTTCATTCAGGTTTTCCAGCTCTCTCTTTTCATTTGGAGAGAGTCTGGTTTGCTAAACTCAGAGCTGACACTACCCAGGTTTGTTGCCCTCCCACATGAAAGATCACACCTAAAATGTAAATGTTAGAATGTATTTTTGTCTGGCCATTTACTAGACGTGGAACAGAAACTTGACCTGGTCATGATTTGGAAATAACGTCATCATTTGAAATACCGTGTTATACCCTATTACTGGTATACCACCCAACTGATGCACCCACAACTGAAGGTGTTTTTTCCCGCACAGCATCTGCCTGGGTTTTCAGTATTCTGTGCTCTGTGTGTGATGCATCTAAACAACAAGCTCAGTTATTGAGTGATATGTGTGTGTGTATGTGTGTGTGTATATATATATATATATATATATATATATATATATATATATATATATATATACACACACATACATACACACACGTGTGTGTGTGTTTGTGTCATAGCGGTATAATGGGTTTGACAAAACGTACACTGACAGAAGAACTTCAACTGGTTATTAAAGCCTGTAATGTATTTAGTAAAGCAGACTGTTAGCTGAACTTTTATGGTCACTCCATGATTTAAACTTCTGTTTACAGACACGACTATGGGTTTCTGTAATTTCCCTTTAAAATGTAACATTTAAAAATGCTGAAATAAAGAAATGATAAAAGCACGCAGGTGATATAAAAAAAGTTAAACAAATAAAAAGAGTGCTATGACTGATTCGTCAGCTTGGCTGTTACTAAGCCTTGCCGTCACCTGTGGTTAACCGTAATGGAGGAATACAGTGACCAGGCTGGAGAATAGAAACGTGTGGCCTGCAGGAGGTCAGCTATGTTAACTGACCGTCGGCCATCATGAATCCACACTCAATGAAGTATTGACTTTTTTTCCCAAGCAGCCCATTTTGGACTGTCATTCAGAATATTGGCAGACTGTAGCGGGTTGTAATTACTTTATAACGCAGGGTGATATGAAGGAAGTGTCAGGACGTGCGGTGGAGGAGGAAGTGGGCAGGAATGATTTGCGCAGTGCAGTGGAGTGGAGCGGCGAGCGTCTGCGTCCACTGGAGGAAAGAACGGCTCTTAGATAACGCCTATCGGCTTTGTGCTGCCGTGGCGACGGCCGCTTGCCTGCCCCACACACTCATATGTGTGCACACTCACATATATATTTTTATATGCATGCACATATATATATATATATATATGTATATATATATATATCCCGTTATCTGCATAAGGAATGAAACAGTGCATTTATACTGTTTCCCCACATCAGATACTGGGATGAAATATACTACTTTGTGTGTGGGTGGGTGAAATAAAAAAAAAAAATCTTTCAATGTAGGCACTGTATAAAAACCCCCCGGTCTGCAAAGAAAGCCAAACGCCAAACTAGTGTGTGTGCACATGCACCTACACTACTGTGCAGAAGTCAGAGACCAACTTTCATTCCAGTTAAAACAGCCATTTCTAAGAAGATTAGATACAAGATAATCCTCTTACATAAGAAAGTGAAGGTCAAATTCAAATAAGTTAGAAAACAGGCATTTCCAAAACTGGAGAACAGTAAAATAAAATAATAATAATAATATATAAAAAATATATATATTTTAAAAAAATACATATATATGGTGCTCTAAACAACCAAACAAGACCTGGTAGACCACCAAACCTTTCACCATCAGATGCACACTGCACTCTCAGAAAAAAAGGTGCTAAACCGTCAGACGTGTTTTGTCACGGGGCTGATACCCACAAGGGAACATCACGAGTGCATTTTTAAGGAAACCTAATTGTGTCTTGTTCCATTGCATGTATATCGACTCCACTCACCTGTTTATGTAATCAGCTTTTTTTCATTTTACTTTTTGGTTCTGTTTTAAAACATTAGGCTTAGAAAAAATACAAATGTACATCTTCACATTGGCAAAAAAATCTGTTTAGGGTACACTTCTAGGCCATTGATGTTCCTTCAAGGATGCATTTAAATAGTTTGTACCTCGATGTACTTAAAATGTACCTTTTTGTAAATGGTGTGTTTAAATCTTTTATCTTTGGGACAGAGGAGAAAATCAAGCTCCACACTTGCGTCAAATCTAAAAGAAATCCACAAGTGTTTCTGTCCTTCAGCAGACAGCTCGGCACAGTCTGCGAGGATGTGTACTGAGAAATAGACGTAGACTGAAGAGAACAAACTTTGCAGATCAAACAAAGAAGCTGCTAGCTTTATCTGAACAGTGGTGTCAAAACCTCAACATCACTTACTGTGTTTGAGATTATTTGGATCGTGAGAAGCAGAAATTGCTTTTCTTTTACTGCTAAGACTGAACTTTGGAGGTGTTAAAATATCCCTGCAGATTTCTTTAAAAAACTGGTAAAACATTTTATCTGTAGTAATGGCCAACAGTCACACTGAATACTGACATTATTTTTGATAGTTGCTGTGTACTGTTAATGTTTTCCTGTTAGTGCAGAATAACTATTTTGCCCTTAATGGCCATGTTGACTGGAAATCAATTTAATAAATAAAGGCTGGACTGTGACTTTTGCACTGTACTGTAGTTTCCATGCATAGTTGCGTATTTTGGGGACTTTAAAAACATCTACAACTAGCAGTTTCTCTATGTTACCTAAACGAGTTTAAAAAATTTAAAGCACTTGTAGTTCCAAAAACAACAACGAACAGGCGTGTATTTTAGAAAGTGCATTTTGGGTGCAATGTTAAGAGAAGGAAACGGAAAAAAGCTCAGGAAGCACAAGCTCATTACCTTCATTACATAATGGACATAATAAACTGCACTTTCCTGCCGTTTTGCATGTCCAACAAGAGAACGTTACGTGAACGTCTGAACTTTAAGAACTTTAAATATCCACTTATTGGAAAAGCTTAGTGGAAAATGGCCAAAGAGCAGCTACTTTCAAAGCAAATAAAAAGTTTCTGTGTTAAACCTTACTGTGAAATGACATGCCTGACCTGAACATGCTCATGATCGCAGCATAAGCAAGTTTAAAAAGTCATGTCATCTCTATTCTGTGCTCTGCTGCAGCCATGGTTGAGCTCTCCAGCAAGGCACACCCTCAGCTGAGACAGCCAATGAGAGCAGTGGTCATTAACACCTAGAATATAAATGTTTCCCTGTAAAGCATTTAAAACAAAATCAAGAAAATGTGCTGCTTTTTGAGGCCAAGAAATCTTGAGGAAGCATGGTGGAATTAGAAAACATAGGACAGATCACAGAGGGCAAGTGAGAGAGAAAGAGACAGACAGGAGAGTAAGGGAGAGAGACAGAGGAGTGGGGAGTGGAAGGATAGTATAAGAAGATGGAGAGAGCATAAGGGGGTATGTGTGAAAGAGAGAGACAGACAGACAGAGGAGTAAGGGAGAGAGATAGATGAGTAGGGAATGGAAGGATAGCATAGGAAGATGGAGAGAGCATGAGGGGGTGTGTGTGAAAGAGAGAGACAGACAGACAGAGTAGTAAGGGAAAGAGACAGGAATAGGGAGTGGAAGGATGGAATAGGAAGATGGAGAGAGCATAAAGGGGTGTGTGAAAGAGAGAGAGACATACAGAGGAGTAAGGGAGAGAGATAGAGGAGTAGGGAATGGAAGGATAGAATAGGAAGATGGAGAGAGCATGAGTGCGTGTGCGAGAGAGAAAGAGAGATGGAAGGATAGAACAGGAAGATGGAGAGAGTATCAGGGCGTGTGTATGAGAGAGAGAGAGAGACAGATGAGCAGGAAGGATCTGGAGTAATGGAAGGATAGAATAGGAAGATGGAGAGAGAGTGTGTGTGTGAGAGAGAGAGAGAGAGAGAAGTACAAAATGGAAGGATAGAATAGGAAGATGGAGAGAGCATCAGGGTTGGTGTGAGAGAGAGGGGGGGGGTTGGGGTTGGTGATGGCTCGCCCATTGAATACAAACAGGGTTTTTCCATCCCAAGGTTTTGCCCTCATGGCACTAGGAGAGGCAAGGAAACACAGCTTAGATTAATGCACTGATAGAGCCAGAAAAGGGGGGCTGTGTCAGGGGAAAGGAGAGAGAAAGAGAGAGAGAGAGAGAGAGAGAGAGAGAGAGAGACGAGTGGAGGATTAATTGAAAGTGTTTTGGACTTGGATGGAGTGATGGATTTTTTTATAATGAAACACTGAAAAAGAACCTTACTGAATTGGAACACAGCCTGCATATGTTTCTTAGTCTTTGTAGAGTATTTGTGCTTTCATGCTAAATGATAAATACCTTCTTTTGTAACATGTGCTGATAGCCTGGACAAACTTTAGAGAATGTCAGCAAAAAGCCTGTAGACCAAATCAGAGTTTGTAAACCAAATGGTTGATCATACTCACGGGTGGATAACTTGTGGTGTCTGAGGCTGTAACGTCAATGGTACCCGTATATGTGATGGATTCCCCGTTTCCCTTACCCTGTATTCCAGCTTTCAAAATAAGCTATTGCTGCTCTAAGTAATATAAGTTATACATAATATGAGTAATATAATCAACTACAGCTTGGCAGATCTTTTACTCTTCTGGATGAACAGCAGTAACAGGGGCTGCTCCAGAATGGATAAGAGCGAAATGTCAGTTGCTGTTTTGATTGATTAGTGTTTTTAGAAATATTCCTTTGTACAGTTTGAC
This sequence comes from Megaleporinus macrocephalus, assembly GCA_021613375.1. Taxonomy (NCBI): domain Eukaryota; kingdom Metazoa; phylum Chordata; class Actinopteri; order Characiformes; family Anostomidae; genus Megaleporinus; species Megaleporinus macrocephalus. The sequence goes on from CM038702.1 coordinate 23,181,605, forward strand.
ACAAGCTAACACTAGAAGCGTGCATGGTTACGCCCACAGCCTGACAGTTTTTGCTTATGTTTTCACCCAAATACACAAAAAGTAGTTTCCAAAAAAACCACATCATTCTGCACCTGATTTTGTGTGAATATAGACATTTGTGTAAGTGCACACACAGATGAGTGCTTTCATACCAGACAGGTATCTAGAAAGCTACCTAGAAAGCAATGTAGTTAATAAACCACACTAGACAATTTGAAGTGACATAGAAAGCAGCCAGCAGATCATTAATGGTGGTTATTATAAAAGGTCTGGGTTTCAAGTAGGTGGGAAATGAACTAGAGCTGGAACTTGGTTTCCACTGTTGAGTCAGTTTTTGTTTTTGAACGTGCAGCGTAAAAACACCTGTATAAAATGAATGTTTCTTTATTACACCTTGCAGTGAAATATGTGGCTGGTGAATGTTCATGGTTATGAGACAAAAATGAGCCACAGAAAGTGCTAAAGTTGTAGACCTGGTTTCTGGATTTCCAGTATCTTGCTCAAATAAGTCTCAGAATTAGTGTGAAGTCCTTTAGTACTAGTGCAGTACCACCTTCCGTATCTGCCTGGAACTCCTTTGTTGTGGATGCACAATGCTGATTTGTCCTAGTCGGTCTAAAGAGAATGCTTTGGTGACCTTTTTTATTTTTGGAGTGTGTTATTAATTTCAAATGCTGTTTATTTTGTGAAAGCTGACTGACTGTTAGGATTAGGAATTAGGCTAACTGACTAATTCAGTTCATTCAGTTCCACTGTGGGCAGGAGTTGTAATTCATTTGCTTGCTACCTACAGCTTCAAACCACATTCAGAGATAGCTCATTAAATCAAGGCCTATAGGCTTACTTGTGTGTAGCTAGACTCTCGGTCAACCAATAAAGCCTGGGAACAAAAGCGTGGATGGTTTAAATTCTGAGAAGTGACAGTCTGTGTACTCCAGTGGGCAGAGTGTCTGAGACTGAAACTTACTGAAATATAACAAAGAACTCTTCTGCAGTGCACACCTCGCACCTCAAACCACAGCATCTGTCGGTCTAGCCCCTATTAGCAATGCTTTTCACAGATCTCTGGAACACTCATGTATTTTTTCTATACATATCATCGCTGTTTAAAGAGAAACAAGCAGACTTTAAAATAGTAACATTACAGGAGAGGACCGAAAAGTTATAAATATATATAATATAGATCAAAGGTTAAAAAACACTACCAGCCAAACGTTTTAGATCACTACCAGCCAAACGTTTTAGTACACTACCAGCCAAACGTTTTAGTACACTACCAATCAAACGTTTTAGTACACTACCAGCCAAACGTTTTAGTACACTACCAGCCAAACGTTTTAGTACACTACCAATCAAACGTTTTAGTACACTACCAGCCAAACGTTTTAGTACACTACCAGCCAAACGTTTTAGTACACTACCAATCAAACGTTTTAGTACACTACCAGCCAAACGTTTTAGTACACTACCAGCCAAACGTTTTAGCACACTACCAGCCAAACGTTTTAGTACACTACCAGCCAAACGTTTTAGATCACTACCAGCCAAACGTTTTAGATCACTACCAGCCAAACGTTTTAGATCACTACCAGCCAAACGTTTTAGTACACTACCAGTCAAACGTTTTAGATCACTACCAAACGTTTTAGTACACTACCAGTCAAATGTTTTAGTACACTACCAGTCAAACGTTTTAGATCACTACCAGCCAAACGTTTTAGATCACTACCAGTCAAACGTTTTAGTACACTACCAAACGTTTTAGTACACTACCAGTCAAATGTTTTAGTACACTACCAGTCAAACGTTTTAGATACACTACCAGCCAAACGTTTTAGTACGCTACCAGCCAAACGTTTTAGTACGCTACCAGCCAAACGTTTTAGTACGCTACCAGCCAAACGTTTTAGATACACTACCAGCCAAACGTTTTAGTACGCTACCAGCCAAACGTTTTAGTACGCTACCAGCCAAACGTTTTAGTAACACTTCCAGTCAAACGTTTTAGATACACCACCAGTCAAACGTTTTAGATCACTACCAGTCAAACGTTTTAGTAACACTACCAGCCAAACGTTTTAGCACACTACCAGTCAAACGTTTTAGATACACTACCAGCCAAACGTTTTAGTAACACTACCAGTCAAACGTTTTAGTAACACTACCAGCCAAACGTTTTAGCACACTACCAGTCAAACGTTTTAGATCACTACCAGTCAAACGTTTTAGTAACACTACCAGCCAAACGTTTTAGATCACTACCAGCCAAACGTTTTAGTACACTACCAGCCAAACGTTTTAGATCACTACCAGTCAAACGTTTTAGTACACTACCAGCCAAACGTTTTAGCACACTACCAGCCAAACGTTTTAGATCACTACCAGCCAAACGTTTTAGATCACTACCAGCCAAACGTTTTAGTACACTACCAGCCAAACGTTTTAGATCACTACCAGCCAAACGTTTTAGTACACTACCAGTCAAACGTTTTAGATCACTACCAGCCAAACGTTTTAGCACACTACCAGCCAAACGTTTTAGCACACTACCAGCCAAACGTTTTAGATCACTACCAGCCAAACGTTTTAGATCACTACCAGCCAAACGTTTTAGTACACTACCAGCCAAACGTTTTAGTACGCTACCAGCCAAACGTTTTAGTACGCTACCAGTCAAACGTTTTAGATACACTACCAGCCAAACGTTTTAGTAACACTACCAGTCAAACGTTTTAGTACACTACCTGTCAAACGTTTTAGTACACTACCTGTCAAACGTTTTAGTACACTACCAGCCAAACGTTTTAGTACGCTACCAGCCAAACGTTTTAGTAACACTTCCAGTCAAACGTTTTAGATACACCACCAGTCAAACGTTTTAGATACACCACCAGTCAAACGTTTTAGATCACTACCAGTCAAACGTTTTAGTAACACTACCAGCCAAACGTTTTAGCACACTACCAGTCAAACGTTTTAGATCACTACCAGTCAAACGTTTTAGTACACCACCAGTCAAACGTTTTAGATACACCACCAGTCAAACGTTTTAGATCACTACCAGTCAAACGTTTTAGTAACACTACCAGCCAAACGTTTTAGCACACTACCAGTCAAACGTTTTAGATCACTACCAGTCAAACGTTTTAATACACTACCAGTCAAACGTTTTAGTAACACTACCAGCCAAACGTTTTAGCACACTACCAGTCAAACGTTTTAGAACTGTTCTAGAATTTTTGACCAGTAGTGTGTATACATATATATATATATATATATATATATATATATATATATATATATATATATATATATACACACTGTGATCAGGTTTATCTGCTCAGGAAGGGGTCCAAAGCACAAGTGACATTACAAAAATTTCCTTGCATGACATTGTACATTTTCACAAAAGAGGTCTGAGGTCTTACATAGTGTAGCTTTATTAACGAAATAAAGAACAAGCCTGCAGTTAAGTGGACCAAAGAAAATGTGTCTAGGAGCAGCTCCGTCCAGGGCATTGGGAGATCACGTGCCTTGTTTTGGGGTACATGCTGGTATACATAATAAATCTCAGGATTTGAACCCATGACCTTGCTACTGCTGATTCTCCTGCTTCTAGGCTACCAGCCACTCCTGTTTCCACTTTGAGATGTGTAATCAAACCTAGAAAGTCCTTTACAATCATCGAATACCAGATGTAATGTTGTCACAGAGCTCTGTTACCTGTTTGAGTTGTAACAAGCAGCGGTTGTGTTGTGCTAGTGCATGTAACAGGCAGGGATATGCTGAGGTGTTATCTGCTATCACTGACTGAGCATTGCTTGTTCTGATATTCTATTGCAGTCCACTCCACTGACGCTCTGACAGGATCTGAAACATGAGCAAGAGCTAAAGAGCTTCGTTTGGATCTGCTGTCTGTTCATTTCTTTTGCATCAGTGCAGCCCATTTTACAGTTTACAGTGACTCATTTACTTTTCTCTCCAGTTTAGAGACGCACTCTTAAAATTAAAGGTTCTTTAAAGGTACTCAAAGGTACTCTTAAAGGTCTGTTACAAGGAAGACCTTTTAACCCTTGCATGTCCAGAACTCATCAGTTTGCATTGTTTTCTTTGTAGCTACTTAAAAGTAAACCTGATAAAAGACTTTTGACACTCACACGTCAAATGTTGAAAAATTCTCCAGCAAATCCAAACTGTTCCTAAGTCAGTGCTCTAGAGAACCCTTTTTAGCTCCTTTATTGGAGTGTAGCTTGTTCTTGGCCCATTATTTCTTCTTCTACCTCTTTTTCTTTCTTTTCATCCCTTTTCCTTCTTTATTTGTTCCATCGTATTGTTTTTTTAAATGCTATTTTCCATCCTTTCGGTTTGTCTTCCTTATATCTTATCTTTCTTTTTCCTTTCATGTTATATTTCCTAGTTTTTTTCTTCTAAACCTGAACTTGTTTTTTTCATCATGTTTTTCCTTCCTTACATCTCTTTTCATCCATCCATCTTTTCACCCATCCATCTTTTCACCCATCCATCTTTTCATCCATCCATCCATTCATTCATCTATCTGTCTATCTATCTACTTATCTACTTATCGACTATTTCTCTTACATTTTTATTTTCTTATTTACATCCTTTATTTATTTTTAATTCCATCCTTTCATTCTTTTTTCCTTCCATCCTTGAATTTATTTTTTTCTTTCACCTTTTTATCTTTCACTCCTCTTCCATCTTTCATTCTCACTTTCATTTTCTCTCTCTCTCTCTCTCTCTCTCTCTCTCTCTCTCTCTCTCTCTCTCTCTCTCTCTCTCACACTCTCTCTCTCTCTCAGTGTGGTATCAGGTATATCAGAGGTTATATCAGCCTGTAATTCTGCTGTTGATATAGTGTTCGGCCCTGTATGTGCGTTGTGCTGCTGTTATCGTGAATCACAGACTCTTGAGTGTGTGTGTTTGAGTGTGTGTGTTTGTGTGTGTGTGTGTATTAGTTATCAGTGATCAGAGCGAGGTTGTCCAGGTCATGTGTTGCTTTATATTTCATCATCTTAGACTTCTTATCTGCTGTTGACTCCACATAACCAAGCTCCTAATTCTGTTTCACAACACACATACACACAGCTCCGCACCACTGTCCCAACCTCGCCAGCAAGCATCCACACCTCTCTGTACTTATACTGGAAAGTGAGCATAGATCTGGACCTTCTGCTGACAATGCACATAGCTAACAAAAAAAAATGGACCTATTCATGCTCCTATTCAACCCTAACCCTAACCCACAAATCCCATCAGCAATTATCATCAAGTATATGCTATTTCTTCACGTTAAAGTTGACAAATGACACATCACCCACTTTAAATACCATAAAACATAAAATATTAAAATGCTTGTCATGATATATTTTTGGCATCTTGTGCTAATACATATATACACTTATGAGTTAAGTGTAATTATGCTATCATATTTTGGTTTAGTTAAAGCAGCAGCATTCAGCATCAGTTTGAAGCAAAGCTCTTGTTTGAAGCAGAAATCGTCTGAATCTGGTTTAGGCCGGATCCAGGGGTGCTGCCCTGTTCAGTAGGCTGTATATTGCTTATAGAAAGATAAGAAAGATTAGTTGTTAGCATAGCTATAGAGGTTTACAGGTTATCAGCAGTAACTTTAGTGGCTGTTGCAGCATGTCGGAGTGGTCTGTCAGACTGGACGTAGTCTCGGGTTAATAATTATCTGCAGGTCTCATGTATCTGCTGTTATTTGAGATGTACTGTGATTAGTACATTTTAATTTTGCAGAATGTTATTTTGCTTTTGTCCCAGGTGGAGTCTGGGTTCTGAACTGAGTGTGTGATTATGGTCAGCATTAGTTTAGGATTTGAGGGTGTGTCTCAAAACCTAGTGAGCTGCCTACATAGACAGCATTTTACGTCATAGTATGCACTCTTGACATGTAGACTGTCCCAATTCTTACATACCTGAAACACGCTGTCTACTAAAGCACCTTATTTTGGCCCAATTTTAAGGAAGCATCGGATGCTTCCTCAGCCACTAAGGCAATCCCACGCAGGCAAATCTACGAGCAGTGAAGTTGTATAAAAATAATTATAATAATATTTTGATTTTCTGTGATGTTTTAATGTGTTTCTTGTCATATAATCACACAAAACAGTATTTTATTTACAACTCTGTAACGAGTCGTAGACCATATTGCAGTTTTATACTGGAGTCATTAGCATTTATGCTAGTGGATTTTTAAGCCTCAGGCTATTGTTTTGGATGCCGGCTGGTAACTTAGCAACCAGTTAAACCACGGGTTGCATGCTGCAGTGGGCGGAAACAAGCAGTGACGCAGTCTTTCTCTAACTAGAGCGTCTCAGTAATCTGTTTTATGAGGAGAGATGAGGAGAGAACACTGCTACTTCAACAGCTGCCTACCTAGACAGCCTACTTAGACACTCCCTAGGTTTTGAGACACACCCCTGGTTTTAGGAGAACTGATCGTATAGAAACACACCAGCATATGCACTGGAGTGTGTAACTTATTTCCTATTAAAGTAAGTCTTAAATCTTTAAGTTAAAATTGTGACTTTTTTTTATTGGAAAGTGTTATTTTACCATTTGTTTTCTTTCCTTCATCTTTCCTTCAGTACCTCTTTCTTTCTTTCTTTCTTATTCTTTCTCTTTGTTTATTTTCCTACCTGTATGCTGTCTTTTCTCTTATTTCCTTCTTTCTGTCCTACACACTTTTCACATTGGCATTCTTTCATCTTGTCCTTTCTTTCCTTCTCTCTATAATTCTCTTTTTTATTTCACTTGAGTTTCTCTCTTTTCTTTCTTGCTCTCTTACCCTCTGCCTTGCATACTCTCTCTCTTTCTCCCTCGTCTCGCTCTTTTTCTCATCAGTATCCTGTCCTTTTCCTGCGTTCCCATCACTCTCCTCGGGAGTTTCCCTCAGCAACGCAGGACCGCGCAGCTGATTGGCCGGCTCTGGCGGCGGCGTAATTGTAGCGGCGGGTACGTTTGGGGCACGTAATGGCTTCCGTTTTTTTGGTTTGGGGGAAAGAGGAAGCAAAATGTAAATTAAGCAATTATGTGTCTTAACGAGGGCAAACAACAGTGACATTATAGCCTGTAAGCCACGGTATTTATAGACCTTAATAACCTTAAGTGGGCTGGCTTGGAAGCTCGTCAAGGGAATTAATACAGTCTAAACAGCCCGCTTCTTCTGTTTGACTCCAGAGTCGCTGCCTTCACATGTCTGCCAGCGGAGACGAGCACGAGCATCGCAGGCAGCCATGCCGCTCAGGACGCCGTGCACGTCACTGTCTGGGTGACTTTTCATTTATGAGAAGGCACAACACCACTTTTTCTTTCTTTTTTTCTTTTCTTTCAGTACTGATACTGAAACCTTGATTGTCAGCTGGTCCTAAGACGAAATACATATTTAACACAAAAAAGAAACAAACTTGACTTTTAATTGGGGCGCTTAAGATGATCAGATAAATTTCCTGCTCAAACTGTTCATACGCACTGTTGATGCAGATACAGAGACAAACAAGACCAAGAGTTCAACACTTTCACAAGGAAAAAAACAGATCACTCGCAAAAGACTGTTCAAAGAACAAATATGACCAGGTATATCACTTTATATATAATATCTACTATGAATAATTCAGTATAGACTATATACTGTTCAGTAACTACAATGAACTATCCACTGTAAACTGTTACTAGCTGTTCAGTGTCTACTATGAATTATTCAACTGTGAATTGCTACTTAAGACAGTCTATGCACACTTTTGGACAGGTCAGTGTAGAATTATGATGGATATAATTTCTCTTCTACAGTGTATCTACATACATTTCCATAAGTACTATGTATTCTGTATCTACTATATGTTCACTAACCGCTTTGAAACATTACGTTCCTACAGTGATTCAGTATCTACTATAAATATTTTGAGTTATTTCAGTAACAGCTATGAGGCATTCCTGAGTTTACAGTATGTACCATGAATTGTTCATTAGCTGCTATTAATCATTCAGTACCTACTATAAATCATTCACTTACTCTTGGAATTTAAGGTTCTAAAATGAAAGTGTAAGTAAAACATTCATACTGCCCATATTTAGCGCACGAGTATAACATTCACACTGCCTGTATGTAAAGCATAAATATTCACATTCATACTGCCTGTATGTGAACATTTATACTGTATATATGTAAAGTATAAGTATAACATTTATACTTTACATATGTAAAGTTTGAGTATAACATTTATACTGTATATATGTAAAGTATGAGTATAACATGTATACTGTACATATGTAAAGTATGAGTATAACATTTATACTGTATATATGTAAAGTATGAGTATAACATGTATACTGTACATATGTAAAGTATGAGTATAACATTTATACTGTATATATGTAAAGTATGAGTATAACATTTATACTGTATATATGTAAAGTATGAGTATAACATGTATATTGCCCATATGTAAAGTATGAGTATAACATTTATACTGCACATATGTAAAGTATGAGTATAACATTTATACTGCACATGTGTAAAGTATGAGTATAACATTTATACTTTACATATGTAAAGTATGAGTATAACATGTATACTGTACATATGTAAAGTATAAGTATAACATTTATACTGCACATACGTTAAGTATAACATTTATACTGCACATACGTAAAGTATAAGTGTAACATTTATACTGCACATACTTAAAGTATGAGTATAACATTTATACTGCACATATGTAAAGTATAAGTATAACATTTATACTGCACATATGTAAAGTATAAGTATAACATGTATATTGCCCATATGTAAAGTATGAGTATAACATTTATACTGCATATATGTAAAGTATAAGTATAACATTTATACTGCACATACGTTAAGTATAACATTTATACTGCACATATGTAAAGTATGAGTATAACATGTATATTGCACATATGTAAAGGATGAGTATAACATGTATATTGCCCATACGTAAAGTATGAGTATAACATTTATACTGCACATACGTAAAGTATGAGTATAACATTTATACTGCACATATGTAAAGTATGAGTATAACATGTATATTGCCCATACGTAAAGTATGAGTATAACATGTATATTGCCCATACGTAAAGTATGAGTATAACATTTATACTGCACATACGTAAAGTATGAGTATAACATTTATACTGCACATATGTAAAGAATAAGTATAACATTTATACTGTACATATGTAAAGTATGAGTAGAACATGTATACTGTACATATGTAAAGTATGAGTAGAACATGTATACTGTACATATGTAAAGTATGAGTAGAACATGTATACTGTTATATTCAGTCAAATCAGTCAATGTTGCATAATAATTATTTTCTGTTAATGTCGGCAGCAATGCTGAGTTTAGTGAATGGGTACCAACTCTATCTGCAAGTCTTGTAACTGCTAAAACAAAGCACCTAAAGAGAACGAGGCCTTAGAGGTTCTCTCTGAATGATATGTATGATTTTTATCATTTGTGCAGCAGCTCCAGTAGCAGTAGATTTTGGCCTGTTCCTTGAACCCATCATGTCACCATCTCCATCAGACAGACAGAGAGAGCGAGCGAGAGAGGGGGAGAGGGAGAGAGGGAAGGAGGGAAAAAGGCTGAGAAAGTTCAGAAAGGCTTGAAGTGAACTGGAACAGTGGAGGATAGAGGCGAGCGGATCCTGTGGTGAAATATTTTGGCTCCGTGATTGTGCCGACGACAGCACAAGTGTATTTTTGTAGGAGTAAGCATCCCGGCTTTTTTAGCTCAACCCCTCATCTTAAATGCACTTTCAATATATTGGCGTGTGTTTTTTAGATTGAGTTGCGTGTGTCTCGAGTGGGGAGAGGCAGTTTGGGATTATTTTTTTCTCTCATATTGAGATAGAGTGGCTTTATTTTCCCGCCCGGCTCAAGGCTCGGTCGTGTTGACCCAGCGGTTTCTACGATTTCAGAAAAATACAAATAAATTGGGAGAATTAAAGTTATCTTAATACGGCGAGATGAGAGTGAGAAATTTGAATATGTAGGCTATTCAATTTGGGCCTATTAGAGTGTCTGTTTCTGTCCTGCTGCCTTTTGTCAGGTGAAAGTTTGAGGGGGCGTGTTGAGTGAAGGATTTTATTTATTTTGTAGTAGCTGTCTCCTGCTTTCGGTAGTGAAAATGATCTTTCAAATGAACATTTGGGGTGTGTGTCTAAAAAAAAGCATTCTAAATAAAAAAGCTCAGAATTCTCAGTTTGAAGTGTCTAAAAAATATTTAAAATGATGGTTCATTTGTAAGGTTTCTCAAAATCTGAAATGAGGGCATATCACCTGTTAAAGATAATCCCAATCATATATCAAGTGAATAATTGTCTGCAAATATGTCTGAAAAAGTACATCTTTATCATCATTACATCATTATCTATCTATATTCAAAATTGAACACAATTCTACAGAAAGCTAATTGATTTTTTTTATTAATATTCCTCTTCTCTGTGAATGTGCCCAAAGAGTGTATATCACAAATATTTTTTCCTAAATAACATGCATCTTAGATGGATTTCAAATAGTTTTACATGGATCTAAGTATGGATAATTGATATTGAATTGATATGAATCTGTCTGAACAGAGTGCACATTAACTGCCTTTATTATTAAAGCTCAAATTAAAGTTTCTTATAATTCCACATGAAGCTGCCTGAAAAGAGTTTTGTCTGCCACAAGCTCTGAAAATGATATTTCAAAGTAATGTTTCTCATATTTCTCCATAAGTCTTATTTTAACTTCAGTTCATTTCTCTGGAATGAGTGCATGACGAGTGTTGATAATGAAAGTTCAGATGAACATTTCTGGTAATTCCCAGTGAATGAAATGTGTCTGTTTGATATCACCTGAGTATCTGAATTTACTTATAAAGTAATATATAAAATAGCGTTGTTTAGGACTCTACACTGTAAACTACTGAATCTAACTGAGCAGGTGCCTGTTGGCCGTCTTACAGTATTAAAAGGATTAAATGTACTTACTTTAATTGCAAATGATGCTACATCAGATTTAGATTTCTTGAAATTCTCTGTAAATTTTTCTGAAGTTGGTGTGTATGTGTGTGTGATTGCACCTGTGTATGTCCTGTCACTCAGAATGGTGTGTCAGGTAGGGGACACCACCGTTACCCGTTTTTTTTTTTTTTTTTGGTACTGGTGCCGTTTTTTTTTTTTTCTTCTTCTTTCTTTTTCTTCTTCTTCTTTCCCCCTCATAGAGGCAAAAGGCATCCTGACCTGTTCTGTAGCAAAGAGATGTCGATCTCTCTCTCTTTGGGTTTCTCTCTGTCTCGTGCTCTCTCTCTCTCTCGGTCTTCTGTCGGCGTTCAGCCGTTACGAGGAGGGCAGACTGCTGGCGCCGGCCTGTTTGGGCTCACACACGCACACATATATACACACACACGCACACACACATACACACCTACACCTCACGTTTACCTATGGTTGCCATTCGTATGCCTCTCTTCTTTATAGATCCTGACTCATTTGTATGCCATGCACTTGTTACTTATGAACAAACAATGTTATTACACAATAATTTACCCCCCCCCCCCCTCCACACACACACACACACACACACACACTGTCTCTCAGAGGAGTTGTGTGTATTTGCAGGCTGTAAATGAGGCGTATTGTTGTGTTGCACTGGCCGTCGGACAATTCTCTGTCACAGCCCTCATGCGGGCAGCCGGGAGGTGCCCCTGTCTTTTTTTTTTTCTCCCCTACCTCTCCTTCCTCCTTTTTTTTTCCACGGTTCCTCTTTCTCTTTCTTTCCTTCTTGTCCTCTTGTTCTCACTGGGGTGAGGAGTTCATAGACGAGACCGGAGTGACTAGCTTCTGTCCTCCAAGCAGAAACGCACTCCTACATTAGGAGTGCATGAATAAAGTCTAAACCTAGACTAAACCTTTTAGAATATATCTTTAGTACCTTCATCCTTTGTACCTTCATTTATGGTTATTGTAATTTTTTTTAAGGAACTCTGTCCATTTTTGTTTTTCTTTTTTTTTATCAATAAATTGCCCTGCGATTGTTATGTACTTTTGCAACAGGTTTAAGATACACAAAAAAACTGTTTTGCATCTTTAAGAGTACAATTACTTTGTACCTTCCAGTGAAAAATGTACATTTACATTACCTTTATATTTACAGTACATTGTTAGCAGTCCAGGAACTAGACTAGACTAGACTTGTCTGCACACTATATATATATAATAGTATTTGTTGTAAGTAAACTGTTTTCTACTCGTACATAGGACTTGTGTCCAGTCATCATCTCGAAGACTTGAACGCCCCCAGGTCACGAGATTATGACTCTTTGTAACAGAAAAGCTATGTCAGTTATGTTGTATGTCAGGTATGCCTTTCTCTTGTGATGCTTGTGGCATGTATCATATCATGAACTTCCTGCCAAAACCCAGCCTTGACCTAAACCCCCATACACCTGCAGTCTGTCCGACCGTTTTTCACATTCTGACCTGGCTCCGTCTCGCTTCAGCGAGAAAACCAGAGCCGCCCGTTGGTTCTGTGATGAAGACGTACGACAGACTGTGAGACTGAAAACCAGTTTTGGTGTGGGGGCTTTAGGGAGAGGAATTTTAGTTCATGACATTACATCAGTTCTAAAGTAGGATTAAGGTATAGCGGACCAGTTGTACCTCCTCTACTGGCACGTTTGCTTATCAGTAGAGGCGTAGGGTAGAAGTAAGATGTTTTGAAACGGATCAGAAGAATTAAGGTGAATGTTTTTGGTTAACCAGCAGCAGGACAGTTTGTACTTTAGTGTAGTCTGCAAGAGATGGTGCACTTACAGAGGTGTATCTGGATTTTTTTTTCAACACTTCTGCACAAATTAATCAATGTAATCAACATCATTTAGAAGGGTTTTATGTGAAATGATTAATTATGTAAAAACTTAACGACTCTGTGAGATTACATGGTGGTAGTAATAGAAACCACAATTTCAGGAATGCAAATAAAGCAATTATATTTACAGTTTGTAGCCATCAGTCACCTACACCTGTCTTCAGAGTTTTCATACTCTATGTTTTATAAGGGTAAACCTTATAAAACACATTTCTTGCTACACCTACAAATATGTTTAAGGCCACAATATGTGTACTGTTGTAAAATGTTTCTGGCATTTTATGCAACAACTTTCTGTGAGATAGCTTTAGCTGGAGCTTTTAGACATCTGGTTACGATCAGCACCAGTAAGCAATTCTTTTTTCATTTCACATCAAACCCCTCTGAATGGCTTTCTTTACATGTTAACTATTTAATTATGTTAAACTTTTGGTAAGAAATAGGATTTCTGTTTAAAGCATAAAAATTAAAGACAGGTTTATAGCAGGTCATATAAAACAACACAAACAAGACAAAAATGTTCTGATCCATCATCTATCATTTACAGCTAAATACATCTTTCTCTCTCTCTGTTTCTGCTTTAAAGTCTCTAAACTCTGTTTATGTTATTGAGTTTGCAGGTTGCCTCTGATTAGCCTGCAGTTGAAGCTCAGCTGTAAAGTGCTCTGTGGTAAATGAGGAATTAGAGAGTGCATTTAGAGGTGAAACTCTGCTCTGTATGTTAGGATAGCCTCACCGGCGCTGACCGCAACGTGGGAGAAAGAAGGAGGAATCAGAGAGGGGAGCAAAAAGCGGACATGGGAGGAAAGAGCCCCGGCCGTGTCATGTGACTCAAATGCTCCTCTTTATTTTGCTGCCAGAACGGGTTTCCCCAAAAGTTTATTTGACTTTTTGTGAAAAAAATGCGAGGTACAATGTTTATGGACTCGAAATGTCGATTATTTATTCAGGCTAATTTGAAGCAGCTCGCCCTCCCTCTCTCTCGTTCTCGTTCTCTCTCTCTCTACTTCTCTCTCTCTCTCTCTCTCTCTTTCTTTTTTCTCTCTTTTTTCTCTCTCTTTCTCTCACTCTCTCTTTTTCACTCTTTTTTTTCTCTCACTCTCATTTTCTATTTTTCTCTCTTTTCTCTCTTTCTCTTTTCTCTCTCTTTCTCTCTTTTCTCTCTCTCTTTCTCTCTCTCTGTCTATTTCTCTTTATCTCTCTTTTCTCTCTTTTTCTCTCTTTCGCTTTTTCTCTCTTTTCTCTCTCTCTCTCTCATCCTCTCTCTCTTTCTCTCTCTCTCTCGCTCTTGCTGTCATTCTCTCTTCCTTTCACTCTCTCTCCTTTCTTTACGGATAATCCTGGCCGGTGGCGGACGAGCGGAGTCAGATGAAAGATTAAATAAATAAATAAAGCGCTTTGGATAACATTCCCCTCCGATTGACCCGACCCCGTGACCTTGCAGATACTCGCTAAGGGGTCACGACCTGGGCAGAGGAACGTTCTTTTTAAATTGCAGCACATTTCAAAGGGCAGGGAGCCCTTGGCCTGTCCAGTTAAACTCTGAGAGAAATGCACCCGCACATATCCATATCCAGTCACTCAATGCTTATGACACTTCTGTACTGAATTCTTTTTACATTGCTTGAATATTTCATGGTGGATGACCAATAGTAATGCTCCAGAGTAACGTTCAATCTCTTATCTGTTAAAGGTTCAGAAGGTTTTGCTTTCTCCTGTACTTTTCCCCTTTTAAATAGTGACAAAGGCTAAATGTTATACGGTAGTAAATATTAAACAGTAGATTTTACTGGTTACTTAACTAAGTATAGAAATTAATGTTTTTGAGGAATCTTAATGGCAGGAGGTCAAAAAGAAACACTAGGGTGTCCAGAGTGCAGATAAAAGTACACTTGTCTGTGATTGTACAAGTCAAACTGTTAACATGTAGAATGCATTTAAAACAATGCAGTAAAACATATTGACACTGCTAATGCAAAACTGGAAAGACAAAAAAATCATGGAATACGGGGATTAAAGGAGATGGTATGGGTAAAAATATGACTCACTATGTGCAGACAATGTGTCAGCTAAAGATAATAATAATACGTGAACGTTTACTTGATCAACCTTCAAATGCTGTACAGTAGTATTAACTAAAGAAATTATTAGCAGCTTTTTAAACTTTTTTGTTTGTTTACTTTTTCATCAGTATAACCCCAGTGGTTTCTGAAAAGAACTCTGATAATCTTATAAATTAGATGAGAACCTAAAGTTTTGAAGTTCTGAAGTTTTAACCTCCACATTATGTAAAAGTTCTATACCAGTAAAGCCAGGCTTAATTTGCAGGTTTATTATGTGAAAAAGCCTTAATATTTAGTAAATAAATAAATAGTAATGCAGATTGAGTACCAAAAACTGTAGTGTGATTTGAATTTTTTATTTTTTTATTTTTTTATAAATTTTATTATTTGAACCGTACGTCTAAATTGGGAGCTATTTAGCAGCTTCTATTTTATTTATCTTTTTTTCTATAAACTGTACAGACATATTTAATATGTTAAATAGTTATATTTAAGAAGGCTGCCGGATGAATGCAGAGAAATGCAGAGGATTTACTCATCCAAAAATCAGATGAAAAGAAAATAATTAGAAGCATTGAATGTTTCAAGAGAACATCAGCTAGAGAGTGTGATTAAAGAAACTAACAGACCTGTTTGTGAGATGGAGATATTAAGTTTAGTGGACAGCGGGGTGTCCTTTTGTCCATTCTGCCCACAGGGGATCAGCATGAGCGACTGACTACAGTGAACTTTTGCTCTTTAAACCTAAAAGCCCGTTTACACATTTGACTACCTGAGAAGGCCGCTTTTTAAATAGAGCTTATATAGAAAGTTCTTTACAAAAGGAGCTTAGGAACGTTAGCTTACTGACAGAGACTGAACAAGATGATGCAGATAAAGGTTTAAAAGATGCAGAAAACATTTTATTGAGATTTCTGAAAGATTTCAGAGACGACAAGGTATGTGTGAATGAATGTTTTGTCTGTATGTGCCTGCGTGTGCTTGTTTTGCGTCAGTAGGCTGCGTGTGTATGTGTGAAATGCAGTGTATCTAGACCCCCTGTCCCCAGGTATGACTCATGTGGAAGGCTAAAACGATAAGACAAATATTTTAGCGTGTTTTTGATAATCTGTAGATTAGAATGTTGTGGTTTTTTTTCCTGAGATATTGTTCCTGAAAATGTTGACATGCATTTTTAGCAGAAAGAAATAACTTTTCACTTTAAATTCAACTTAAGTTCAGCTAGACTATCTAAACAACAACAACAACGACAACAACAACAAAAACAGCCCCAGTACAGCAGTGCAGCTTACAGGTGGTGACACGTCTGAACTGTTGTAGTTTGTTAAATCTGTACCTGCCTTGCCATTTTACAAAAACCTTTCCTACAATGCTTTAAAAAAATTCATAAATTTAGATCTACTATAAAATAATAATCTCACATATTTGTGTATGTACATTTCCAGCAGCAATTATTTCAGTTGTACTAAGTGATCTTTTTCATGTAGGAATGTCTGGAATTCACTTAAGTCCCACTTTCCAAACAGCCTTTGAGTGGTTTATTTTAAGGAAATGCAAAGTTTCATATAATACTTTACTTTAAAATTAACTGATGTTGTGTCTTATAGTTATAATTGTCAATTAAACACAACCCCTAATTGGTGTGGTTAGATTAGGCTTAGGTTTAGAATTAGGCTTAGAAGGTTCTTGTTATCAGTTGATCCCTAAATATATGTTTTCACTATTGGAGCAAACTAGTTTCTCCAAAATTTGGTAATTTTAGAAGAAAAAGGAAAAAAAAGACATTTAAAAGTAATTTTGGTTCAAATATTGGTTCATTCACCTAAAAATACATATCTAACATCACAGAAAGCAAGATGACTATCCATCTATCCATCCATCTATCCATCTATCTGCTCCATTCATCATTAACTTTAAACTCTGTGACGTTTAAAACTATGTAAGCTTTATGTGAACCTCAGGTTTTATCAATAGAAGTACACACAGGTACTTGTATATATACACAGTACATAACGGGAGGTCTGTATATATGTGTATGTTAAAATAGAAAAAACTGCAGTGATGTGCAGCGCTAGCAGTAGCCAGGGCTCATCAGCCTGAACAGCAGGCCAGCATTACTGATCTGTGGGTAGAACAAAGTGAGCCCCAGCGATACGCCGTACCGCAACCTCCCTTATCTGTTTACGCGATGGACTTTTTCAAACGCAAACATTTTCTTTAGATGCGCTGGGAACACACAGAGCTGATAGGGATCGCATACAGTCTAATTGCCTCCGATAGGAGCGCGTTATTACCATTAAAACTGAGCAGAAGAGCCGTTCCCCCTGACTTACATCAAGTCTCTCTGATTTTTAAACTGTGCTCATGAACAGAAATATAGCCCACCCCCCTCCTTCTTCCCCAAATGTCCTGAAAGCGTTTTAACTGTGCTGAATCTAGAAACAATTCAAATGCAATAAGATGGTGATTTTCTGTGTATTTATATTTCATACCCTCGATTTGACTGCTTGATGGTTTTCTTTCTTGAGGAACACTCGAGGCTGTGTAGGAGCATTTACACAAATGTGTTCAAGTGTGTGTGTGCTTGTTCTAGTTTTTATACATTTCCAGGACAAGAAAGTGTCATAAAATGGGATACAAGCCTACAGAATGAACAAAATGCTTCTGTATAGCACTTTCTCCATGTTTATACTGAAACAGCAAAACCTTTTCCTTTTTGTTAATGAGGTTAATGTTAGGCTTAGACTTCGAACACACTAATAAGATATAGTTCCTACTAATTACATATAGTTACTATATATAAACTATATATAAAACTTTAATATATATGTGCGTGTATATACACATATGGCATATAATAATTGCATATCATCTTCATGTTTGTTCTTATTTTTTAATAATTTGAAAGTATCAGATGCTCTGAACATTGTGTCACAAGGTAGTAATGGTGCACAAATAGCTCATTCATCAGTGTTAGATTAATTACATTAACTAACATTAATAATTAAAGGTTTTTAATTTTTTATAACATTTTTTTTATTTTTTATTGCTGTTAAATATTGAAGTTTTGTTTTTCCAAGAGATATGGAACAATTTGATACTGCATATATGTATTTTATATAATGCTTAAATCCCATGTCATATGTAATATAGTGTTAGTTAAATATATATTATCATTATTGTTGTTATTATTATTATTATTATTATTATTATTATTATTATTATTATTATTATTATATACAGATATTTTCATCTACGTCCTGACAAGGTGTTAAAACTAGTACATGTGTGTGATGGGTGTGGAAAGGCTTAGCCCTCATTTCGACCCCTCTCGTGTGTGTGTGTTCCTGCCGTAGTGTGGGTGGGTGTGTGTGAGTGTGTGTGTGTGTTACTCTGCTGTGCCTCAGACTCCCATGGTACTAAAGGGCCCTCGCTCCCACCCCTGCTTCAGCTGCTCCAGGGGCATTCCTCTGCCGGTTCACTGACAAACCTCAAGTGGGGCCCTTTTTTCAACCCCTCTAATTGCTGAAAGACATAATTGTGGAGCACTTTGAAGTAAAAGTCAATTTGCCATGAGTCCACTCTTTAAGCGTTTCGACTCTTTTCCTGAGAGGCGCGCTCACCGCCGGCCAGTGGAACCTGGCTCGCGATGTATAGATAACACCGAGTCAATTTGGACTGTGTTTATTTAACAGGGCCAAAGCATCAACGTTTTCTCGCTGTAGTTTAACCGAGCGACCCTGAACAGAGTTTTTTTTAATAGGTTAATTTTGTCCAGCGAGGACGTGGTTGTTTTGGCTAGCCGAGTTTGCTGTGTCTGTGCTGCGTTGAGTGTGTGTGTGACTGTGTGTGGAGGCAGGTGTGTGTTGTAGGTGATGGTAGAAGCGCGCGCTCGTGTGTTTTTAGCAGGGTGAGGCGTCGTGTTCCCGGCCGTACGGCGGAGCTTTCAGCGTGCGTGTGGGCGCTGACAGCCACGGGGAAGTGTTAACACACACACAGTGACACGACGCCTCCACGCTATGCCTTTCAATGCACCTCAAATTTGTCATTAGACACAATGTGCGCACTCGCACTGAACCTGTACACACATATGCGTGTTTGTATGTGTGTGTGTTGTGTGGGGCGTGTGTACGTGCCCAGCGTGTGTGTGACCGCCCTCCATCCGTCGATGTTTATTGTTTACTGTTCTCCTGGTGGCGCCAGTGCTGGCGAAAACAGAAGCTTTAAAAACACTTTGTTTTGGGGGGGAGAGGCAGAACTCTGCGGTTTTCCTGTAATCGCAAAAGGCGATCAGGGCCCCTGATCTATGTACAGAGAGAGGAAAAAAGGGGGGAAGAAGAGAAGAAAGAGGAGGTATGAGACATGGAAGGTAGAAAGAGAGACGAGGGAAAGATGAAAAAGGAGTCTTTAAAGGGGAAAGAGACAGAGAAAAGGACGAAAAGAGGTGGATCGAGAAAGGAAGAGAGAAAAGTGTGGAGAAAGAGATCCTAAGAAGAAGGAAAGGAGATGGGAAGAGAAAGAGTGAGAGAGAAAAATTCTATAAAGAGTGAACGAGAAGAAAAATGAGGAAAAGTACAAAAACGAGAGAAGTTGCGAGAAAAAACAAGCTGGAAAAAAAGAGGTAAAGATGAAAAGAATAAACTGGCTAATAGAGTGAGAGGATAAAAAGAAAGTGCACAAACAGAGAGAGTGAGAAAAGGGGGAAAGAGAAAGAGGTGGAAGAAAGAAGTGAGAGGAGAAAAATAAGAGTGATGGAGAGCAAGAAGGAAAGAAGAATAGAAATAGGGAGTAGGAGAAAGAGTAAGTGGAGAAAAAGAAAGACAGTAGAAGATTTATAAAAGAAGAAAAGAATAAAAAAAGATAAAATAAGAGAGTGAAGAATAAAATAAGAGAATAAAATAAGAGAGTGAAGAATAAAATAAGAGGGTGAAGAATAAATGAGAAAAGAAAAAGAACTAAAAGGAGTTATAGTGCGATGATTATAAAAGGTGGAAACAGAGAAATTGAAAGGAGAGAGAGAGAGAGAGAGAGAGAGAGAGAGAGAGACGGGTAGCGTTACTCTTAGTTTGGTTCCTTTAGTGTGTGACTCTGAGAACATGAGGGTGCTCCAGCCAGTCTGTCTCCACTAGCGGCTGGAAAACAAAAAAGGAATGAATGAAAGAAAGAAAGAATGAATGAATGAGAGAGAAAGGAATAATGAAAGAAGGGGCCACAATCAGTGCAACCAGAACAAGGCGAGGAGGAGAGAAGAGTTGAGGTGTGCTAATGTGTGAGGTGTCTGAGTTAGTGTTATTATTATTCCCTCTAGCAGTGCAGTGCAGGAGCGAACACAGATCACTTCATTAAGCGGATAGGAGGAGAACACGCGCTCCTTTTGTCGAGCGCTAAACGCAGACTGTTTGTGAAGCGTCACACACTTTTATCCCACGCTGAATGGCGGGCCGCCGGCGTTTCGGCTCGCTTGCCCAGTTATTGTCCCTCACCCCCCCCAACCCGAACCGGCCCTGCTTAACACCCACCCTCTTTCGCTCAGGTATGAACAGATCATTACGGCGAATTTGCTGCTGATGAAGAGCATTATTCTGCCAAATTATTCTTCCCCCTTACAGTTGAGCACACAATAGTACAGAGGCAGAGAAGAAAACCACAAAATCTGCCACTTCAGTGTAATCACGTCTTCCCCAAATAAATAAATAACTGTTTTAAATGAGGACCAGTCCACACACAAAAAGAAAAGACTCTGATCAGGCTATGTATACTGTCACATAGCATGAGAGACCCAAATTGAATTCTCTTCTTTATGAAAAAAAAAAATAAATAATAATTGACTTGGCATTTCTCTCCACTTCAAAGGCCTGTGCGCCCTGTAGGCTAGGCAGCAAATTACAGCAGAAAGCAAATCTGCTATTAGTACTGTGTCAACTATTAGCGCTGTGTATGTGCTGGATCATTCCTTTTCTTTACATAAAACCTTTCTGTGCATACGAGAGGGAGGGAGAGAGAAAATGTGAAAATGTATGTGAATATCTTGATGCATTTTCTGAAAGCATTTATTTTGGATGTATTTTCAAGATAGAAATGGTTTTTAAATACCAGACCAATAAGGACTAATCAACAGGACTAAAAAATGCTCCTGGTTTAAGAAAATATATACAATTTAAAAATGCTTTAACTAGAAGCACAGAACTGTTTTCTTTTTAATTAATGCAAGTAAAAGTGGTGCTATTGAATAGAAATAGAGGTATATAACGCTGCTGTTGGAACAAAACGTCTATTTCTGTTTTTCGTCTGGTTCCATTGACTTTAATTAAAAATGAAGCTTGTTTTTTCCTTCTGTTGTAAAGTAATTGACATGTATGATTATATATATGTGTGTGTGTGTGTGTGTGTGTGTGTGTATAGAGGAGGGAATGTATATGGGATGTTCCTGCAATGTTTAATGTTCTTAGTGCACAGGCCACGTTTTATGTTTTATTGTGTTTATGCAGTAATGTATTAAATGTGCTAAAGTGTCTTCTCTGTTGAGGATGTACTAACACACACACACACACCTTTACAGGAGGAAAAGTCATTATTGTTCCACTCAGTGCTGATGTCTTCAAACAGTTGAAAAACCTTTTGTGTTCTATGTGAGATCAAATATTCTCTATGGGGTTTAAATCTGGACTCTGACCTGCCTAAAACCAATCAGTAAAACTATTTATTTATCGGCGCCCCAGGATTTTGTGTGTGTGTCTGTGTATAAATATATAGTATATATTAAACAAAGGTGTTTATGATAACCTGTCCCGCATGTATGTGGGTACAGCAGAAGAGCGAGCTGCCGTGCACTACTACAAAGGCCTGAGTGTTTATCGCTAAACTGTGGAAGGAAACCTTTCCTTTTAGTCTTTTTAGTCTTTTGCTTTAGGGCTGTTTCTCTTATTTTGTTTTTGGAGGAATAACTAGCATACCTAGAAGAAGAAAAAACTCTGATGTGTAAACAGTTTTACTGCCCTCATACATGGCTGCGTGTGTATTTTTAGTGGCATGTGTACACATCTGTCACAGCTTGGCCCAGTGGTTACTGTTAATGTGGAGGGGGTGTTTGTGTATACAAAAAATAAGAAGTGTATTTTTTTTCTTAGTGGAATTTTAGGCACATTTGTACTGCTTGAGATGATCCATGTAGGTCATAGGGGTTGGCTGTATGATACAGTTTCCACCTGCTTATGAGTGTGTCATGAGTTTGGTCAGTGCTTACATACTCTTGTTTAATGTTCTAGATCATAAACACCTATTATAGAGAGCCTGTAACCAACCAGTGTTGTAAAAACAATTGTCAGTTGTTATACCAGTAATAGGTAATAGACTGTTTACACCATCAGCATGTGTTTTGGGGGTGATTGGATCTCATTTGGGTTTCCTTTAATTACATGAAAACACAAATGTAAGCACAACCAGGACACGTTACAGTCAGATCACATCATTCAGCATTCAGAGGTGGTCAGTGAGCCTTCTTTGACCACAGTCAAGTGGAAAGTGGAGTCGTTTCCTTCATACATTTACATAAACAGCGTCAATTACATAAGTAATAACACCTACGGCACAAAGCCTTCTCTAGATATGCGGTCAACTACAGGGAAGGAAAGATGGTGATTTTGGTCAAATACATGATATCGTCGCTGTCCATTCTACATCATTTAAAGCCGACACTGCCATTTCCCTCTATTTCCTGGTTAATGGATCAATGGAAATGCTTCAGTTCCATAGACTTTCATTGAAAGTAAAGACTGTTTTTGTCCTCTCCATTGTGGACTTGCTTGTTTTTCTTTGGACTGTGACATCTGAAAATTTTCATGTTGGGTCACTCACTAGGGGGGCTTCTTCAGATGAGCGACTGAGTAAATAAATGTCACATTGAGAAGGACTCATTGATTTTTCTTCTCAGTAGATGAGGTGCTAACATGATATTGGTGAGAGAAATGTATTTTTATTGTTTCTGGAGCTTGTTCACATCAGTTAGAGTCTAGTTTACAATGACGCCAAGCTACATCTGGTTTCTCAGCCTCGTCTTCAACGACACATTCCCGTTCAGATACATCTTTTAGTAAGTTGTTCTCAAGTGAGATATTAGACCGTCATGAAGGTAAACTTCAGGTGTTGGTAATGCTGAGGGCAGCTACGTAGTCAAGCCACTCCAGTTTGCTTTTCTTTTTCTTTCGCATGGAATAGAAGACCAGTGCGCAGAGCACTGTTTTACACATCTGCTGGAATTCGAAGTGTGTGCTTTCCATGAACAGCTTCAGGTTTTTAAATTGTTCTGTCACGCGACAAGATTACACATCAAGCCTGAGCTCAAGTTTGAATCATGGAGTCCATGGTACAGTCAACCTTTCTCAATACAACAATACAATACAATACAATACAACCTTTCTACACTATTCCCACTGGTTCACACTACTGGAAACAAACTGGTAACCATAGTGAGGCATCATGGCAGCCCCTGTTGGGTTTTCAGGAAAACTGTAAATATGAATATCAGTAAATCCGTATGTGAAACACGTGTTAATGCAAGTTATGAACAGCTTCCCCGAAAGCCTGTAATGTATGTAGTAACCCGTATGTAGTAAATCAGAGTACTAGCACAAATTAACACCTAAATGAACTCCCCTCCAAAGTTTTCTTTCTTTCTTTCTTTCTTTTCATTTCCTCTCCCTCACTCAGAAGGACACATGTGTGTGCCCGCACTGGCGCAGGGTGTTTGGTGGTACACTGGGGTGATTAGGAGAATCAGCAGGCCTTGCAGGGAGGGAGAGAGAGAGAGAGAGAGAGAGGGAGAGAGAGAGGGAGAGAGAGAGAAAGGAGGGAAAGAAGCACCTCTTATCTCAGGCAATTAATCAGGGAGACTCATATTGCGGGACAATTATTCAAAGCTTATTCTTGAATAACTTACAGGCGGAAGCCTCTGGAAGTTTTTTTTTTCCTCCCCTTTTCCCTCCATCCCCCCGGACGTGAAGGTCATGAGAGCAGAGAGAGACGCTGGGGCTGCGGGGGAACACGTGTGTGTGTGTGTGTGTGTGTGTGTGTGTGTGTGTGTGTGTGTGTGTGTTGCAGCCGACAAGGTCAACGTCACCCCAAAGTCTACCCGTTTTCCCCCCACTTCCCTTCTTTTTCCCTTGTATTTCTCCTTTCATCTGAGAACACGGAGCCCTCAGTGTGGCTTTATCTTTGGTGAGGAAGAACGTACTTCAGTGTACAGTTCTGCTTAAAAAGTTACTTGTGTATCTCTATCTGTAGGGAATCCGAAGGGCTGCTTGCTTGCTTGCTTTCTTTCTGGTAAAGTTTGGGAAAATCAGGACCAACCCACAGGCAGGGCTTAACGATTTCAGGAAAATATCTAATTGTGATTATTCTGACCAATACTGCGATTGTTTTTTTAAATAATATTATTTTCTGTGGAATTAGACTCAAAACTCATTGAATAAACAGATTGAATAAAGCTTTTTTTTCTTAATTAAATTTATGATCTGGTTGAATATAAAATCTTTGACTTTCACTTTAAAAGTTCAGCCAAAAAGATAAAATTGTATTTATTAAGTTGTAATTTAGGGGTTAGGGTTTAGGAAAGCCTTCTACCAAAAGAAAGGCACCATATAAGATATCATTTTAAGTCTATTTAGCTTCTCAGTTAATGCCTAGTTTTTAAATTGATCATAATTTTTAAGGTGATAATAAATATGTATTGATGAATATGTAATTGTTTGTTTTTTAGTTTTACTGTGGGGCTGCAGTTTGATCAAATTCAATCAAATTGTTCCTGTTACTGTTTACTAGCTCACTTTAGTGTTTAGTGTTTTCTGTATATCCTGTTAATTTCATGTAAACAAATCAGCAAAGCGTAATTTGATGATGTCTGCACATTGTGTAAAAACAAACTTAACCCTAATATCTGTGCCCCAGTAGACTCTCTCACACACACACACACACACACACACACACACACACTCACACAGACTCACACACACAGCAACTGACTGCTGGTCTACAGTTTGCTGTTCCTCCATTCCTCTTCACTATAGTAATCAGAGTTTTAGATGTGCCTTTTACTGCAGACCCACTTTCTGTTTGTGCTTCTAACAGACAGATCTAATACAGCGATGTCTCTGAATATGGATATGTTTAATTTACCTCACTAGTGAAGTGCCATTGTGAAATTACACTCATTGATTTTGTAATCTCCTCTAGCAGTTTTAGATAATTGTAAGATTGGGCTGATGCGTTGCTATTTGAGTCTATTGTTAAAGCCACATATGAAACTGAATTAGCTACTTAATCCACTTTATGCACATCCGTAGTTTGTTAGAGGCTGCATTGATAAAGAAAAGTGGAGTTTGTGTTACTTACATGTGAGTCTTCCTCGTACATTGATGTTCAGGCTGGTTGTTTCTTAGATGCCATCACAGTCATATGAAAACTTTTTTATTCATTCATGTTTGTCTTTCAAGTTCTCTTGGCAGTACATGTGTTTTTTGAAAACACAAAAAGATTAGAAACATTCAAATCTCATAAGTCAAAAACCTGATTTAACTTAGAATTGATTAGATGAGCTATGTATTGAATGGCAGCTGTAAATACTTCCACATCCCACGCATCAAATCAATCAATTCACAGTGTATAAAGTATTTGTTAAATTATAAAAATTTAATTGAATAATTAATTTAATTAATGAACTTTTTTGAACAAATTAGTTACAGTTACTGCCCAAATCAATAGCTTTACAGTGACACTACTGCTGTTCTCTCTATTAGACACTCCTTCCTTCTCTGTCCACCGTGTATGTGTAAAGTCAGTTGGTCATCCTCTAGTTCTTCATTAGTGCCCACAGGACGCTGTCAGCTGGATATTTGTGATTAGTGGACGATTCTCTGTCCAGCAGTGATACTGAGGTGCTTGTGGAGATTTTTTAAAGCAGTGTTCCTGGAGGATTTTGAACACCCCAGTGTCACTGCTGGACAGAGAATAGTCCACTAACCAAAACTATCCAGTCAACAGCCTCCTGGTTAAATTCCGGCTACCTGTTAGATGGCTGGATGGATATTAATATCCTTTAAGAAGTGCAAGCTAGTAAAATATAAGACTTTTACAAAAACATTTTTAAATAATGCATAATATCGTTTATTATCGTTATCAACAAAATGAAAGAAAATATAAATTTTTTGTCAAAATCGTACATCCTTACGCTCAAGTGACGTTTTAAAGTGAATCTTCTCGTGACGTATTTCAGTTGTTCAGCATGTTTGATGTCTTTAGCCAGGTTAGCACTAAGGGTTTAAGAAAATATTTAAATATGGAATATCGGGATATTATATTTTGTGATACTGTATCGGTTCTCAAAAACACAGTATCGACACACAGATTCCTGGCAGACAATGAATCCTAGATGGCAGTGTTGTAACCCTTTTTTTAGAACCACTCCAACATTAACAAGCAGCACAAGGGCGCAATGCTTTTGTAAACATTGGCAAACCTGTTCATATAGTGGTGTGTTTTATTAGTAGGATTTTAAAAATTGCAATATATCACTTTTCTTGCAGTATCACAATAAATCATGATATATTAAACTAGCTCTAGTCAGCTAGCTGCCTTGCCTAGTTCTGGAAAAGTTCTCAGCCCCTCACGTTGAACAGAACCAGGTTCTTACTTCATCTGTACGCTCTGTGGTTCATGCAAGCAGCTTTAGAGTCCAAAGTGATTCCATTACCAGCGCGAGGATTTACTTGTGACGTGGTGCAGTAAAACAGGGTTCAGCTGTTGCGAGTCGCGTATTTAACACAGCTCAGAGGAGTCATCATCTGTTTTATGAATATTTTTTTGTTGTTGTGGTTGTTTATTTGTTTGCTTGTTTGTCACACTCCTACAGGTTGTGTGAACTAGCACAAAACCACAAACAAGCTTGCATATACACGCAAGCACACAAGGCCACGCTCTCACATGTTAGTAATTGTGGCTGTGTGGAGCTGGAACATTAAAAGGCTCTTATCTCTCCTCGTTTAGACCTGTGATTCTGCCGCTCATTGATTGGAGCCCCAATAAACGACCTGGCTTTAATTGCACTGAGCCTTAATCCGAGCTCTTCGCGTGCAGGGTAGCAGCGAAAGGGAGCTGAACTGAGAGAGATTTTAATGGAAGTGATATGAATTTGTCTCAAATAAGGGCATAAATATCTGTTCTGCTTCTGTTCACTTTACCACACACTGTGACTGTGTGTGTGTGTGTGTGTGTGTGTGTGTGAGAGAGAGAGAGAGAGAGAGAGAGAGAGAGTGAGAGTGAGAGAGAGCAGGGACAGAGCCATAGAGGACCAGAGAGCCAGTCAATTTTGTGAGCCATTGGATTCGGCTAAAATGACACTTCTTCTCCAATTTCGTTCGTTCGTGTTCTCTCTCTTTCTCTCCCTCTGTCTCTCTCTCTCTCTCTCTCTCTCTTTCTCTCCCTCTGTCTCTCTCTCTCTCTCTCTCTCTCTCTCTCTCTCTCTCTCTCTCTTATCTCTCCGTTTTAATTACTTCCCAACGTGCGTCTAAGCTTGTTTTCATTGCTACGTGCCATTTTTGGCTCCGCGGCTTTCTCTCGTTATCACGGCCTGTCTGTACTCTTTCTCGCGTTTGTAAATGACACAATCAATTACAACTCGAGCTTGTGTGTGTGTGTGTGTGTGTGTGTGTGTGTGTGTGTGTGTGTGTGTGTGTGTGTGTGTGTGTGTGTGTGTGTGTGGTGCTTTCTTCTGCAGAGCCAAATTTACAGAAAGCTGGTCTGATTTTTGATATAAGGATGAAAGAATAGTTGGTGTAAATGGAGGCAGCTCAGTGTCTTACACTGTCTGATAACAGACGTACACAGGCGCACCTGTTTCTTCCGTCTGCTGTATTCCTCTCTTTCCACCACTGTTTCTCAGCTCCCTTCATCTCATTCCTGAACTTCTCCTCCACTCTTTCTGCCTTGTTCCTTTGCGTTCTCTCGCTTTTCACTTGTGTCTTTTGCTCTGTTGGTGCTGTTCTC
Source organism: Megaleporinus macrocephalus (assembly GCA_021613375.1). Taxonomy (NCBI): domain Eukaryota; kingdom Metazoa; phylum Chordata; class Actinopteri; order Characiformes; family Anostomidae; genus Megaleporinus; species Megaleporinus macrocephalus. The sequence continues at coordinate 23,209,648 of CM038702.1, forward strand.
TTTACATCTCTTTACTTCTTTTTCTCTCTCAAACATCTTTCTCACCTTTTCATCTCTGCCCTCCTCATCCTCCCATCTGTCTCTCTCTCTCCCTCTCTCTCAACCTGTCTTACTTCATTTCTCTTCACGTCATTTCACCTGGTACTTTCTCACATCATTGACTTTCCTTCTCTTTTCCTGACTATCTTTTCATCTTCTTCACCATTTCTCCTTCTATTGCTCTCCTTTTCCCCTTCTCCTTTCTTTTTCTCTCGATTTACTGTTTGTGTCCTCCTCCCCTTCCTGCTCTCTTTTTAGTGTCTCTTCTTTTTCTTCATTCTTTCCTTACTTTATCCTGTCTTCATTCTCATGTCTTTTCTTTTGTCCCTTCCTATCTTTCTCCTCTTCGTCTGTCTCACTTCTTCTTTTTCTCTCTCCCTCTCTTTATTTGCTGTGTATCTTTTCATCCATCCTCTGTCCCATTTCTTCCCTCTCTCTCTCTCTCTCTCTCTCTCTCTCTCTCTCTCTCTCTCTCTCTCTCTCTGGCTTATTTGTGCTCTCTCTCTCTTTCTCTTCCCTTCCCTTCCCTTTCTCCTCTGTCTTGCTCTGCTTTCCTCTGTCCTCTCTCTCTCTCTTTCTCTCTCTCTCTCTCTCTCTCTCTCTCTCTCTCTCTCTCTCTCTCTCTCTCTCTCTCTTTCTCTGGCTTTTTTGTGCTCTCTCTCTTTCTCTTCCCTTTCCTTTCTCTTCTGTCTTTCTCTGCTTTCCTCTCTCTCTCTCTCTCCTCTCTCTCTCTCTGTCTCTCTCTCTCTCTCTCTCTCTCTCTCTCTCTCTCTCTCTCTCTCTCTCTCTCTCTCTGTTATGAGTCATTAGTGTCTCCCACATTATTTTTATGAGAGAGATACTCAGAGAAGCAGGAAAAGAAGGAATAGAGCCATAAAATGCAAATATCACCCGCACTCCTCCCTACCTTTTTTTTTTTTTAAACAAATTAAATGTCAGCGTCGTGAAATATTGTCAGTTTCATTTGCGCTGAGGAGGGGATGACAAATCCATATTCTTCCTTTAAATAAAAATTCTTATTACGGTGCGTTGGCGGCAGCGGCGGGGTAATCACGGCTCCACAAAGCGCGCGGTGATTAACGATAGCAATTTATTGTGCGAAGGAGGCTTCTCGCGGAGAGAGTGCGAGGAGGAGCAGAGACATCATCTTTATCATAATTCATATCATAAATAACCGGGCTCGGCCAATCAGAGAGGGGCCGACGTGTCATTCCCCAAATAACCTTTGATAACTATTACCATAGCAGTCGGCAACGAAAGAAAAAGCCCAAAGTCACAATGTTATCTTATCCCCATTCGCCGCCTATAGAATACAACAGTATTACCATATAGATTACACTATTTATAATGGAGGGTGTCAGAGGAGAATGCCTGCGCTGCCTGTCCTCCGTTGTGGCTCTGAGGGGGCAGGAAGCTGTCACACGGCCGCTTAACCAGTATCACAGCAACCACGGCATGCAGCTGGAGTGTGTGTGTGTGTGTTTGTGGGAGTGAGAGTGAAGGGAAAATATTAGAGAAGTTTGATTTTGCCTGATATTACTATTACCAGCTAGAACGTGTGTATTTACACCGAGTAACCAGAACCTCCCTGTTTCTGTAGTATCTGTCAGTCTATCCGTTTTAGGAACACTTGGTTCTTCTACAGTTACAGACTGTAGTCCATCTGTTTCTCTGTATACTTTGTAAGTCCCCTTTCACTGTGTTCTTTAATGGTCAGGACTAGGGCTGTGTATTGGCAAGAACCTGGTGATACAATACGTATCGTAATACAGCGGTCACGATTCAATATATCGTGATATATTGCCATACTGCAAGCAAAGGGATATATCGCGATTTTTCAAATCCTACTATTAAAACACACCACTGTATGAACAGGTTTGCCAGTGCTTACAGTAGCTATACGCCCTTGTGCTGCTTGTTAATGTTGGAGTGGAGCTGAAAATGGGTTACAACACTGCCATCTAGTGGTCAGAGGTTTAAACACAGCATAAGCTAATTCACTGTCTGCCAGGAATCTGTGTATCAATACTGTGTTTTTGAAAATCGATACAGTATCACAAAACATAATATCCCCATATTCGATATTTCAATATTTTCTTACACCCCTAGCAAGGTCCCCAAAGGACCACCACAGAGCAGGTATTGTCTGGCCGGTGGCTCATTCTTAGCATTGCAGTGACAAGCTAGTGGTACGTTGGTGTGTGTTATGCTGGTGTGAGTGGATCAGAGACAGCAGTGCTGCTGGAGTTTTTAAACACTGTGTCCACTCACTGTCAACTTTATTAGGTCATCTGTTGTCGTGCAGTATGTGTTGGTCAGTGTGTAGTCCTTCATCAGAGGTCACAGGATTCTGCCCACAGGACGGTGTTGGCTGGATATTACTGTTTCTTTAGTACAGCAGTGAAACTCCAGCAGCGCTGCTGTGTCTGATCCACTCGTACCAGGACTGTCAGTCTCACTGCAGTGCTGAGAACGATCCAGCTCCCATGTTATATATAGAAATGTGTGTGTTTGTATGTGTGGGTTGTTCTCTGTGTTGTTCTGCTGTGTAATCAGGTGTGAATGATTCTGATCTGCAGCTCTGATATCTGTCCTCTATTCCACTTAATATTGCTCTCCTGTAAGCCTCTCTCGCGTCTCTCTTTCTCTCTCGCTCCCCGGCTCTGTCTCTTTCACTCACCTCCCTATCTCTTTCCATGTTTACAGTGAATAGTGTAACGATTCATTAGCTGAATCATTGCATCGATTACAATTTCCCACCCACGTCGGCCCTCTGGGGGCAGTATCACTTTTAATTGCTCTTGCTTTGGCTCAGAATCGGTTTTAAATGGTGTGGATTAAATGAATCACCTTTTTTTCCATGACAAACACACCGTAATGTGTTTAGAGAAGCACAAGCACAATATGCTGAACAGAAACAGGGTTTTGTGTGTTTTTGTCTGGCCATCTGCTCACTCATGATCTGGTTTAGAAGTTATCAAGACAGTTAATAACATCTGAGCATCTCATACTGTACTGAAGATGCTCATAGCAGAAAGGACTGTGGAAATCCAAAAGTGTTCTTTGACTTATAGTCAAATAGTAATAGTGATAACAGAACCTTTTCAGTGCTACATAGAAATATTCCTTATATAGACTTTCATCATAGAGAAAAAACATTTAACCATGTGAAGAACGATGTATGGATGCCTTATGAAAGTCTTTTATCAACAATTTTTAAGTGTTATAAACCTGGACCATAATAATTCACACATTTACAGTGGGAATATGTGGCCGTCATATATTAAAATGGGAATTTGTGGCTGTCATTATATTCTGAATAACAATAACATGTATTGACTTGTTTGGAATATAAAAAAATCACATTTTTAACAGTTTTTCTTGATTTAGTTGATTTTGTGAACATATTGATCTATGGGACACACACTCGCACAACTTAGACAGTACATTTTTTCTTTGTGTGTGTGTGTGTGTGTGTGTGTGTGTGTGTGTGTGTGTGTGGTGGCAAGAAAAAGTATATGAAACCTTTTAAATTACCTGGTTTTCTGCATTAATTGGTCATTAAAACTGATCTGATCTACATCTACCAGAAACGCTTGTTGGAGGTTTTTGCTGCCAAGGGAGGTTTGACCAGTTATTAAATCCAAGGGTTCACAAGGGTTTTTGCTTTTTTTTGTTTAATAGATGTGTCCAATAAAGACATGAATTATTATAATTATTTGTGTGGTATTAGGTTTGGCACATTGTGTTTGTATATACTTGGGACTAAGATGTAGATTAGATGTAGATCAGATTACGTTTTATGGCCAATTAATGCAGAAAACCAGGTAATTTCAAAGAGTTCACATACTTTTTCTTGCCACTGTAAAAACTAAGATGTTGCCATTTAAAGTTAGATATAGTTATAGATTTGTGTAGATATCCTCTTCAGTTCTTCCTCTCATACATACTTAAATAAAGATTACAAAATTACACATTATTTACTTAAATTTGGATGTGAATTTGATTTTTTTTACTAAATTAATTAGACTAATTAAACCCATTCCTGATTCTAACATGTTTTGTTTTATCTCGCTTTCTCTTAGATGAAGAGGAGGAAGAGCAGGTCCCTGCAGACATGGGTACATCTGCTGAGGCCATGCAGGTGTCCCTAGGTGAGGAAGAGGATGGCGAAGATGAAGAAAATGATGAGAACTGGCTGGGCCAGCGCAGGTCGGATAGCCCCCGGCCCGAGGGTCTTTTGCCTGCCGCGAAGAGGCCGCGTTTAGGCACCAAACCCGGCTCCAGTCCTGAATGGAGCTTCGAGCCGAGAGAACCTCTCACCTCTCTTAACGCCCAGCACATGCCTCGCTCTCCTTCACCACCACTGACCATCGAACCAGCCCGACCCACTGTGGCCCCTCCCACGCCGAGCCACAAGCCCAAAATCCCCTCGCTCTCTCCAGCCCGCCAGAAGAACAAATCACCCAAAAGGGGCGGTGGCTCGGCCTCTTCCGGCATATCTACCCGCCCTCTGGCCTTGACTCCACCCAAGAGTGCTCAGAAGGCAGGAAAAAGGTCACCTGGACGACCCCGAAGCCCTCGGAGCCCGCGGCCAGGACCAGCCAACTTGGTGCCAGCCCAGTTTGGGAGAGGCTGGGCGGGGCCTCATGCTGAAGAGGTTCCTAATGATGGCCAGTTTAAAGGTCATGACTCTAAAGAGGAGGCTATTGAGGATTCCATAGCTGCAGTGATAGAACGAGTACGGAAAGATGAAGCAGGCCCGGTTGACCCATTTGCGTACGATTCGGGCTCGGACAGCGACGGGCTTCCAAGCCCCCCGAAAATTGGACCCAAACACATGCAAGGCCTCAGCACCCCCAAACAGCCGCTTGTTCCCTGCAAACACACTCACATTCTCGGTGCTAAACAGCTAGCCACGCCGCTAGTACCTTCGTTACCTGCCCCGAACCGCTGGACTATGGACGACTCGATAGACGAGGTCATCCGAAAGGCCAATCAGAGTCAACCTGTGGCTTCCCAGTCGCCAACGGAGCCCCCATACTTCTCCTCGCCCTCAGAATCGCCTCCAACGCCGCAACCCCCCCTGAAACCTCTCCAGGAGCGCAAAGATCCCATCGCTACCCCCACCCTCCTGAAGAAGAAGCTCAAGAAGGACGTCAAGACCAAGCTGAAGAAAAAGGAGAAGGAGCGGCTGAAGGAGAAGGGCAAAGACAAGGGCAAAAACAAGGAGAAAAACAAGGAGAAGAAGAGAGAGAAGGAGCGAACGGGGCAGATGGAGGAGAACAAGATGCCCTGGCCGGAGTTATCGCTAGGCGCGGACGAAAGGAGAGACAACGCCGGCAGCAGCAAGAAGGAGAAGGACAAGCACAAAGACAAAAAGAAAGATAAAGAGAAGAGCAAAAAGGACAAAGAGAAGCGAGACAAGGGCAAGGAGCGAGGAAAGGAGGAGAGGAAATTGTCTCTAGGGGCCAAAGAAGCCGCTGCCGGACCCCAGGCCACATCACTTCCTCTGTTCAGCCCTTCTTCATGCTTGCGCGTCCCCTCAATGCTCCCTCCTCTGCAGCCGATCCTGCCCGAAAAACTGTTCCACGCCAAGGAGACCAAGAGCAAGGAGAAGGACAAGAAGAAGGACAAGAAGGAGAAGAAGAAGAAGAAGGACAAGGAGAAGGAGCGAGAAAAGGAGAGGGAGAAGGACAGGGAGAAGGAGCGGGTCCGCGAGAAGGAGAGGGACAAAGAGGAGAAGAAAAAAGACAAGGAGAAGGAGAAGAAGGAAAAAGCAAAAGAAAAGGAAAAAGAGAAGCCTAAACTGGAGAAGCCGGCTGTAATGGTAAGACCTGGACGACTACGTGTTAAACCCCAGATCACAGAGTCCCTGACCAGAGTCTTACTCATGGATAGGCCAGCCAAAAGGGCCTGCAGTGAATTCTTCCATTACACACTGCAGCAGTTTGCATAAAGCATTTATAAGACCTCCCTTTTTATAAGACACACAAGTGCTAGAGCTGCACACCATCACACAAAATACCATAGTTACCATAGATACCTATTGCAAACGCAAGTCAAGAGGTATTGCTGTCATTTTGCTATAATATTTAAATATAATTACATAATTGATTACATGTATGTAATTAATTACATTTATATTTAATTTACATTCCGTATTAATAGATTTGGCTCGTTTTACTGACAAAATCATGGCAACAGTGAAATGCTGTCTGAGCACCAACAACTTTTCCCTGGTGTAAAGGCATTTTCTTGATTTTACTACGTTTGCAACATAATACAATGTTTTATATCAGAATGTCCAAAACTGTCTGAAGACTCTCTGTAACAAGGCCCAGTTTGACCTGGAGCGCCTAAAAATCTGAAAAAAGTCCTATTTTAAAAAATTCTAAATATTTCTTTGGAAAAAGTTTGGACCTTATTTCTGTGCTGGATTATCACAAAGATATAAATAGAAAAATTAAGAAATGTCAAATTTGTCATCTTCCCTTCGACTGGGAACTAATCAAGTGAGAATTTAAGAATTTAGATATTATTATATATAACTTATATAACTTTATTTATGGTGCTGTGTTAATATACACATAGCAGCTTATCGTGCTTGGCAAAAAGTAATAAAGTTCAGAGATGAACGTTATATATTGTTAACATAGTTCGATAAATTAAAAAGTACAATCAAATTTGAAATTGAATAGTTACAGTAAAACAAGTTTGTAAAAAAAGGTAAGGTCTATAAATGTATGTTTTAGTATTAAACTTTAGTATTAACTCTAAAATAAAAAACATATAAAAAAGACTATTGAACTAATTCAAGAGTCCGCCAAAACTCTCTCACTGGAAATGATCCTTTGATCTTAAACTGACCCGATGAAGGGCTACAGACAACAGAACCTAGAGTCAAGCACACCACGGAGGGTACAAGGATTGTGCAGTCTTATAGCCATGAATAAAATGATTCAATGTTTCATGAGAAGTCAATTCAGGGAGTAAATCTGATTTTGGCTAATATGGCAAAAGAAAAGAAAAGAAAAACAGTGATTAGGCATCATAATCACCGAATTAAATGAAAAAAGTTAATAGTTTTATAACTGAATTATATTTTAAATGAATTTAAACAGTTTAATGCTTATTTTCGTATCATTACCTTCTACAATATCCGTAGTGCAGTGCCGCCTGGATTGTAATGATTAGAGAAGGGTGATATGGCAATAAGAAATTTAAATCATAGTGCACGATATGCCACAACATAATTTTTTTTGATATCTAGTCACTTGGAACAGAGTAAAAAGTAGTGCTGCATGGGGAAAATTCTATCAGCAACTTGATTTATATTTAGTATTGGTACAAACTGTGTTGCACTAAATCCAGTTAAAGCTCGCTAATTTTCTCTCTTTCTAAAGCAATATAAAGCTGAGAAGTGTACTGACGATATACACCATATGTTCAGAAAAGTGTATTGTATCTTATTGACATAACATATTGCATTGTGATATAATAACTAAGTATACTGTCATATAGACTTAGTACTGATAGTAAATAACAGTTGATATATTGTGCAGCCCTAAACCGTGCAATCACTGTGGCGGGCATCTGTGGTACTTGAGTATTGCGACACAGTCGGATCCTGTGTGTAAGTGTATGTGTGTGTGGAGACTGTGTGTGTGGAGACTGTGTGTATGTGTGTGGAGACTGTGCGTGTGTACTTTCTGAGATCGCAGGTAGATTACAGAATGACATTTACATTTTTCATCTTTGGCGTTGAGTTCTTCCCTTGAATCCCACCGCTTCCCTCGTACGGACAGACGCGCGTGCACACATACACGCACAACTGTCAATCTGTGTGCAAATCAAACAAGGGATAATACTCACACCTCAGAGCCTCTGTTTACCCAATCCACAGACCATTTTAGTGTGTGTGTCTTTGTGTGAGTCAACGATAGAGAAAGATTGTGTTAATTCCTCTTCAGCAAACTCGTCCTCTAATGTCTTTTCACAATCCAGCACGGCAGATAATGCATGTACATCACATGAGATCTTTCAGGATTGATTTACACAGCTAAGTGTAGAATTCCTCTCTCTCACTCTCTCTCTCTCTTTCTCCCTCAATAATTCTCTCTGACCCCCTCTCTTTCTCTCCCGCTCCCTTTTTTCCTTCCTCCCCTCTCATGCTGCCAGTGCTAGATGGGATACAGAAAGAGATTTTTTTTCCCCCCGTTCTATCTCTCTCTCTCTCTCTCTCTCTCTCTCTCGCTCTTTCTCCTCTGCTTAAATCTCTTGATCACTTTAATTTTTTGCAAGGCTGCTTTGCTGGCGTCCTGGATGAAGAAGAAGGAGTGAGAGAAAAGAGAGAGTGGCAGGGAAGAGAAAGGAAGGAGTGTTGAGTTAGGGGCGGTTTATCAGTAGCTGCCCTGAGGTATGTGTGGAAAGGACTTAAATCCGCAGAGATTAGCAGAAAAATGCCGTCCGTAGCAGTAAGGGGCTTACGCCACTGGTTGTATTAGTTCAGGTGAAAAGAGTATTGCGTTTACATAAAAACTGGACAAATCCAGGCACAATGCCTCCGCCGTGGGGCCACACAGGAAGTCCGCTATCTCTGGACCTCCACCTCGCTGCGTCCAGAGCAGCTTTCGGACAACCACCTTCTACTACTGCTGCCGCGAAAACAGGTTTCTAATAGAGGGAAAAGAGAGAGAGGGACAGAGAACGAGAGAAAAGAGGCACAATCATAAAATGTATCAAAATAAGGAATAACACAGAGGAACCAGTACTGCTTTCTAGAACACTCTTGCTGTTCCTCTTAATACATGAGAGTGAGAAGAACCTGATTAACGCCGTGCTGTGAATGTTCCATACAAGTTTCATGCATGAAAGTCACCAATTGGGAATCTTTATATTTCAGAATGAACCTTAATTTAATATTCACACCGTGTGACAAGCATTGATCTAACAGTGGTTCTCCTGAGAGTACCTTTATTTTAGTACCTTTATTTTTTAACAGTGCACAATATGTCAGTTGTTAACTGCACTAAGACTTGTGATAAAGGCTATCACTATCGATTTTATTGTTCATCAAATATATACCTTATAGTGCTGTTATAATTGGGAATGCGAATAAAAATAGAACTGAACAATAACAAACCATGCATAGCCATTCAAAGAAAAACTTTGAATTGGGAGGAAAAAGATCATAAAAATAAGATAAAATATAAAAATAAAATGTTTGAATGCATGAATAATTTTGATGGTAATGAAAACTGAAAGGCATTCAAACAGTTGGAGCGGCAGCAGACCAACAGTCTGTTAGCTGTGTGGAACTAGTTTTCCAGTTTCTTTGAGGAACGTCACATAAAGCAGTCTTTAATCTGTGTTGACTTAAGGACCCAGGAGGAGGTGGTTTGATATTGATTTTATTTATTGACTAATATTATTAAATAATTTTCATAACACTTGAAAACATGACATGTTTTCAACTCGATGAACAGAATATAGCAAAACAGCAGCAGTCTGTGCTGGCACGCTAACGCTATCTAAAGTTTAAAAAAATAAAATAAAATAAACCTTGCAAGTGCGAAATATAACAAAAATAAATAATTTACAGTTCTCTGTTGTTGAAGACATTTGATTTAATGGCACATACTGTAGCCTACATCATATAATTATTTTAGCACATTTATTTTATTTTATTGCTTTGTTTTACTTTTTTATATTTTGGATAATTGGGTTTTCAAGTTTATTTATGAAAAATAAATAAATCTAATAACATTGTTTGGCAAAAAGGTTTATAATTTAATCAATGCATAATTGCTGTGTTAACCCCTAACTAATCACATTCACTGAGAGGTTATTTATTTGAATTGGTTTTTATTGTTTAATGTGTAAATAAGTCTTCAGAGTGATCATTAGGTATTGTATTGTGAGCTGTGAGCGTCCTGACCGGTTCTTTCACAGTGTTTCTTTAGGTGTTTGGATAAATCGAAAGTATTCCTTCGATCTAACAAACCTGGATTAGAATGATGGAAAGTGTTCCCCAGCGTTATCAAGTGGTCACGTGGTTTGTTGTTAAAGTCAACTGTATGAATCAGTGTGATCGCAACATGGTATTTTGTCCATATCTTGCAGCTGTAACGCAGAGCATTCGTGCTGGAGAGGGACCAAAGCAGGCAGAAAGACAGAGAGAGTGCAAGAGGGCCAGGAAGAGAGAGAGTAGAGAGATGAATGTGCCTCAGAAGAGCTGTGCGGAATGGCCATCGTCTGTTCCCCTTATCTAGATCATTAACTTCAAGCCACAATCACGAATTTTCAGAACAACAAAGTGGCGCGGCTGGTGATTCAGTCTCTAAAATGCTGCAGAAAGACACTGAGTTTGTTTCCTTCCTAAAAGAGATAAACACCTCTCTGCATGCAATAAACTGTGTCCGAAAAACCCAGATTTAAATGTGCTGCGTAGTGAAAGAAGTAAAACTCTACTCCTAAGGGAACATCTCAGTTTGCTCTGAACTTTGTGAGCAGGTGGTCCCCCAAGTTGTTAATGTTCAGGAATCTTTAGCTTGTTAGTAAACGCTTTCCTTATGATGACAAATTCCTTATGATGACATGAGGTGCCTTTATGGATGTTCACCCCGAAATTGCTTAGAGTTTGCCAAGAGTTTGTGTTTGGATCCTCTTTATGAATCCTCTGCTTGTTTTGTCCTGTGTTGATCTTCACTGTGTGCCAGATGAAAGACTTCTCCTAGGTTAGGATGTAACTCTAAAGTCAATGAATAAATAGTTTTGCGAGATAAGAGAACATGCTATTGTTGTCACCCTATATTTACATCAACATACACATTATTCGTCCTCAGTACTTCCACAACACTGAATAACTGCATGTGTCATGAGATGTGGTTTCAAAGAGGCTGCCAAGTGGCCTAGCTAAGCTGATGATAAATAAATATTACTAATGTTATATTAGTGCTGGGCATAATATAATATTATTGATACCTTAAGACATTTTCACAATACAAGACACACATTTGATAAGTAAAAAATATGTATACTGTCAAAATGTTTAAATACAGTGATTTGTATACAGAATTATGCATCATCATCAGTACTAAATCTGATTAATAGTGATAATTATGTTCTTATAATGTAACATGTAGCTAGGACGTCCTGCTGATGTTATGATATGCTCAGAAAAACATATAGTCACATATTGTGATGTAGAGATCGGGGCGGGGGGAGAGAGATGAAAACAGTGCGCGCAACGCGATAGACCGGGAGGCGCTGATATGCTGTAATGATTGTTAACACAGCAGCTCTGTTCTGTTCGTTTTACTTTATCTTTAGTTCCATTTGGCTCAAGTGCTGGAAGCTGAGTAATATCTGGGAGACTCTGGCGGCTCTGGAGAGACTCGCTGTGTAACAATAACCTCTTAATGTGTGTATTACACTACAGCAGTTAGCTTTAGCCCCGGAGCTAAGAAGTGAAACACCCGCTCTGGTTTACATCTACAGCCGGAAACTAGTAACAAGTAACCGCATCATTAAAAACGTCAATGTTAACTAGAAATTATTCATTTTCACTTATTTGGCCAAACAGTTCCAAACGTTTTGGCTTGGTGTACTTCACATGCGGCAGAAGCCCAGTCCACCGCACCAATAACACTGAGCTGCCCGTGAAACTTTAATTCCACGCTACCAAACACTAGATGCCGATGCCTATATATTAAAAATATTGCCAAACACTGTTGATAAATCAACAAGCCCTTTCTTTCTATGGCAGACCAATGAAAAGAGTAACGGTTAACTTGGAAAAATGGTAAACTTTGGAAGTCCCACAGTAACCATGTCTAGGTGCATGCAGTGGCTTTGTGTACAGCTATCGACATCTTTCTTTTCACCTGTGGGAATTATTTTTAACCTTTTTTCATCCTATTCAGCCCTAAAAGTTGTGAAGAGTCTCTTCATTCTCTTTATGATTTACTTTGATAGAATGGCCTTTTTGGGCTTCCAGAAGAGGACCTTGAGTTAAATTGTATTGTTATACCTCATTATTCTTTTGTAAAAAAAAAATTAAGGGTTTGATGTTCTTTTTTTCACCGTTATCATTTCTTTAGTTACTGGTTCTAAAGAGTGACTCTGGTCGCCGGGTCACGCTGGCTACAGCACTTTACATCCATTTAGGAGCTGATTAATCAATTTGTGCGGGCTGGTACCTTTTTAAACGTACCTTAGCTAGGTGTGTGTGTGATCAAATAAAGAGCGAGCATTTGAATAAGAAGGGCTCATCGCGATACAGTGCGGGTTAAGTAGTGCAGGGCACTTTTGGGGGGAAAGACATTGCGCCCACCTCCTCAACCACTTAAAGACTAATTAACATAAGCAGATAGCACTATCTGAACCTGCCATTGTGGGTGACCCTGAACGTGTGTGCTTACACACATACACAGGTCTTATCGTGCAGGTACAGGGCCTCAACTTCTTCCTTTGGGAGGCCTAGAAGTGTGAGTGTGTGTGTGTGTTAGAGGTTGGTGGAAGCAAAGGAGTGCATGTGTGAAGAGTGCATGGTCCCCTAAGACCTCTCAAAGAAGTGTCAATGCCTTCAAGTGAAATTGAGCATAGTTACCGTCCTGCTGCAATGAATCTTACCTAAAGTCTCTTCAACTGTTTAAACCTCCCAGATTGTTCACTCTGTTTGCTTTTTCAAATATTTCTTTCTTGCTTTCTTTCTTTATTTGGATCTGTTACAGGACGAACACACATTTTATTAATGATGAAATTGGGGCCAGTGTGGATCATTACAACAAATTGGTTGGAAATTAGTGTTGAAAAACCTGTTTTGGACTGATTTCTGACTGACATTTTGCTTTAAAGGATGCTTTGAAGGATTCTTTGCCAAAATTATGTTTATTTTATTAAAACGTAAAAATGGTAGAGCATTTAATTTTGTCACTACCTAAACAATTGCAGCCATAGCAAAACTTTACCAAGTGTTTCAGCAGTGACAATTTTAGTGTAGCTCAGAAACTCTAGCTGGTACATGACCAAATGTATTCACAAAGAATGGTAATACTTTTCAAAGCACAAAAAGTTGACTTAATTGCAGAGCATGTGTTTAAATTTTAAAAGATATTTTTTAAAAACCACCTTGAAAAAATGCTCAAAAATATGAGCACTGTTTTCACAAATGTAGAAGCTTGTGTTCAGGACAGACTCCTCCCAACAGTAGTACCCTTTAAATGATGAGTTTGTATGTGTTTAGCTTTTTATTATCATCTCATTTAATGTATTTAGTGTAAATAATAATCCTACTATCCTACTATACTAGTATCTATGGTCTAAATGTATTTAAATAGCTTTTTTTAAACGTGGGGCCTCAGTTTAAACAAATACTGTAGAATATCTGTTAGTCGATAACATTGTAGTGTAGGCTGATAGGGACGTCCTACAGTTTCAACGATATAAGCTAAAACATTGTTGATAACATGTTTTCTTTTAATTAACTGTATGACAACAGTGCAGGCCGAACAGCCTGATATAGCCTATCAGAATCTTGATTTATAAAAATGTAAGCTGTATCAATAAGAACTCTATATATGGCTTTTTTTATTAATTGAAAGAAGTAACATAACTGATTTAGGAAACAAAAACTAGTAGCATAACTGATTTGGGAGACAAAACACACTTAAATACAGTATGTGTGTGAGCTGCTGTGAGTCGGCCTATAAAGCCTGAAAGAATCGTTTAAAAGTCGGGTGTCTAGTCGGATTTCGCGGGAGTTTTTCAGACCACATCATATGTCTTTACGTATTAGCGTCACACGCAGGCTTAAAACGAAGGTGCGGCTCGATTTTTGGATCTTATGCAACATTTCCAGGAAGATAAGGTAACTGTCGTAGACAATTCACTTACATCACGGACAGCCTTAAAGTTTTGACCTGTTAAGTTCTCTTTGAATACTTTTACTAATTCAGTCCGATTCATCCTCTCGGGGAAGGGGTTCAAAGCACCACCGACACCACACATCTCCACCAGAGAGGACTCCGAACACAAATATAGCCATTTTATTTATGATTCCAAACAATCAGTAAACCTACACGTTTGTTCTGAGTTTTTATAGGTAATGTTAGAGTAAATAGTGATAAATCTGGAAAAATAAGCTAGTGGATTATTTTACCACCCAACGCTCTGTATGTACCTCTCAACCTTTAATAGATTTAATTATATCTAGTAGCTATAACAACAACCTGTACAAATCTGACTCTAATTTCACTAGAACAGAGCGTTTCACAATAAAACACTCTGACTGATTGACTTAATTTAATATACAGATTTTTTTTTAATCAGTGGAATTCCTTTGTAAGGGTTATATCACAGGTAGAAATGTGTATATCGTCCTATCCATCAAGTAAACCGCAGAACACTGGAATCTTAAGCTGGTCCTCTCGGAGTCCTCAGTTAACTTAAGAAGTGGTGCTAATCAAATGAAGCGCAAACTGTGGCTGAATCATTTATAGCAGTTTAGAATTGCAGCCCTTGTATAGCCCCAGCGCAGTATCGCCTGCATATGGAGAGGAACTGGGTTGCCAGTTCTTTTCCACAAGTTTTGGTGAAATGGATATGCAACGCTCAGCATTAATGTCACGTGAAGATGACTTGTTTGAGGAGCTGTGATATAAAGGAGTGAGAGAGAAAGAGGACTTGTCTTTTTTATGTTGTTCTTGTTTGTGCTGGAGTTGTTTTATTTTGTTTTTTGTTTTTTTTTGGGAACCACACAGCCGGGTTAGCGTTAGCGCGCGTTCACTAATTCAGCGGCTAACACACCTTCTCACGGTCCTATTCTCCCAGAATGATGCAACCTGCCAGACATTTCCCTCCAATTCTGCTGATCCTCACTTTCTCTCCTTTCTTTCCTAAAAAAGACGGGAGAGAGAGAGAGAGGCATCGTCTGAAAGGAGGGGGGCATACACAGAGACAGAGAATAGAGAGCGATCGACAGAAAGGAAGGGCAGAGAGAGAGAGGAGGAGGCAACAGAGAGAGATCAAGTAAAAAGAAGTGGAAAGAAAGAGAGATGGGGAAAGACAGCAACAGAAAGTAGTGGAGGATACAGAGAGTGATACAGAAAAGGGAGGAATAGAGAGAGATACCAACTAAAAGGAAGGAGAGAGAGAAACTGAAATGAAGGGGAGAGGTGGATAGAGAGAGAGAGAGATCAGCTGAAAGTAAAGAGAAAGAGCAAGAGAAGGAAAGAAGAGATATCCAGTGAAAAACATGGAAATACCCTGAGAGAGAGAGAAGGAACTGACAGAATGAGAGAAAGTGCTGAAAAAAGAAGGATATGAGAGAGAGATAGGGGAAGAGAGTGAGACGGATAGAAAGGAAGGGGAATGCAGTGAGAGCACTGAAAAGGAGCGGAATAGAGAGCAGAGAGAGAGAGAAAGGGATAGACACTAAAAGAAAGAGGGGATGTACAGAGAGAGAAAGAGAAGGAGGAGGAGCTTACAAATCCCACAAAGGGGGTTTTGTAATAAATGCAGCAGAGCGACAATAAAAACAAAAACATTAAAAGAGGAGAGGAGACGTTTCTGTGTTAAACAATTAGCACAGCAGCTTTATGGCGGCTGGTGCAGCGGAGAGAGAAAAGCAGCAGGCGAGCGACAGGGCTTCTCCCCGCCACCAACACAAAGAGCTGCTCACTCGCGCTAAGCCTGAGCAAACCCCCCCAACCACAACCCCAACCCCACCAGAGACGTTCTCTACACCCTGCTCCTTCTCTCCTCTGCCAGCATCTCTCTCTCTCTCTGTCTCACCCCTCATCCGTGTATCCCCTTCTATCCACTGCTATCCATCTATCCCTTCCATTATCTCATCCTTTCTTCTGTTTTCTCAGCTTTTTACAGGCCCTTCACCCTCATTTTTTTGTTTTGTTTTTGTCATTCTTGTCTTTTCATCTTTCTGTTGGGATTGCTATCCATCTCTATACACCACCCCTCCCAATCAGGTCTTGGCTGGCCTGGTGTATTGGCAGCGTTAGAATAGTGTGTGAGTGTGTGTGTGTGTGAGTGAGCGAAAGAGTGAGTGAGTGTGTGTGTGTGAGTGAGCGAAAGAGTGAGTGAGTGAGTGAGTGAGTGAGTGAGTGAGTGAGTGTGTGTGTGTGTGTGTGTGTGTGTGTGTGTGTGTAAATGAGTGAGTGTGTAAGTGATTGTGTGTAAGGGTAAGTGGGTGAGTTGTATTGGATTAGCTCTGTACAGAGTGTGTGACTGTGTGACTGTGTGACTGTGTGGGTGTGTAACTGTGTGACTGTGTGACTGTGTGGGTGTGTGTGAGGGTGTGTTTGAGGGTGAGTGTGTAAGTTGTATTGGGTCAGCTCTGTACCATGTTGTGTGTCTGTGAGGGTGAGTGAGTGAGCTCTGTACCATGTTAGGTGTCTGTGAGGGTGAGTGAGTGAGTTGTATTGGGTCAGCTCTGTACCATGTTGTGTGTCTGTGAGGGTGAGTGAGTGAGCTCTGTACCATGTTAGGTGTCTGTGAGGGTGAGTGAGTGAGTTGTATTGGGTCAGCTCTGTACCATGTTGTGTGTCTGTGAGGGTGAGTGAGTGAGCTCTGTACCATGTTAGGTGTCTGTGAGGGTTGTGTGTGTGAAGGTGTGTTTGAGGGTGAGTGAGTGAGTTGTATTGGATTAGCTCTGTACTATGTTGTCTGTGTGTGAGGGTGAGTGAGTGAGTTGTATTGGACTAGCTCTGTACCATGTGAGGGTGTGTGTGTGTGAGTGAGTGAGTGTGTGAGTGAGTGAGTTGTATTGGATTAGCTTTGTGCCATGTTGGGTGTGTGTGAGGGAGTGTGTGAGTGAGTGAGTTGTATTGAATTAGCTATGTACCATGTTGGGTGTGTGTGAGGGTGAGTGAGTGTGTGAGTGAGTGAGTTGTATTGAATTAGCTCTGTACCATGTTGGGTGTGTGTGAGGGAGTGTGTGAGTGAGTGAGTTGTATTGAATTAGCTCTGTACCATGTTGGGTGTGTGTGAGGGTGAGTGTGTGAGTGAGTAAGTTGTATTGGGTCAGCTCTGTACCATGTTGTGTGTCTGTGAGGGTGAGTGAGTGAGCTCTGTACCATGTTAGGTGTCTGTGAGGGTGAGTGAGTGAGTTGTATTGGGTCAGCTCTGTACCATGTTGTGTGTCTGTGAGGGTGAGTGAGTGAGCTCTGTACCATGTTAGGTGTCTGTGAGGGTTGTGTGTGTGAAGGTGTGTTTGAGGGTGAGTGAGTGAGTTGTATTGGATTAGCTCTGTACTATGTTGTCTGTGTGTGAGGGTGAGTGAGTGAGTTGTATTGGACTAGCTCTGTACCATGTGAGGGTGTGTGTGTGTGAGTGAGTGAGTGAGTGTGTGAGTGAGTGAGTTGTATTGGATTAGCTTTGTGCCATGTTGGGTGTGTGTGAGTGAGTGTGTGAGTGAGTGAGTTGTATTGGATTAGCTTTGTGCCATGTTGGGTGTGTGTGAGGGAGTGTGTGAGTGAGTGAGTTGTATTGAATTAGCTCTGTACCATGTTGGGTGTGTGTGAGGGTGAGTGAGTGAGCTCTGAACCATGTTGTGTGTGAGTGAGTGTGTGGGTGAATGAGTGTGTGAGTAAGTGAGTGTGTGAGTGAGTGAGTTGTATTGGATTAGCTCTGTACGAGTGAGTGAGTGAGTGAGTGAGTGAGTGAGTGAGTGAGCTCACTGTGTGTGTGGGGGGGGTTGTTTGTGTGTGTGTGTGTGTGATAGGGTAAGTAAGCTATGTACCATGGTGGGTGTGTGTGTTTGTGAGTTGGTGTGTGTGTGTGTGTTGTGTATGTGTGAGGGTAAGTAAGCTATGTACCATGGTGGGTGTGTGTGTTTGTGAGTTGGTGTGTGTGTGTGTGTGTGTGTGTGTGTGTGTGGGTGTGTATAATACTCTTAAGGAAGAGTATTATAAGAGTATTGGTCTTTTTGCAGATTGTTAAGATTATGTTGTTAAATGACAATGCAGTACAGTAATATTCTCAATGTCTCTCTTTTCACATTTTTCCTTCCTTCTGTCTTCTCTATCCCCATCCCTTTCTCCTTTTTTCTTTTTCTTTCTTTCTTTTTTCATTCTCTCTTTCTTTTATTTCTATTGCTTTCGTACCTATCTGTCTTTCTTTTCTTTTCTTTTGGTCTGTCTTTTTTTCTTTCTTACTCTTTCTGTCTCTTTCCATCTTCCTTGTATTTCTCTTTTCTTTTAATTTTTTTCTTTTTTGCCTTTCTTCTTCTATGTTCCTTCTTTCTCTCCCTCTCATGCTCCTCTCTTTTTCTGTCTCTTTCAGGTTGAACCTCCTCCGGTGCCTCAGTCTCCAGTCATTCCCAGACTAACGCTGAGAGTTGGAGCTGGACAGGACAAGATGTAAGTCTCTCTCTCTCTCTCTCTTTCTCTTTCTCTTTCTTTCTCTCTCTCTCTCTGAAAGGTACTGGGCTGCTCTCTGTGTGGTCAGAGACTGTGTGTCTGCATACAGGTGTGTGTTTCAGCCTCTAGGTCATGTGTCCCAGGTGGCCTGCGTGTGTGTCTGAGTGCACACACCGCACACACACAAACATCTACACACCCCCGTCCTGCCACACACTCCTATCAATAGTCTCAGTGTTCACATCACTTAACCCCCCACTCTTTAACATACGCGCAGGCTGCAGGTAAGAGCGCAACAATGCAAACTGTCTTACTGTTTCTTTCAATAGCAGCTTCTCAGTTCAGTACACAGGCACATCACACAGGATGTTCAGCAGAGTCAGTGTAATATTGGTGTAATAACATTAATAATGTTAAGTGTAGTAACATTTAAAACTTCTTGCAAATTTTAGTGCACCATTTCTATTTACTTCTTTATAATACTGAAAAGATGGTAATATAAAATGCACCATATCTTTTGCACAAGTCAAGTTTAGTTTTCCCCTCAGTATGTTAAAATATTTTCACTTCCATCTACAAAATATGTAATTTGACCAGGAGTGCCTAGACTTTTGCATGCAACTGTGTGTTACCTTGAGGCTAGAACATTATTATTTCTAGCCTATAATTATTATTATTATTATTATTATTATTATTATTATTATTATTATTATTATTATTATTATTATTATTATTATTATAATATTGACTTATAGGTGCAATTAAGATGAAGCAACCTGTAAATTCATATTTGCTGCTGAATGTGGTTTCTTGATGGGAGCAAATGGCAGTAGTCGCTTTCCAAGAACTGCAGCCATCATTACCATTCCTTTCATCTTTCCTTAAATAAGCAGTCTGTGAGATGACATGCTTAATTTGTAAAATCTTTGGTAAAAAAAAAATCAAAGATGAAGTAACATGATCCACAGGATTTTGACGATGTGATAGAGTTGTGATTTCATGTTTTCATGCTTTTAAACTCCTCTAAAGCTGCATTGTGACAATATCATTGTAAAAAGCGCTATACAAATAAACTTGACTTGACATACACTACTGCTTAAAAGTTGGGATCACAGTGAAATGTTCTAGTTTTTAATGGAGTATCTTCCTTCCTTAACACAACAATGGACTGACGACTCTCTACAGAAAGTTGTTTCTTTCTGGTCATTTTGAGTCGGTCAGAAAGCCATCAACTGCTGATGCTTCAGATACTAAACTAACCTAGAATGTTGTTCCCTTTTATACTCACTTATTAGTAGAATGTTTTTCAGCTGTACATCACAATTGATCAAGAGTGTCCTAGCAACCAATTAACCCAATAACATCCTTAACTTGGATTGGAGGCCGTACCAGGAGATTTAGACAGAGGACTGAGAATTGCTGAAAATAGGACTATATGCAAAATAAGCCTCTATACAAAAATAGACTTTAATACAAACATTTTTATTCTTTAAAAATCATCTGATACACTTACATTAATTATGAAATGGACAGTGTTGTTTGTGAATTGCATGAACATTTCATGAAATGAAATTCTAAAGTGATCCTAAACTTTTGAGCGGTAGTGTTTATATATGGTGTTGCAGAGATATGTACTGAAGTTAGCATGCTAACAAACTAGCTCTGACCCATCCTGTCTAATGATACCACTTTGTACCTCAAGAGGTGATAGTGAGTCACTGTAGTGTCGAGCCTTCGTTCCCCACACGAGCAGATGACGAAGAAGCTTGCCCGCTGATGTAAAAAAAAAAAAATGTAAAGAAAGCGCGTAACGGCTGCAAAACAGCAGCAAAAACAGCTTTTGCTTTCCATTTCTGTTGAAAGTTGTGACAAGTAAAAATATCGTTGTCAACTGGCAACTTCACAGAAGAGGACAAAAACAATCTTTACTTTCATTGTAAGTCAATGGAACCAGAATTTATTTCCAAGCTATTTTGGAACATTGCCATCAGTCCAATCCTCATGAAAATTTTATACGATGTAAACAGCAGCTGTGGCGTCCTGATGATTTAGAAAACTAAAAATAGACAAACATGGAGATAGATGTTTTTCTTTAGGCAGTAATGATATGAAGTTTAAAGTTGAGTTTGCAACAATTCTTAAGACTGGTCAGTACACTGGAGGAGGAGTAAAGAGAAAAGGAGGGATGGTATGGAGTATGATTTCGGGAGATTGTACCATTTTACATATCGCTCCTTTAAATCATCTAATCAGCAGTGGAGTCTTCAGCGTGACTGGTAAAAGGTTAGAATCTTAGTTACTTCTTCATCATATTGCATTGGATAGATGGCAGACGTATCGCACAGTGACTCACTATTAACTCTTGAGGTTCAAAGTGGTATTGTGAGACATACTGTATACTAACTCCAGTAAATATCTCTGCAACATCATACTTTAACTTGTTTGACAAAACTGATAATTCTTTATCTTCTGTTGATCATTTTAGTTCTTGTAACCTGCAGGTTACGTTTCAGTCAGACTTTAGTTTTGCTATAAAAACGTGTATGAAATTGAGACACTGCAGTATCAAATCGGATTCCGTCTTTGGGGGGAATCCTTACAGCTCTGGCTACAGGCAAGCTCGAGTGTGTTCAAACATTGCTGATATATTTGCTTTGATTGTGTTTAGACTTTGCTTTAGTGTTCCTCCCTCATCCTCACTCTTCCACCAGCATGCAAGACAGGAAACATTTGTGTGTGTAATTGCGAGTGTGTGTGACGACAGGAAGGCCTTTATTCTGCGAGTGTGTGAGAGCATGTATTATGTCTCTGATGTCAGTTCTCTCTATTGTGTGCTTTTCTTGCACCTGTACGCGGCTCTCAGAACGTAATCAGCTGGCCTTTCAGTGGGCTTGTGTGTGACACTGACTGAGTTTATATGAGAACAAAGCCCTACATATTGTTTATGTTTTAAGGAGCTTGTGTAGGGGTGTGTGCCCTAGCCTGTCTATACCTGGGTAGCATAGCCAATAAACCAGGGTGTGTGTGTATATAGGGTAGTAAATCTCTCACAATGATTCAATTCGGGTTTTTTATAGGAAATTAATTTAGAGAGAGAACAACAATTCAATACAGTTTAATGTTATTCTGATTCAGAATCTGTGTTATTCAGAGTCTGTGCATTGCTGCCAATGTGATACAGTTTGATTTTGGTATGATTCAGAATCAGTAAATTACCAAGGGCTCACTATAATTTGATTTATTTGATTTATTTTGGGATGATTCAGAATCAGTGAATAACTGTAATTACAATATGATTTGATTGGCTTGATTTGAATCTGTTCAATTCACTAATTTTAGCTTGAAGTCAAATCAGTGAATCATCTACAGCTCAATATGGTTTGATTAGTTTGAATTAGTTTGATATGATTCAGAATCATTTTAATGATTCATTGAAATGTCTACATATCCTTAAAGAATTTAAATTAGTCTAGAATCACATACAATGTATTCCAAGCCATAAATACAATTTTATAATTACAAGTTCAAGTTTATTGAAGTTTAAGGCAAATGTATAATTAGTTTTTCATTTATTTTTATTTAATTTAATTTATTTATTTATTATTTATTTTTTTATTTTTTAGAAAATATTTGACATGAGCTGCCTCATTTAGATCAGTGCATTTTTCTTTATTTTATTTTTGTGCGTTGTAAAGTGTGCTCTGCAAAGCTCTAACAGTGGCTCCATTGATACACAAGAAAACACGGATGCCTGTGGACTTTGACCTGAGGGAGTCGTGAGGTCATTTCCTGAACAGCCCACACCTCACGCCATCTAAGGATGAGCTGTCATTGAAAGTGTGTGTGTGTGTGAGAGAGAGAGAAAGTGTGTGTGTGCGTGTATGTACGTCGAAGGTGTCATTCAGATAAGGCATAAATAATGACTGTGCGCGTGTGTGTGTAATCGGAACTGACCGCTTGACACGCCCCTCTCAGGGTCAAAACCACGGCGACCGGGGCTGCCCACTTTTTCTGGCCTTGTCAATCACAGCGTTACCCTGCAACAGTGGGGGGTCAGTCAGTACTGAGATAAATTTCCATCATTAAAGACACAAACTGGGCTTAAAGTTCTTTACATGCACAGTAACTGGGCTGTACGTCTCTGACTTGAGTTGAGTTGAGTTGAATTAAACTTGTTTAATCATTAAAATACATATAGAGCTGTATCACAGCTCTTGTATGTATTAAAATCAGATGATTACAACACAGTACAGCCCTAAAGGTTTGGGTTATTTCAGTGCAGTCTCTGTTTGATTTTATTTTATTATTTTAAAAGATTACTAAACACAAACATTACTGTGAACACTGAAAACTCACTGCTACACATTGAAGAGCTAATATTAACCAGAATTAGCTAACAGTGTGTAGGCTACTAGCTAGCATTACTTAGATATCAGATGATAACTGCCCAGCATTAGTTATGCTGTATTATATGCTACATTTACTCTATATAGCTATAAATCCTGCTATGTAATAACTGTATAACTATCTAACGTTACTTTTAAGTTGTTAAGTTGAAAAGTTGTATCAGTGCTAGTAATACTAGGCTATGTTATAGCTTTCTTTTAATATATGTAACTAGCCTACATTAGGTATGCTTTTTAACTAGTTAAATTACTTTTGCTGCTCTGTTATAAATATATATGTAGCTAACAAATGTCACATTATGTTATAACTAGATAACAATCTAACAATCTAAGTTATAAGTTGACAGCTGTTACTAGTAATACTAGGCTGTGTTATAGCTTGCTAGAATTAGTTCCATTTAATATATTTAATATATGTAACCAGCCTACATTGCTCTGTTCGTATATGTTCTGAATATATATATACGTAGCTAACAGATGTAATATTATGTTATAACTAGATAACTAGTTAATTATAACTAAGTATCTAACTTACTAGCAGTAGTTATAATTTTTAGTATATATTTCATGTTTTACTATTTACATTTAAGAATTGCATGAGAAGTTATAGCGATGCTCAGTAAGGTGCGATACAATGAATTTATGCACATTTATATCAAGAAAGCATCACATGAAGCAGTGTTTTCTTCTATGTAGTAAAGTGAATTCGCTCTCTCTCTCTCTCTCTCTCTCTCTCTTTCTCTTTCTCTTTCTCTCTCTCTCTCTCTCTCTCAGTGTTATCAGTAAGGTATCGTCTGATCTGGAGCCCACTCCTCCTCCTCCGCGGACTCCAGTGGCCCGGGCCGGTCCAGGTGCTCGGATACGTTCTCTCCCGGCCATTTCTCCTCCCGTCCCGGCTCCAGTTGCCCCTCCACCACGCCCCCCACCGGTACTGCCCCCAGCCCCTCCACCCCCAGTGCTCCAGCCCCAGCCCAGCCAGGCCAAAGCCCGTGGCTGCAGCGTCGTCACAGAGACTGTCAGCGCATACGTGGTGAGACTTGCACACCTCATTACCATCGCATTCACACAGAGCTGTGTCGCATTTGACCTGCTCGTAATTCTAAAGAACTCATGATGCATATTTTATAATGCAGCGTTATGTATACAGTCACTGTAAATAAATTGTAAATTGTACTCCTAACATCTGTTTATGATTTTTTCCTTCTAGAACGTTAGTTTTTTTTTTTAAGCAAACACTAATGCTCAGTTGTTGGTGTGTGTCTGTCTATGTGTGTGTGTGTCTGGCAGATTAGAGACGAGTGGGGTAATCAGATCTGGATCTGTCCTGGCTGTAACAAACCTGATGATGGAAGTCCTATGATAGGTTGTGATGAGTGTGATGACTGGTACCACTGGTAAGAATTTAATTTGAAATAACCTCATCCGGCATCATTTATGAAAGTGCTGAAATGCCCATTAAAGGAATAATTCAAAGTTTTTCAACTTCATCTCTATCTGTCTGTGTCATGCAGGCGATTACCACAGATGGTAATTGAAATGTGTTTTTCAGTACATATTGAAAAGATTCAAAACCTGTTCACTCACAATACACTTACAACTAGGGATGTACCAATATCGTAATTCTGGGCCGATGCTGTTGATATGTATATACTGTACTTGGCAAAAGTCAGAAACCAACTTTCTTTTATTACATTTCCAGTTTTAACTACCATTATCTACAGTTTATTATTTTTTATACGTCTGGAAAAAGTAAGAAACGTATGTAGTAGATGATTTCACAGTATTACATTTTAAGTATTTAATGTGTCCATTTTTACATTCATTACAGTTTCTAGTCTTTTCAGAAGACTTGTTTTCAGTTTTTCAAAGAAATATGTAGAGGTGTTTTTCCAGTTCAGCTGTTGGTTAAATTTTCTGCTTCTGACCATCCATTAATTCCCAACCTGTTCAGTGATGTTGAGGTCTGGACACTGGGGTGGTCAGTCCATTGTTCTCAGAACACAAACATTTCTTTGTTTTTCTCAGTAACGGCTTCTTCACAGCTACACATCCTTACAGGCCTATAGTGTTAAGTTGTTTTACCCCAGTAGGAGAATGAACAGAAACAGCTGTGGATGTTTTCAGGTCTGTCACAGGAGTGGAGCTTGATTTTCTCCTCTCTCTCAAAGATGAAAGCTTTTGTTAATATTGTATTTTTCTTTATGATTTAATCATTTTTTTAACCTAATTTATCCCCACTTCTTTAAATTTGACTTTATCTTTTCTTATAAATACACACAAGTGGAATATCTTATTATCTTCCCAGAAATGTCCCCTGAAAATGGATAACTTGAACTTAACAGCCATTTAGACCAAATATAAAACAAACAAAGGATGGTCACTGACTTCTGCACGGTACAGTACCTGTCAGCAGCGATGTATACACATTGATGTACAACAGATTATGAATGCGCAGAATATTTATTACAAATCTGTAAGATTCCAGTAAAGCCAGTTATCCTTCAGGTGGCCTCCAAAATTTGCTTTATGTTTTTGATTGATCTCCTGAATCTGAAGCATTTCAATGTGCAGTTGTATCATTTGCTGAGCCAGCGAGCAAGCAGATGTGTACATCACACGCGATGTAGTGTAGGAGGCACCAAACACACACCAAACGTAACGAACATCCCCCTTCCCTTGGCACCAACATAAAGACATATAGAATCAGCTTTTTAGATGCATTTTGTTTTTGTTTTTTTAAGATCAGAAATGCACTGCCTCTGTAATGATTAAAGCTGAATGATCTGCTAGTGAAAGACATAAAGACATGGGGGAATATACTACAAAGCTGGATTTACTGGTTAGAAACCTACCTGGCTCAATGTTAGGTGGTTCTGAGCCTAAACCCTTGAGTTAAACCATTTTATTTAGTGTTACTCTGCTGCCTCAAGTTGAGCATTGGGTAACTTACTCAACAACACATTCAGCTTTACTGTGTGCATTTCAGTCCTTCAGAGGTGCAAGAGGTCATTGTTCACAACGTTCTATCAACATTTGCAAATATGTTAAATGCAAAATAGCAAAGCAAACTCACACAGAGTCACTGTTCTAAGAAAAAAAACCCTTTTGCCCCACAGTATTTTATAAACAAACATCAACTGATATTTGCATTGTGTGAACCATTCATGATGAGTGGACCACTAGAAATGTTCCCAAATTACTGAAATAAAATATTATTAAATACATATACATTAAACAGTCCTGATTTTAACATTTACTGTTCACTTTCCGGTCCACAGACTTTCTATATCGGTGCTGTCCAAGGAAAACCGTGTACCTCCATTTCAGCTGTTTACGTTGTGATGATAATTTCACAATGAATAGGTCGATAGAAGCGCCCCAGAATAGATTGGAAAAAAATCTGGTTCATTTGACTTACATTAAGAGACATCCATTAAAACAGTTTTTCTCCTCACCTGTAAAGTTGCTATTTTGGAGAAACTTGTTTTTGTTGGATAGTAAAGATATAGAAACTTTGCAGCCTCTTGGTTTAATTGTTTTCTGTGATGTCACAGGAGCTACCTCAATTTCGTATGTTTACCTATTCAGTCTAAAGCAGTTTAGGGCCGCCCACTCAGTTGAAGCTCTAAAGAGTGTTGCAGAGTGTCGAGTGCTTTAATGAATTAGGCTCATCCCAGGACAGCCAATCAAAACAGAGCTCATGGATCAATCTTAAAGCCAGAGTAACAACAACAATTTCAGTTTGTTCTAAGGAATAAAGAGAAGTTGGAACAGTATTGGAATAGTAATGTAACTATAATGGTAATGTAACTATAATAGTAATGTAACTATAATAGTAATGTAACTATAACAGTAATGTAAAAAGCATGTTGGTCGTGTTTGGTACATTTGAGTTAATCTCAAGTAGATATATAAATAAAAAAATAAATATAAATAAAATACAAAACAGCAGGGTGTGGGTCCTTTAAAGCCTTTGTGCAGTTTAAAAGGGTAATGATATTTTTTTTATATTACATCTTTTTCAACCTTGATGTCTTACAATGTAGCTGCTAGCATTTGTTACTGTGCCTTTAAGACTGATCTAAGCTAAATGGGCTCTACTGTAATATTCTGCTCTGCCTGGTTCAGAAAAGCACTAAAAACTCTAACTTCACTGAGTGGGTGGAGCTAAACTGGCGTAGGCTGAATAGATGTATATAGGTAAATGAGTTGGTCCATGTGACGTTATAGAAACAATGAATTAAAAACAAGAGGCTTAGTTTCCATGTATGGACTGTGAAGTGTTTGATATGTTTTGAAACAGAACAATGTTTACATTCTACATCTATTTTATTTTAAATATGAGGGAACTGAATTAGTTTTTCTTACTTAAATAAAGTTTCCATTGTTTAGGTATTATTGATTTCTGAGCTTATTGTAATTTCATTGAAAAGGACAAATAAAACTCATCTAATTAATTACCTTAATGTACATTGATGATAAGATTTTATTTCTTCTTTGAGAAGCGGCTGTTGTGAGGAGACGAGATAGAGCTACAAATAGCTGTGGTATGATTGTAGTTCTTCAGTAACATAAACTTAACACCTTCTCTCTCTCTTATCCCTTTCTTCTTCTCTTTCAGGCCGTGTGTAGGTATTATAACGGCCCCGCCGGAGGACCAGTCCTGGTTCTGTGTGAAGTGTGCTGGCAAGAAGAAAGACAAAAAAACAAAAAAGAGGAAACGTAAAGCACACTGATCATCAGCTCTCTCTCTCTCTCTCTCTCTCTCACACTCTCTCTCTCTCACTGTTTATACATTAATGCCTTATTTCAGTTCCAGCCCCTGTTCCCTTCACTTCCGTGTTTTTTTTTTTTTTTTCCTCAGTTTGATTTTTGTTTCCTTCTCTCCTTTTAACTCGGTCACTGTAGTCATTTATGTATTTTTTAAATGAAATTTGCAGAAGTCTATGTTAATTTTTTTATGTGGATAATCCTACCGTACGTCTGTACTGCTCTTTATACGGAAGCCAGCGGCTCTTCAGTAGGTGTGTGTGCGCGCGCGTGTCGAGATGAACCCCCCCCCCATACATCCTTTCATTGACATTTTTCAACAATGTGCTGACTCATCAAAATCACATCACTGAAAAAGAAGAAAAAAATAAGTCTGTACTATAATCTGCCTTTTTAATATTGTTGTTCTCATTTATTTAGATTGGAAGTGCAGTTTCCTTTTATTATGGATTCAATTAAAAGCTGTTTTTTCCACGCTGTGTCCTCACTGTGTCCACACATCCTGTATTTACAGAAATGTTAGGGAGGAAAGAAAAAAACTTTAAAATTTGTTTTTTTATTTATTTTTTGCCTGTAAAAGTTCTTAGTTTGATTGTTTCATTGAAACTGTTGGTCCAGATTTTTGGGAATTTTTTCTTGAACCGATATCATACAGTTGTAACCAAAATATTAGTAATATTCACCTGAAGTTATAGAACAACATGATAAAGAGGTGGACTGGCAGTTCTACAATGAAGTGGCTGGCGTCTTTGTTAATTCTTTTTGAAAGTTGGTAGAAATGTATCTGAATTTGATTTTGATCTTCTAAAACTAATCATCTGAATTGCCAGATGATGCACATATACATATACAAAACTTACCTCAAAATATCCATCAATATTTGAGCATCACACAGATAAAGATTTATATTTAGTGGAAGACTTTAAGCTCTGTATGGTACAACAATTGCTTCATTTTGTTTTCCCCCCCTGGTTTCCTCACTGCAACAGTTTTTCACTTCCTAATGAGTTTGTATTACTTTTTAACTGAGTCCTAAATTCTACACCAGTCCTGTTATTGTAATGTATGTGAAACAAAACAGCAAAGACAAACCTCATTGGCTGTCAGTTTGTTGTGGTGGCGAGATAAAATAGCGAATGACATGTTTTTATAATTTGTTTTAAATACTTAATCTGGCAACAGTACACAAAACGGTTGTCTCCTAACCTTACTGTGTTGTGGTACAGAAAGTTGGTTACTTGAATTGTAAAATATTGCTAAAATCAGTTTTAAATTCATTTCAGTAATGCAGGTTGCTGTTGAATTATACAGCCAGCCGGTACTCTTTGTATGTCTTAATAAGCATTGTGAGCAAAACACATATTTTGTTGAATAATAAGAAAATGTGTCTCCATTAAACTTCACTCTGCTGTATAGGACTCACAGGCCTAATCCACACATGCCCTGACTGCTCTGGCTTCACCTGAATCGTGAAGAAGCTGCTGCGCGTGTGAGACTATGCCAATTTGCACTTGACTATGGCACTTTACGGGAATTCGACATATTCTGAAAGTTTAGCTCAAGATGCGTCCTTGACAAAAAGACAGAGTTCGTAAACTTTTCCACATTGAACTGCAGGGTTTATGCACTAGGAACAAAACCCACGTTGGCCTTTAACTTATCTCCCCGGAGTAAAATACCTCCCTTTGTGGCCGTGCCAGGGCCAATGTGTGTTTAAATTACATGCTGTACCTTTTAAGTGTTCCAGTCCACCTGATGCTCAACCTCTCCTATTTCCTCCACTATGTGACCAGTGATCACCACAGTGTGCCCGAGCCCTGCGCTGTTATCCGCACCGTAATACCTCATTAAATATCCCGAAGCTACCTGTCATTCTGGCTAATCGCATGCAGATGCAAAGGCCTAAATAAAACAGGCCCTTTAGTCGTGGTGCGATCATCGCTGTATGATAGCACGTATCAAAGAGAAGCAAGCTTTTCATTTTTTGCATCGTTATTTGTTTCAAAGCACACAGAACCGTTTTCCCAGCATAGGGGAACAGTTTGCTTCGAGATAAGAAATGTCTTCCACATGCAGACGGGCACCCAGCACCGCTCGTTAGGGATACTGGAGAGATATAAAGTTCTGTGATCAGACCTTTGGGGACTGGGGTGCACGCACAAACACACACAAACACACACACACACTTCCTTAGGGGTCATACACTTTTTATACAAAAGTACCTGAGCTGTTATACACACACACACATTCATATATATATATATATATATATATATATATATATATATATATATATATATATATATATATATATATATATATATATATGTAATTTTATTAAATGATTAAACATTTGACTGCAGTAATAAAACAGTAAAAACATTGCTGGAATTTTAACACATGCCAGTACATGACTAGCACAGCTACACTCACATAAAATCATATTTTTTCAATAGTGACAATCTTGAATGTGACACACTGATTTTCAAACTTTGGGACACGTTTACTTGCATGGTTACATAATAGTGGGATGTAACTGCTCACTGTGGGATATAGTCTCACATCCTGCTCCGGGGTCGGGGTGTGGCTAAAATAACTACTCTGCCTACAGAGTAAAACTATGTGTTGGTAGTGATGTGAAAACGTAATTAATTAACTATTCTAATTCATTCAGCTTAAAAAATAAAAATAAAAACAGTCGAGAGTTTAGAGCCCACAGTAATTTAGTATAATGGTCCATAAACACGCATATATATATATATTTTATTTTTTGAGATATTTGTTTTTCATTGGACAGTGACAATGTATATATAGATAGATATAGTGTAAAATATTAGGCATCAAAACACATTGTTTAAATTGATTTTAATTTTTCTGAGCTGAGTGTTTTTGTATATTTGAAACTTTTGTTGGTCCTGCTGGTCAGGGCTGTTTTTATTGGTTTTCAAAAAAAATCCAGTTTGTTTTTGTCAATGTATAAAAGCAAACACACATGAACTTCTATTCCTATCTCAGATCTTTGCATTCATGTTTTGATCATCCTAAGGAGGTTTGGTCCTGACGAAGGATTAAATACAGATACACTTATGCGGGCAATCAGGAAAGTTCTGGATTGCACTGATAAACTTGAAAGTGAGGGTAAGTGCACAGGCTTACACATTCAGAGAGAACCAGTACAGTTGTAGAAGTAGAAGGGCCTCATGCACTGTAACGTTCTTATAAAGTGTAGTTCATATAACAGCCAAAGCATGTGAACTGTCACAGTCTATATACAGTAAAGGTTTTAGGCCACAGTAAACATTACTTAACCTGGACACTACAGCCCACATCTGGCAGCTCTGGCAAAAATAAGTCTTCACATTTGAAAATCATTATGGGCCTTTTTTCTAATGGCTATTACTGTTCAGCGCTATTTTCATCAACCACGGATTTCCTACCAGAAGCCTTTTCCATGGACTAAATGCTCATTATAGATATATCAGTGGAAAGGTCAGCTACAGTTCAGGGCTGTGTACAGTTTGAAACAGGTAGCTTTATTTGAAATTAAAGGCCTTTCTCAAAAAAGAGTTATTACATAACCAGTTGCTCAGGGTCCCCTTTTCTCTTGTAGCAACTGTTGCTAGGTTAGACAAGCTTTAGAATAGTAGCATAATTCCGTATCCATATTAAGGTGAAATTGTAGCTCAGCTTTTCGTCCAAATCAAGCTACTTCCATTAATAATGTGTTGTTAGTTGTAAACGGTATTCATTTTTAAATGGTTTTCATTGTTTGCACTTAGCATATATTTCTTGTTGTTGTAGTAAAGTGTTCAAGCAAATGTTGGCATGTTTACACTGCTTGTTTTGGTTTCGCTGCAGTAGGACAGTCCAGCTCAGCTTAGCTTTTTTATACTGGAAACTTGACAGAATATACAAACACTGCTACAAGTTATCATTAAGTCCAACCTACCAACAGCTGCTACCAAAGCATGCACTTATGGGCGGAGCACAGAAAGCCTGTTTGGTTGACGTAATATCTAATCTAATGTTGATGTAATGTCTTTATGGAGCACTGCCAACTGAGGTTCCATAATTTGACTGATTTTTTAAGCACCGATACAGTTAGGAAAAAATAGCACATCTAGACTTCTTAAAAGACTTTTGTCTGAGCTGTTTACATCTAAGGCTAACAGCTAGCAGTGAGCTGGCCTATGTTGGCAATGTCATAAAGAAGCCATGACTCAATCACATCTCAGGAAGAAAGAGGAGTCTAGACAAGCCTGAAGGAAAAAGCAGCAGAACAGAGGTCAAGAGAGGAGAAGAGGTGAAAATCATGGTCGAGGTCTTGACACTCATAGAGTGAAGAGTATTAAAAACAAATTGTTTACTCCTGCACATAAAAAACAGGTAATGTTAGGTAAAGGCAGTTGTTCTATTTAGATCAATGGGTTCTGTATTGAATAATTCCAGGCTTAAATGGTTCTAAGCATGGAGAAATAGTTCTTCAGAGTAATGGAGATTGTGTCATTATATATGGTTCTGCTGTTGCTACTATATCAAACTCGTAAAAATAAATATAATTAATCTAAATAACCATTTAAGCATGAACTGGTTCTATGTAGAACTCTTGATTGCTTTAACTGAAGAACCATTGAAGAACTCTTTTTTTAACCAAGTAGCACTTTATCATAAACATCACTGTGGTCAATCACAGACCTTAAGGGATAACATGAGTCCAAACATGCTAATGATGCTAACAATTAATAAAAGCCAGTTAACGCCAGTTAGTTTGATGTCTTTTGCATAATGCTAATCAGTGTCTGTTTGCTTTCAATCATTGTTCAATCATTGTTTCAACTGGGGGGGAGGGGTGGTGGTGGAGAGGGGTGCAGCAGCTCTAAATGCTTATTACACTGTACTACGCCAGTGTTTGCATCCTTAATTTTGTAAAAGGCACACTGTGCAGCTGTTTCTTGGACTTAGTTTTTCACCAGCTTGCCAGCCCCAGAATGTTACTGCTGCACTATTTAAGGTGGAATTGTAATAACAACCTGAGTTAAAAAGAAGCTAGGAAATGTAGAATATATTCTTATCTAGTTTATATCATCTTGCTTTTAGCTTTATATATATATATTCTAATAATTCTCTTATCCTATCTTTATATTATCTTAATGTTTTATGTGAGCAAGCAGCTGTCAAAGCATTTATATGAACTTCTAGAAGTGCACTCCCCCACCCCACCCTCACCCCAACATCCAACGAGAAATGCCCTTTGTTGCCCTCAGCTCCTGCCCTCGCCAAAGTCTGTGCGCACCATTGGTACGAGCAAGTTGATTTTATTCATTTCTGTATACATATCAAATCTTCTAGGCAAACTGACAAACCAGCAGTATTACATAGTGCAAATTCTGTGAAAATGAACAAAGCAGCAGTGCCTTTAAGCCTGCGTTTATAATATCGCCTTACACTAGCTAACTCTGTAAGTTTCCACAGTGCATAGATGACTGTCTAAAATCACTTGCTTAGCAGTTTTTGCTTGTAATATATTTGTTAGATTATTGCAGTCCATAGAGCTCAGGCTCTTGGCTGCAGGTCAGGCTGTGTTGTACTTACACTCTGTGTCTGAAAATGTACCATTTCATTTTCCTCTCCTGTTAATGAACTTCGACAACTCTTGGCTTGTCTTGGCTTGTTCATCACTATAATAGGCCTTTCAGGCTACACCTCATAAAAATGGTAGGTTTTAGTTTTGTATAATTCAATCACTGATTTAAACAGTCATTCCGAGTGGTATGAAATGATTAACTGTAGAGAAACACACTCTGATTTCTATACAGTGATGCTGAAAGGAACCAGGTGTCACAGTGTCAACAACACCATTTCATTTACTTTTCAAAACCACCAGTGAACCCACATGTCTTCTGAGTTTGTATATGTATTGTTGATCATTGTAAAAACAAAGTTATGTTTTGTAGGTATCATTCCACCATAAATATTTTTAAATATCATATAATATAAATATATACAATATCTAAGTTTTAGGCCACAACATTTTCTCAAATTTGTATTAAACCATGTCTCCATCATAAGACATATTCATAACTATTGCAATTTATGTAACTTTTTAGGTGCTTGCTTTTTGGAGGCATTAAAGATTTTGGACCACTGTTTGTAAGACTCTTTGACTCCTACACACACACACATATATATATATATATATATATATATATATATATATATATATATATATATATATATATATATATATATATATATATATATAATGGGGACTGTTTTTGTGGCAATCTCTGGACCCAGTCATGTATGTGGAAGACTCTCAACCGATTTAGGTATCCATCCTTGCAGATCAAGTACACCCTTACATGCTGATTGTCTTTCCTGGGGAGGATGGGACCTTCCAGCAAGACAACGCGACACATCACACAGCCTGAAATGTCCCACATTTGTTGCAAGTGCATGAGCAAGTCTTCCAAGTACCACTCTGGACCCGTTATTCCCCAGACTGGACCCTATTGAGCATTTGTGAGACCACCTTGATCTTCGTGTTTGCTCTATGGATCCTCCCCCAAAGGACCCTCCAGCAGCTGTGGGATGCACTGCAGTCAACATGGCTCCAGATACTTGTGACAGCCTACCAGGACCTTTATTGAGTCTCCCAGCCCGTCTAGTTGCTGTCTGTGCTGTACACAATGGTCACTCTAACAATAAGATGGTGATCATAATAATGTGACTCAACTGTGGAAAAGATTCAGCTTTGTTGCAGATACAAATTGTCTGTGTTAGCTGATGTTGACAATTTGATTCTGTCCTGCTGTCCTACAGTATGTCTAAATCTTTTGTTTATGCTGGACTGGTGGGTTTCCTATAGACAGTAAGAAGTTACTACACTTACATGCTTTAGTGGAGCAGAAAGAACACGGTCTACTATCCAGTCCACCTCAATCTTGTTGAGTTCAAGTGATTTTTTTGTAATGCAGAATCAGTTCAGCTCGACTTCAGCAGCCGTGTAAGCTAGCTGCTTTGTGAATAAAAGTTACTTTGTCCAAGCGTGACCTACCCAAGGGAAAAACAGTGGAGAGGAGATTAAGGGATCCTTAGAGTCTGATCTAATACAGACACTGCTGTGCTTAGGAAATGAACGGCTTTCCAAACAATATTCACAGATCTTATATAATATGAAGCTGTTGCTTATCAAATGAGCTGCCCCCATCAGAGAGAGAGAGAGTTGTCTAAGATTACCCGGTTACCCAGGTTTATTTCTAATCTGACATTTTAGACAGATTAAGAGAGACACATTCATTCTGTTGGTGTAGGACCTGATTTACAAAGAGAATGCTGAATGTATCATGGTATTGCTGGCAAATGCTAATGCAATAAGTGTTATTACTTAATTTAATGTGTTATAATTTTAGATGTACAGTAGTACATGAATATTTATAAAAATCTTATTCTATTCCATTGCAGGATGAGGTAAGGTGTTTTATGGTGTAAACGACATTGCATTGTCATTGTGATTTACATTGCAGTGGGAGACATCTGTTCCATTTACAACACTTGGATTGGCGGGGCGGGCAAGGTGGGTTTCCAAGAATTAATTTGCGAAGTGCAGACCACTAAGGCAGGGCAAGGAGTGGGAACTCTGAGAAACTTAGAGCTTCTGGGTGGCTTCAGCTGCTGGGTTTTGAAGCCAGGCCCCTGCTTTTGCCAAGCAAAGAGTGAGTAAGATTTTGGAAGAGATGGGAGGAGAATGGGAGGTGGTGGGGTGCGAATTTCGTCACGAGAAGGTGAGGGCAGAGGAGTGGTTTATATAAAGCGTGTAATGATGGAAAGGAGGAGTTTGGGCGTGGTCCTTCTCCCAAACATAAGTTATTTCATAACTTTATCTTCTGACACGGTGTTGGCAGTGTAAAGAAACACTCATATACACATTCAAGGAAAGATGTTGTTTAGCTGCTTCATCCAGCAAGCTTCTGTTTTCGGTGTTCTTAATCAACTAGTGATACTGCACTGGTCTGGGTGGTGTTGATTCATCCAATAGGTTGTTTGCACCTATGTATGAAATCCAGGTGGTGAAATACAGAATAGACAAAATTGGGGGCATGGAGCCTGTATTTGCTAGTTTAGACAGTATTACGAGAAACACAAAATCACAGAATATGTTAGATGTGACCCTAATGTGATGAAGAGTGACTTTAACTGAATGGAAAAATTAGCTGCTATCGAGGCAGCAAATATAAGGACTACCTTCTCCTCCATGTGTCCTTCATTAAACTTGACATTTTTATGGCTGTTTACTTCTTTGTATGGCTTTTTAAATCCATCCACACTGCACAGCCACTTGTCTACTGTACACAATAGAATACTCCACAAAAGTAAGTCAACTTATTCAACACTAATAGGTAGCCAATGGTGAACAGTTGGACTGTGGGTGCTGGGACTATACACTGGTGATAGATTTCTAACTGTTTAAGAAACTTGAACAGGAAACAGCTTCAGCCTCATCTTGACCAAAGACCCACAAGCCATTTTTGCTGCAAGTTTTTTGGTTAATTTCTTGCATTTTTTTCTCTCATAAGAAACAACATTTGGTACTCAATAAAAGCTTCTCATGGTTTCTCTGTCAAAGTGATTTTAAATGAAAACACTGTAAACTACAGGCAATTTAAGAGAGTGTGATAGCCTAAACAACCCCTTTTTTATAGCCCAGCAACTGTTACCAAGCTTAAGATTCCTCCTGAAAAACTTTGCAATAAGCTACAAGATAACTGCAAATCTGAAAAGTTGCCCAGTTACGCTGAAGTTTGGTGGAAAGAGAGAACTGATGCTCATTTCTTAAGCAGATGACAGAAGAGTAGATGTGTAAGATCTTATTGAATGTGTAGAAGATGCATAACTGAACTAGACATGAACATTTCCATCAGAGACCAAACATTTTTGCAGCAAGTGAGATAGCAGCCAGTCAACGCTGGAGTAGCCAGGAAGCATGGGCCCCCCTCAAATACCAGGGTTAGGGTTAGGGTTAGGGTTTTGCACACTGAGGAGACATCTGTGGCCACACATCTCCTTGACGGAAATTGTTTATCAAAATAATATAACAAACCCATAATAACTCATAGTTACTGTTGTTGCAGTACATACATCAAAATGTAGACATATATCTTTTTGTACTCGCATACAAATACTGCTGCTTTTTTTACTTGAGTATATTTCATTTGTACATACGTACCACA
Source organism: Megaleporinus macrocephalus (assembly GCA_021613375.1). Taxonomy (NCBI): domain Eukaryota; kingdom Metazoa; phylum Chordata; class Actinopteri; order Characiformes; family Anostomidae; genus Megaleporinus; species Megaleporinus macrocephalus. The sequence goes on from CM038702.1 coordinate 23,246,473, forward strand.
TAGCGATAATTGTTCTATTTATAATAGTCATAAAGCATCACTCACAAGTAATAGTAACAACGTATAGTTCAGACGCTTGTATGTGTTCTATGTGTCTGTTCTGTGTAGTTAACTGAGTTCCTTGAGGTCAATAACAAAGCCAATATAATATCATCATATATAATATTTCAACTTATGTTAGATGTTCATAGATATATGAGTATTATTTGTAAAGTATTGCTTTGTAATTAAGTTATTCGATGCTTACACATGTGTTATGATGTTCTTATGTAGAGAGCCTTTACAAAATGTGTTACTAGTTCTCTCTCTATGTGTCTGGATATATATATATATATATATATATATATATATATATATATATATATATATATATATATATATATGTGTGTGTGTGTGTGTGTGTGTGTGTGTGTGTGTGTGTATGAATGCATGAAGTGTATCACTGAAGGTTTTCTAAAAACTGAAAAATGGCGTTTTAACAAGGTTACTGCCATATAAGCTCCATTACCTGTAAATAAAGCTTTATAGCAATGTTATGGCATTGCTGTTTAGTTTTCATTGCAATTAAATATGTATCTGGTGATCTACAAAGGCTGTTGGTAAACACTGTCTGTCTAGGTAACCTTCAATTAAAGTGTTTTTCCAAGACTGTATGCAATATATGTAGAAGATATATTTCAAAACTTATATGTAACAGCTTAGCATATTTAACTAAATTAAAACTAAATTCTGGATGACATTGGCAGCAGGGTAAATAAAACACCCCCCCTATACACACACACACACACACACACAAACACACAAACCCCCACCACCCAGTCCCTGATATAATGTTTTCCACAAACCACCTATTTGAATTTGAAAGCAGGCTATTCCCTTTTTAATTGCTTTAATTATCAAACGAGTTCAGGAGTTTGACAAATCTGCGAAAACGCCTTGCAGTTCTTTCTCTCTCTCTCTGTCTCTCTTTTTCTCTCTCTGTCTCTCGCTCTCTCTTATTTAGGTTATTCTTTGAAAAAACAACTTTCTGAAACATCAGCGTTATCATGGCCTGGAAATAAAGATTTTTTTGTTCACTGTGATGCCCAGAGCTTCTGTGTGTGTGTGTGTGTGTGTGTGTGTACACGTGTCCGTGAGCTTCACCAGCAGCAGCTCTGTACTCTGTGCTTTATCAATAGTTTTGAGCTTGAAAAGCAATTAGAGATGGGGGAGGGGTTATGAAACTTAAAACACATTTGTGTGTGTGTGTGTGTGTGTGTGTGTGTATTATAATCAATATATTTATTTATTTTAGAGGGTTTTTTTTCTTCCTCAGCCTGGAGCTTCATCTGCAATTAAGAAAACGAGACTGAAAGAAAGGAAGAAGGATCAGTAGCCTGAACACTGTAGTGTCCATGTGTATGAGAATTTATTAATAATTAATTATTAATAATGAATTTATTTATTTTAATAGTCTCCCGGGAGTCTTTGTGACTTGCCCTGTATAAGTGTAGCATACAGACAGGTTTTATCTTATTTACTTAATAATTATTATTGTTGTTAGAATTATTATTATTATTATTATTATTAGTAATAGTAGTAGTAGTAGTAGTAATGTTAATAGGAGCAGAGTTGTAGTAATGGAAGTAATAGTAGTAAGAGTAGTAATAGTAATAGCAGTAGAATAGTACCAGTAACAATAATAGTAGCAGTACCAGTAGTAGGAGTAGTAGTAGTAATATTGTAATAATAGTGTATTAATAGTAGTTATAATAATAGTAATATGGTAGTAGACGTAATAGTAGACGTAGTGGTAGTAATAGTAAGAGTAGTAGTAGTAGAAGTAGTAATAGTATAGTACCAGTAGTAGTAGTGGTAATGGTATTAACAGTAGTAGTAGTAGTAATGATAGTAATAGTAATAATAGTCGTAGTATGATAATAATACTAGTAGTAGTATTACTAATGTAGTAATAGAGTAGTTGTAGTAATAGTAGTAAGATGGTAGTACCAGTAATATAAAATTAATAGTAATAGTATGATAGTAGTAGTAGTAGTATAGTAGTAGCAGTAGTAGTAATAGTAGTACTGGTAGTAGTAGCAATAGTAGTAATAGTAGTACTGGTAGTAGTAGCAGTAGTAGTAATAGTAGTACTGGTAGTAGTAGCAGTAGTAGTAGTAATAGTAGTACTGGTAGTAGTAGCAGTAGTAGTAGTAGTAGTACTGGTAGTAGTAGCAGTAGTAGTAGTAGTAGTGGTGGTAGTAGTCATGAATGCTGACTCTTGGCACTACACAAATGTTTTTCTCTCATGTTGAGGAGATGAAGAGGTAATTGTAAAATGAAGAGATTTGGTGTATTAGTAGAGTGGTCTTGTGTTATAACACTGTTTACTTCACCTGTTTTGCTCATAAATAAGTGAATAAATCACTGCCTAAAACATAAAGTTATTGCTTACACATCGGTAATAACTAATATAAAGCATTCATGCACATTCCAACCAGTCGTGTGTTTTTGAACACACTCTTCACCAGATACAGGAGTGTGTTAACTCAGGACTCAGGAGTTATAACGAACACACTGTTTATACCCATTACATTCATATAACACAACCTTATACTTCAATATACATCAAAATATAAAAATATTGAAGAGTGATGGTGGTAAGTAACCTTAAACTACAGGTAAATACCCCTCCAATGCCCCTCACACGTCCCTCACCCCCGCCCCTTCACACACTCCGAGTCTCGCGCCGGCGCCGCTCCGCAACCGGAGCCTCTTCAGTTTCCCGGCATGCAGCGGGTCATACAATATGCAGCAGAGAGAGAGGGTGAGTGAGAGAGAAAGAGAGGGAGAGGGAGAGAGAGAGAGAGGCAGGGTTGTACCAGATTGTCGATATAAAATGTCAAAATAGAGGCGCGCGCTCCCTCCTCTCCTCCGCAGCATTCTGATTGAAAGTGAAGGCATTTCACACACACCAGCTCAGAGAGAGAGAGAGGGAGAGAGAGAGAGAGAGTCTGACTCCTTTGATGGAGGAAAGGGCAGTTCATCCGAGGAGGGCACAACACGCTGGTGCTGATGCTGCGCGCGCGTTCACGAATTATTGTGAAGAGAAAGAGAGAGAGAAAGGCGGGGGTATGGAAGGAGACAGAGAGAACGAGAGAGAGGGAGAGAGAGAGAGAGCATCATCATAAATGCGTGAATGACTTTGTGACGACCTTTTGGTTGCAAATGGTATGGAGGGTGGGGTCTGCGCACGCGGAAAGGCAAATAAATAAATAAATAAATAAAGTCAAAAATGGCTTAAGCTGCTATCTTCGTCTCCCAGGCAACCATCAGGGTCCCCATCTCTCTGAGAGAAATGAGTTATGAAAAGGCTGCAGAGAAGCAGGATTAAGCATGATCCTGCAGACGGAGTGTCAATCACACACACACATATATTCTCATACATGCGCGCATATATATATATATATATATATATATATATATATATATATATATATATATATATATATATATATATATATATATATGCATAACAGAAAATTAAACACAAGCCTCAACAATTACACACTCAGTATTTATTGTATGTATTATGTATTACAACTTCATTGTTTTTTAGCTTTCAGTTTTGTCTGAAAGTCTAAATTCAGTCTAAATTCAGAAGTAGGTTGCGCTTTCTGCTTTTCACAAAACAAGTAATGGCAAACACATTCAGTGTCTAAGTCTGGGCTATGGGGTGGTCAGTCTGTTGTCCTGAGAACACATGTAGCTTTTCTTTGTCTACTTCATTTTTTGAGTAAGAGCCTCTTCACATCTACACATCCTTTTAGATCCATGGTGCTAAGGTGTCTTTCACAGGACAGACAGAAACACCTGTGGATGTTTTCAGATGTGAAGCAAGTGTGGAGCTTGATTTGAAGTGGTATCTGAGTGGATTTAACATTGTATGTGTGTGTGGTGTGTGTGCACATACCAAAACCTGGTCATATACTACTCTTGTGAGACCTTTTATCCCTGTTGGTCCTCATGATATAAAGCATTAACTTTTAAGGTCAGGGTTAAGGTTAAGGTCAGAGTAAGATTAAGGTTAAGGTTAGGCTAGTAGTGGTTGTGGTTAAGGTTTGGGTGATTCTTTAGGAAATTAATGGAAATCTTTATAAGCCTAATGGCCCCACAAATCACAGCAGGAATTGTGCATACATTTGACTACAAGGAAAGTGTATTCAGAGATCCAAGTGCACGATGATTTTTTACTTTTTGCTGGTGTTGATTTGTGGGAATCGGCAGCAGCTCTAAAAGTGGACAGTCTGAATGATGATTGTGATAAAGACACATCACAGCTTTTCATTCTTTCAGATTTAAACCTCAGTCGGTTCATCTGACTGCATCTTTATGCCTGAATGAATACAAACCACACAGCTACATACTTATCTCTGCGACTCTCAGCAGAAAGAGGAAGCAGCACTTTCGGAGGTCTAATCAGTTCTAATAATGACTAATAGAGAGTGAATCTGGGCGAGGAAGAGAGGGGGAGAATGAATTCAGCAGAAAGATGCATGGAAGATAAAGGGAGAAATGAAAAAGGTGGAGAAGAGAGATGCTAAAGAGAGGAAAATAGAAGGGAGAAGGATGAAAAAGGTGGAAAGGAAGTGAATTGAGACATGACAGAGATGAAGAGTGACTGACTTCTAAAGGCCTTTATGTAAAACAAATACAAGATGCTTCTTATTGTGTTGAACAGTAAAAGTTAGATCAAATGGAGAAAGTATTCATCAGTTAAAGCAAATATAATAAGTTTATGTTACTCCTATGATAAAAGATGTTATGTGTAGAGTATGATAGGCCAATAATAGGCATATGTTATGTTTATGTTAAGCCTATAGGCTATGTTAGGTCAAGTCTATGTTAGGTCTAGCCTGTGTTAAGTCTACTTCAAGTTTATGTTAATTCTAGACTATATGTTAAATCTGTTACGTCTATGTGTTAACTGTGTTAAATCTATTTAATTCTATAAGTCTATGTTAAGTCTACGTTAAGTCTATTTTAAGTCTATTTTAAGGCTTGTTAAGTCTATATTACGTGTGTTACGTCTATTAGGGGTCTATGCTAAGGCTATGTTAATATGGTTAGAAGGGCTGATGAAAGCAAATTCAAGTCGAATTGCTCTAAAGCACCGAGAGAGACAGCGGCAGAGACAGAGGGAAAGAGAGAGAGAAAGAGAGAACCCGATAGCCTAGAGGTAGTGGGAGGGGGGGCAGTTGGGGTCATTTTGCCCCTGTGCGCTCGAGCCTGCAGCGCCAGCGCGTCGCCAGGCGGCGTGTAAACGATAAATGTTCACTATGTGTTTCCCTAAAGAGAGAGATCACAATGAAAATCAAGTCTCTCTCGTTCTCTCTCTCTCCTCTCAGACACTCAAGATGCCAACAAATAGCCATTGAGTAAGCAGCTTAAATACCCCATCACCCCCAACCCTCATAATACTTAAATGAATTCGTCAAGCGAGTAAAGGAGACATTTGTAAAAAAAAAAAAGAAAGAAAGAAAGAAAGAAAGAAAGAAAGAAAGAAAGAAAAGAAAAGAAAAGAAAAGAAAAGAAAAAAGAATGAAAGAAAAAAGGAAAAATAAAGAAATTTAAAAAATATACATAAAACAGATACTCGGACCACATTACTGGGGAAAATTAAAAGCAAAATACAAAAATAAATAAAAAAATACACAATCAAACAAATAAATAAATACACAACCAAACAAATAAATAAATTTTAAAATAATACGTACGTGAAAACAGTAAAATTTGCATAGTGTATATATTTAAAAATATTAAAACGTTTGACAGCAAATTGTTAAATAATAATAAACGAAAAATACTTACTAGTACTTCCTACTTTCTTTTTTCTTTTATAAACAAAGAATATGTGTGGAAAAAACACAGACCTAAATAGCACCAAAACTGGTGGCAGGGGTCCCAGGATGGGCATACATAAAAGCCGGGGCGGGGAGGGTGGGGCAGTTTTGGGGCAATAGAAACCCCATCATCTTCACTCTAGGGGCAATAAAGGAGGACGCTTTTAATAAAACGCTTCGTTTAGAGAGACATGGCTGTGTTATTGTGCTCGTCTCTAGGGTGGGTGGAGGTGGAGTTAGGGGGGTAAACGGGGGGCATTTGTCTCCAATTCCCCTGCCATCCATTTCATTAGCTAATCTACTCATCTCTATCTCGCCATCTCCTCCTCCTCCTCTCTTCTCCTCCTGCGATGAGGGCGACGTGCATCTCCTCATGGAAACAAATAAATCTGAGAAATAGAAAGGAGAGAGAGAGAGAGAGATTTGGTTTGCACAGCTTTGCATGTTGTGTAGTTGATGAGAAACGATAAGCCCCGCAGACCACAGTCCAGAAAGGAAGCATGTGAGAGAAGAAAGACAGAAACACCTCCATCGAACAGACGCGGAGACGCTGGCCTTTGTGGCCTTTACGTTTTAGACGGCGTTGAAAGCGGGACAGTGTTGAGTTTAGTGCTGGGTGACAGAATTATTGACTTATTATCAAAAAAGGGCAAGATCTACTGCCCCCTCGCCTCCCAACCCCCGCCGCCCTCTCATTGGAGTACAGATTTGGACTTGAATGTTCTCTTAGACAATTATTCTCAAAATGATTCGAGGTGTGTATTTTAATTGACGAAGCTTGATATAGACATATGATCGTTGCCAGTGTTTTATCACCCGTGTTCTGAGCCTAGGCGCAGATCAGACCTGCAGTCTGCCCAAAAAGATCATCCACTGAGAGATGTAGCTCAGCGCAAACACGCGAAACCGACAGGTCTGATCACGAGTTTGGCGCACGTAACATTTTTGGACAAACTACTAACGTTTACTGATATATGAGCAACACCCCCCCCCCTCTATCTCCCTCTCTCTCTCTCTCTCTCTCTCTCTCTCTCTCTCTCTCTCTCTCTGTTTCTGTCTCTGGAGTGAAGATTTGGCCTTCAATATTGCTTCAATATTTCTCCTCTCATTTCCATTCTCTTTCTACCCCATCCTTCTATTTTGTCCATCTTCTTCTCCCACTCGTTTTTTCCTTTCTTTTTCTGCTATTCTCTCTCTATTTTAACATCGCCTTTCTCTCTCTCTCTCTCTCTCTCTCTCTCTCTCTCTCTCTGTCTGTCTCCCTCACACACAAACACACACGTTGTCTCTCTCCTTCGCTCCTCCTTCTCTGTCTTTTTCTGGATTGACCTGAGCGATGGCGAATGGAGGGAATAAATAAAACGATACACAATCATCTCTTCAGCTCTGCCAGAACACTGGAACACGAGTAAGAGAGAGAGAGAGAGAAAGAGAGATAGAGGGAGAGAGAGAGGGAGAGAGATAGAGAGAGATGCTCATCAACTAATTGCAGCTGCAAATGTAAATTTACCCTGGCAAGTCGATCCTACACGTGAAAAGCCATGGACAAACCAATGCGACCACAAATGATCTTTTAATCATGAATTGCCTAAAAAATAATAACAACGTTATTATTATTATTATTATTATTATTATTATTATTATTATTATTATTATTATTATTATTATTATTATCAATGTCACCATATCTTATCTTGTATGGAGTGATAAGATAATAAAGATAGCAGAGATCTAGCCCATGTGCTTGTATCAGCTGTTGTATCTTTTATCTTATTTTGGTGTCAGTGGTTTTTTGTTGTTATTTGTTTTATCTCTGTTATTATTCCAGAGGCAGGTGTGCTGCAGAACCCCCCTTTCCCCTTTTCTCCCTCTATCTGCTTCCTTGAACATTAAAACACACCTTTACACCCTCGCGCCCATCCTCAGCGCCTGGGCAGGGACATTTCTCCAAAGCTCCATCATCGCGAGCACAAATTAAAACTCTTGGAGGTGTTTCAGAGCTGAGGGAGTTTGGAGGGGTGGGCTCGGACGGGGGTGTGAACGGTGAAGGGAGGGGAGGAGTGGAGGCGGTGGCGGGGGGGTAAAAGGGGGCGAATTAGCTCCATCGATTCTTTTTAGATGCAAATATTCCGTTATCTCCGCGTTACTTGCGCTGTTTTTCGGTGTTTATGATTAATTATCTGCTCTTGGTGAAAAATAAATCAGGCGAAAATGAGGGATCTCGCGGTGCAGGTCGCTGCTGTTCATTTCTGCTTGAAACTGACACACTAATTATAGAGCTCGTGCACTAGAAGGCAAGATTACCTCTGCCTTTTTATTTTGTATTTGTATATATATATATATATATATATATATATATATATATATATATATATATATATATATATATATAAAATTTTTATATGTATCTGTTCATTATTATTATTATTATCAGATCACCTTATATTTAAGCAATTAAAAATTGCAAAGGCTTTTTCATTGCCCTCAGGGATAAAAAGAAAAAAGTACACCCCCCCACCCAAACACGCACACACATACACACACACACACACACAACATTGGCCATCACTTTCCCCCATCAGATTCATTGTGATGTATTAGATGCAATAAATTATCCCATGTAACAAAACATGGCTCGCTGAAAGGCAGATAATCTGGAGGGGAGAGATAAGGATTCATTATTCCTCATCATTATGGCTCTGCCTTCTTTCTTAATCAGCCTCTCTGATCCTGCAGGATCTGGGCGCCGAGCAGATAAGCGAGCAAGTCGTTTATAATTCTCCCCACCTCGGCCTAATATTTTAAAATCAAATCGAGGAGAGGGGGAAGAAGAAGAAGCGTAAAAAAGAAAAAAAAACAGCTAGCATGCAACCACAGAATGATAAAACAGAGAGAGAAGGAGGGGGTACAGGGTGTTGTGGCCATGCGCAGTCTCTCTTTTTTCCTCTTATATCAGTGAACGTCAATAATTCGCAAACATTTCGAACACGCTAAACGCTCGACCAGAATTGCGCCATATATTGTGACACCACTTACATCTAATGTCCGTTTTTGGACCGTTTCTTTGCACAGAATCTGACCCAACGGTTAGAATCACGATGCTAATAAAGCACTAACAATAGCTGGTGCGCTTAAAATCCAACGTTCAGTTTCAAAAATGGTCCAATTTAAAATGTAAAGTTGTTTCCAGATGAACGGCCAGATGAAGAGGCTAATATCTGGTTATTTGGGGTCATTAGGATGAAATAACACGGTTCAGCAGCAACTGTGAACAAGACAAACAAGAACAGACCAGCTAAAAAATGGAGAGGAAAAAAGAAAAGAAAAATTAATCGGTTTATGAAGGTGATATCATAATCCCTCGGCCTATCTCTTGTAGATAAGATTGAGAGAGAGTTATAAATAACCGCCCCCACCCAAGAAAAAAATAAAGCATGAATATATAGAATAAACAGTGCTGCCTGTTTTTTTCTGGGTTTTACACTTGGCTGTTGTCAACTGGAAGTGTCACGCGCAATTTAACGGCAGATCGCGAGCGAGCAGAGGTCTCTCTCTCTCTCTTTCTTTCTTTCTCTCTCTCTCTCTCTCTCTCGCTCTCCTCTCACTCACTCAAAGATAGGCCGCAGACATATCGCCCTCAGTTCACCCACCTCTACCTGCTTATTGATACACTGATACAACAAACACGTTTGAAATCTCATTTTTATTCAGAATTCTTCTATATTTTTATTTTTGTGCCAAAAACGAGCCGATTCTTCTTTTTCCCCTCCAACGTCTTTCCACCGTCTCGCGCTTCGCACCCAGATCCCTTGATTGATAAGAAATTAAATAATTAATAAATAAATAACAAAGTGATAATTCCAGGCTGTAATGCTCCCAAATGCGACGAATTAAACTAATTAATTCAGAATGTTTTTCCTCCTTAATCTCGATTTATTTCATTTCCGACGTGTCTCAATTATCTGACCCCTTTTGTGTTTTCTTTATATCGAGATCATCAGTATGCGCATCCATCATGGACGCTTATTAAAATATTAAAATCACTTTTTTACATCGAAATTGTGACGCTTTATATGATTATTATTTACCGCTTAGCGCTTTATTTACGAGATTATTAAATCATTAGATCACTGAACATCTACGCGCTATTTTCGCTGAATTTAAAACATGTAAAGCTGGCCTTGAATTTTTCAATCAGTCTTTTGTTGTTATTAATATTGTTATTAACGTTATTTTTGAGAGCCTCGTTTTGGCTCGATCTTGCAGCAAGTTTATCCTGACGCTCGAGCCAATTATCTTTCATTTACTAGCTTAATTGAATTTCTTCTGCAAAGATAGATATTGTCCGCCTTCATCAACATCTCCCTCTCTCCCTCTCCCTGTCTCTCTTCATCTTCCTCCTTTTTCATTCTCTCTCTTACTCTCTCCTTTTTCCTCTGCTTTTTTACTGTCTCTTTCCACCCTGGCTCTACCTCTCTCTCTCTCTTTCTCTCTCTCTCACTCTCTCTCTCTCTCTTTCTGTCTCTTTCTCTTTGTCGTCTGTAATCTGCTGATCAGTGGAAAAGCAGCAGCATCGTTTTCATGTTTGTTGCCTGTCTGGATTTTGATTCTCTCTCTCTCTCTCTCTCTCTCTCTCTCTCTCTCTCTCTCTCTCTCTCTCTCTCTCTCTCTCTCTCTCTCCATCTCTTGATCGAGATAGAGTCTCTCTCTCTGTCTCTCTCTATCTCACCACAAGGCCTTTGATCAGACACGCGCTAAGCTCTTTTTTCTCACGTTTTTAAGACTTTAATGTTTATTTTTATTTATATTCATTACCAGAGATAAATCTGATTCCATCCGTGTTTTAGCAAATTTAATATATAATGGTGTTGGTCTGTTTATTTATTCTGCATGTGCACTAATAAACTAAATAAAATGATTTGCTGTTTGATTTAAATCGAGATGTTTTTTAGTCCATTTATTGAGGAACAAATTCTTTATATCCAAATTCTTTTCTAGCCACCATTAGATAAGGAATCTCTTCGATCTTAACGACCGCATTGTGTACGGAAGACAAACAAAATAATGTCCTAACTGTAAAATAACGACAGACATTACAGTAGATTTTAAATTCGCTTATAATATAATATATACTATATAATAATAATAATAATAATAATAATAATAATAATAATAATAATAATAATAATAATAATAATAATAATAATAATAGCACGTGCTCTGTTGTGATTTAGGTGCCTAAAATTGACCTGCAACCTTTGACAAAATGATATATAGAATATTTACACTGTAGCTCTGTCAGTGTGTGTAAACAGCCTCTGAGCATCATGTCGTTTCTTTCTTTGATAATTAAAAAAAATAATAAAACAAACAAATAGCTTAATAAAGTACGACAGGGACAGAGGAGTGTGTGATGTGGTAGGGATGAAGAGGATCGAGGGATGGAGCTGAAATGAAAGCGTGCGCGATACAGAAAAAAAGGCTGCAAACCCCAGAAATGGTACCTGCAGTGTGCATCTGCTCGTTGGCCTGCAGTTCCACGAAGCCTTCGCGCGCGCTCAAAAAAAGAAAAAAAAAAACGTTCCAGCGTGCGTGTGTATTTTTTTCTCCCTCTCCCTCTCTTTCTCTCCCTCTCTTTCTCTCTCTCTCTCTTTCTCTCTGCAACCTGCATCGACCCGGAACAGCTCGCGCTCGCTGTACAGTAAGTACGGTAACTGTGTGTATGTGTGTGTTTGTGTGTGTGTGTGTGTGTGTGTAGGGTAGGAGAAGCCTGGTCTCTCTCTCTCTCTTTCTCTCTCTATCCCTCTCTCGCTCTCTCTCGCGGGCGCGCGCACGCTGTAAATGCCATCGGCACCTCGATCTGTGTGTCACTTCACATCTGAAGCCCATCACACACACACACACACACACACACACACACACACATACACACACAACACGCGCACGCGCGCGCGTGCATCGATCCATCCATCCATCCAACCTTTGCACGTCCGAGCAAGACTCCAGCGCTCAGGTCAGTAAAACGTTTACACCTACGTACACTTCTGCGCTTCAATCCTTGATTTTTTTTCTTCGATTGTGTTTTACTAGAGGGGTCTTTGTGGTGTGCGTGCGCGCTTGTGCAGCGTTTGCTTCGCCTCGCGTTCACGTCCGTTCGTCTCCCCATTTGTTATTCTTTTTGGACAGTGTTTGGAGCCCGAAGTGCACGCGCAGCATTTTGCCGAAGCACCACGAGGCGTTTAGCGTTCTTCTCCAGTGGGCTGGTCGCCCTGAGCAGTTTGCTGAGACGAAATAATGGAAACGGTCGCTTTTCAGCCTCATTATTAGCCGTGCTGTTAATTTCAGGCGTGTTTCTGGTGTCGACGGTGTCTCGTGGTGCAGTGGGCTGGCGATCGGTGAAGATTTTGGTCGTTTCGGGGTGCGTGGTTGGTTAGTGGGCTTTTTTATTGGAGCCTCGACGATTCTCTATTTTAAGAGTCATTTTTTTATTCTTTGCCCCCCGAGCACGAGCGAATATGAACGATTTTAATGATCTATTACTCCCCCCCACCCTACCATAACCCGTGAAATTGATCTGATTAGGAGAACCCGGCGCTAGCATCTCATCTGTACGTGTGCGCGCTTGTGTGTGCGTAAAAGGTTCTGAAATAGAGAGATGAGGGAAAGACTCTAAGGGGACATCACAGTCCGTCTTTCATGGGTGCACACTCGCATATATGTGTGTGTGTGTGTGTGTGTGTGTTTGGTGATTGGAGTGTGAATGTGATTGAAACCACGCTGTTATTTTTATACAGAGGCCAAGAAATGTGTCCCCTGGCCTCCAATCTCCACTGGAGATCAAACCGCAGGCCCAGTGCCCTCAGCCTCACTGCTGCTACACTAAACAGCCCTAAACACATTCAGATATACAGTCGAGATGAAATTACAGAAAACATTAATACGCGCAAATTTAGTCTGAAAGTTTTAATCAGAATTTGGCCGCATTGCGATTTTTTCTTTGGTCGTGATGACCAAAGATTACAGCTTGCAAATGTACGTTTGACTTACCTTATAGTCTTTTACCTAGGAGGCAGGCACTTGGCCCTCTTTGCTCAGTCGTTCATGGCCCCAAGAGTCCATCAGTTGGTCTGCCACATTGACCTTTAGAAGCTTATTAAAACGCGTCCTTAAATTAGCCAGCCTTGGAGGCATTTTCCGTGCCTCACCTCTTACACCTTCAAGCATTTAGCCTGCCTCAGAAATACTTACTTTTTACGTTAGAGGCATTAGCCTACCGTAAAGGCATTTAGCATCTACCTCATGGGCACTTAGTCTCCACCTTCGAGGTAGCAGTCTACCTTACAAGTCCGGGTCTATTTAGCCTCAGCCTTAGAGGCAGTATTCTACCTTAGAAGCACCGTAGCCCCTATCTCACAGACGTTTAGCTGCTGCTTCATCGCTAATGAGAGTCTTTCTCATGGACCGCGTGTCTGCTCAGTGCTCTTCATGTTTTTTTTCTTTTCTTCCTGATTTACGAAAAACCAAACCTGCTGTCTAGGTTCTCGCAGTTCCCCTTCTTAAAAATTCGCAGTTTTAATGTCAATGTCGTTCTTAGAAACACATGTTTTCTCAGTCTGACGCATCTCTCTGAATTTGAACACCTTTGATTCTGAGAATCTGAAGAAGCCCGAATATCGCGCGGCATTCAAAAAGAAACTTCGTTCTTGAAAAGACTTCAAAAGACAGATTAATCATATGGTGCCCTTTTTCTAACGGCTGAACTGGAGAAAATGGCTGGGCAACCTTCTACACACATTCTGTTCTTCTTCTTACTATTATTATTATTGGTGGTACATTGTATTATTCATATGTAACATGCAGCTCGGTTGTCATAGTGTGACTGTGGAAATACTGAATCACACGGGATAATTATCTGTTATCGGTTGAATCGTTAAGATCTTTTCGTTGTTGTTATAAAGCTCGCTCGTGCTGAGGGTGACTGTGCGGGAGTACTGAGCGAGTTTTCGCTGCCGTTTCTGTCTCCATCATGACAGCAGGGCCTAATAAAATGTGGTATGATGTAGAGCAGAAGCTGAGGAGCCTTGTGTCTTCCTGCTTTTCCTTCTGATCCACGGACACCTCGCTCACTCCATTTACTCATTCACTTCATCCACTGGTTTTATTATTATAGGCCTTTTGGATGGGTCATCGCCAGCCTGCTGCCCAACCGCAACGGCCATATATTTATTTATGTAGTCGATACCTATTATTATTTTAATTACTTCTATTGTACTTATTTCCTCCTCTTCTTTTTCTCCTGCTTATTCATCTTATATTATTATTATCGTTATCTCTGTAAGTAATGTTAAGTATCTTCGGCAGATCGGCAGCATAAACGCTGAAGAGAGTTACAGTGGCGATCGAGATGCATTTACTGCACCTTAAAAGAAAAACGTATATAATATATAAATGTATAATATATATTTAAAATTACAGAAGTGCTGTGGCTTAAATAAAATAGGCACACATATATATTATATTATACTAAAAATCTACATACATTCAAAATTATTAATAATGATAATAATAATGATAAAAATAATAATAAAAAATGTTTTATTATCTCCCTTTTCTATCTAATACCTATAGCTTTTTGTGGCAGAAGCTGATGTAATGTGTGGTTTTCTCTCCATTCTGCTGTGATACTGGAAGCAGGTTTTAAACAGCGCTGATAAACATAATGCTTTATCAGCGTCATCATCGCACAGTAGCAGTGTAGCAGTGTGATTTTAATCTGGGCTGCCTCACACCATAATAACTCATATTATCTTACCCCATCTCTCTCTCTCTCACACACACACATGCGCGCGCTCTCTCCTGAATGGTCCCAATGCTCCGGTGGTGAATGATTGATTTTTAATTTCAGTTTATTTTCAGGGGGAGGAGACGATCTGAAAACGCGCCTTTTATATTTTACAAATTTACACTAACTCATAGGTTATCACCTCCTCACGCGCGGAACATATGGATATGATGCAATACATTTCCGTCCAAGTTCAGACGCCTGCCGTGTAGCGCGGGTGTGTGTGCGCGTGTATGTGTGTGTCAAACCATCTACTAAATCAGCGTTTTTTTATTTTCTGTTTCTCTTACAAACACTCGTTTAGTGTGCAGAAGTTTATAAACACACGTGTTCATCATTTATAGGCACACACACACACACACACGTACACACGCAGTGCCATTTTTATTAGACTGTCTCTGTTTCGGTTTAATAATAATAATAATAATAATAATAATAATAATAATAATAATAATAATAATAATAATGTAAAAAATGCAAACCTAGATAATAATAATAATACTAATAATAAAGATAAAACTGCGAGCTGGTGCTCCTCTCCTTCCTCCTCTAGCTTCACCAAAAACTCATTTCCTGCCTGTTTACTGAGCGGTGACGTCACGGCCAGTATGTGTGTGCCCGTGTTTCTCAATTGCATTCTATCAATCTGGGCACAGATTCTGCAGCCAAACTGGGCATTAAGACACCAAATACCCCCCCCCCCCTCCCCCCCAAGTACCAGTAGAGAGAGCCAGAGGAGCGCGCGGATAATAATAATAACAACAACAACAGCAAGAATAATAATAATAATAATAATAATAATAATAATAATAATAATAATAATAATAATATACTTAAAACAGGACACATCCAAT
Source organism: Megaleporinus macrocephalus (assembly GCA_021613375.1). Classification (NCBI taxonomy): domain Eukaryota; kingdom Metazoa; phylum Chordata; class Actinopteri; order Characiformes; family Anostomidae; genus Megaleporinus; species Megaleporinus macrocephalus. Next base: position 23,262,051 of record CM038702.1, read on the forward strand.
AACATATTTATTATCCTCATTGCCTTCTTTTCCCTTTAATTCTTCATTTTTATTGTTCTTCGTCTTTACCATCATCATCATCTTCTTCGCCACTATTATCGCCATCTCCATCATCATCCTCATCTCAATCATCTTCATCTCCATCATCATCTTCATCATTATCCTCATCTCAATCATCTTCATCTCCATCATCATCATCTTCATCATCATCTTCATTTGTTTATTTCTGTTTGCATCATTATTATTGTCGCCTTCATCATCATCAGTATCACTGTCTTTTCTTCTTCAACATCATCGTCATCATAATCTCAATCTCCATCTTTCTGATTTTCTTTTGTTTTTACATCATTATCATCATTTTCATTTTTTCATTTTTTCATCTTCTTTGTCTATATCACCAGTACCACATCATCATCATCATCTTCTCCTTCTTCTTCTTTTTCTTTTGTTTGTACTTAACTATCATCATTATCATCGTCGTCGTCGCTTCGTCCTCTTCACGTCTCGTGAACACCGCGGTGCACTCGGACAGCCCTAGCAAGCTGATTAGATTGATACTGAAGATGAAGAGGAGGAAGAGGAGGGCAAGGAAGAGGAGGGTGAGGGGCGCGCTGCAGCAAAAGACGAGTACGTGAAGCTCTGCTGTTGAAAAAAAAGAACACGTTAGAAAAAATAAATAAATAAGCACGTGCGCGTGTCACCGCGAGAGGACGCACTGTCACAATTTAAAGAGAGCTGCTCTTGTTACATTCACTCTCACACACACTAACAGACTCACACAGTGGCAACAGGTCACACGAGCCTCGATCCCTCACAGCACTGAGTCCTCAGGCCTGCACAGAGCCTTTATTAACCTTAGTATTTCATTAACGTTAAACCGTCCAATCAGGTAGAACCAGAAGCTCTGAAACAGATGATTATTAAATATTAACGAGGAATAAACATGCTTAAAGTTGTAGAGAGTATAATTCTGAGTATCATGGAAATAATATATAATTTATTAGGCCCCATTTGCACCCAGCTATATGCATATATATATATATATATATATATATATATATATATATATATATATATATATATATATATATATATATATATATATATATAAACGTGTCTGTGTGTGTGTGTGTGTGTGTGTGTGTGTGTGTGTGTATAAATGGGAGGAAGACCTCCTCGCTCTCCTGGTCATTTTTCCTTGGCCCATTTTATTCAATTAGGACGGACAGCGTGGCCCCTCCCCTTTTGATGACAGAAAGAGAGAGAGAGAGAGAGAGAGAGAGAGAGAGAGAGAGAGTGTAAGACCCTCCTTAAGTTGCGTCGCGCCACAGCTGTCTGCGAGCATTGAGCTGCCTGGCGCCATCCTGAAAGAATGCCTTCACTGTAAAAAAAAAAACAAAAAAAACAGAGCGAGCAAGCGAGCGAGTGAGTGAGCGAGAGAGAGATAGAGGGAGGGAGAGAGAGCGAGAGAGGGAGGGAGGGAGGAAGAGAGGGAGGGAGAGTAGGAGAGGTGAGGGTTGAGCTCCGCGCATAAACCCAGATTTGATCAGAGAGTTAAAAGTTGCGCTGAACGCCAGCAGCTCCAAACGAGGCTCGGGACTTGTTGAGCTTCACGCGAAAAAAGAAAACAAACAAGACAACAACAAACACAAGGCAAAGAAACACGCACGACTCTGGACTTATCTTCTTTTAAAGGTTTTTTTCCTTGTATATGTATATTTTGTTTGTTTCTCTTTTAAACGCGCGTACGTGACACTGAGAAGCGGCGCTTTATTTATTATTTACCTCGAAGAAAGTTGGCGATTTTATTTTTTCCCGCCAATGATAAATAAAAGAAAGACGGCAGCTGAGCAAGAGAAACGGACGGAACTGAGAAGTTAAAAAGAAAGAGAGAGAAAGAGAGAGAGAGAGAGAGAAAAACACAGAGACACAAAACTCTTTTCTCCCGTTTGCAGGTGATCGGAAGCGATGCAAGATTTGAAGAAACGTGTGGATTAATCAGCACGAGGAAGAACCAGGACTGCTTATTCTTACTATTCTTATTATTATTATTGCTAATATCGAGGCCGCTGATACTGGTAGTGCGTGCTGGTGCTCGCGTCCCGAGTGTATGAACGTTTGAGTAAGAAAATAAGAGAAAGAGAAAGAGATGGACGTGGGTGCGGAACAGCCTCGCTGGATGAGCCACCACCACCCGGTCATCAACGGGCAGCACCCCGAGTCACATCACCCCGGACTGGGACACTCCTACATGGACCCCGCGCAGTACCCGCTCCCAGATGACATGGATGTATTGTTTAATATCGACGGACAGGGCAACCACCCGTACTACGGGAACCGGGCCGTACAGAGGTACCCACCTCCGCACAGTAAGTGTCCTCCAACACCCTCACACTGTTTTACCGTCACTTTATGTTCAAACCAGAAACAAGTACAGCTTACAGCGTTTACTGACATCTACCCCAAACTTTCATTTATTTATGCGCGTTTGTGCATTAATCTTACACCAAACTCACACTTACTTTAAAACAATTCAGTGTTATCGTACATTCCTCAAAAACTGGGGTTCTTAAAATATATATATATATATTTTTTTTGCATAGCACCGCTTACATGTCCCATCGACTCACAGACTTAGCGCGTATTTGGACGCATTTACAAGAAAGTCTACGACAAATACATTTAATTTCCATTTACTTAGCTGTATTCTGCAAAACATGCTTTAACGGCATATACTTAACGTGCTCAACATGTACTTTGAATTAACTTGTAGTAGCTCTCCATATACTTTGAAGCAAACTCGTATTTTGAACAGGTCTCCAACAAAACAATCTTATTTCTCGAAACACCTTTGACATTTTAGAGCGAGTCCTCCAAGAGACTGTGCTTCGAGACTGGGCCTGTTCTACACACGCGTTTGAATTCCATTTTTACTGAAAACCCAAACATTATTTTACCTGCAGTTTAAACTAACTAAAGACGGCCTGGCCTTTTCGAAGTCTTCAGACACGTGTAATTCCATTTCACTACATTTTAACCTGCACGCTCCACCAAAACACGCTTTTAATCATTTTTATTAACAGATATTTTCCAAAAGATGTAGACGCACAGCAAAACAGTATATATATATATATATATATATATATATATATATATATATATATATATATATATATATATATATATATATATATTAAAGCCGGCCTGTTCCTCTGTTCTTGGTATAAGCTTTTGGAAAATAACTGCATTAAAAGAAATGTGCTTCCTTGGAAAGCAGCTCGACTCTCAGTCATATCAAAAATGCAACCTCTTCTCTTTCTCTTTTTTTCGGCAGGCTCAAAGGTAATTTTTGTAAGTGTTTTAGCTTTTAGCCAATGAGGTGTGTCATCGGTTTCACATCTTTCTAGTATTTTTTTTTGGTTGTTTTGTTGGGGGCTCTCTTTTCTCTGAAGGCACATCGCTATAATATGAGGCCTGTGTCTGTGGGTGTGCGTTCAGATTAAATTAAAACGATCAGTAAATAAGAGGTGTCTCGCGCGCATTAAATAATCTAGATATATTACATAGATTATATGAGCTATTATAATACACGTAAATAATCTAGCTATACGTTAGTTTAGCGATGGCGAAGGCCTGTTGTGATTCTCTTGCCCGTTTCAATAACGTGCAGTTTTTATGTGTGTATATATTTAAAGATGAACAACGACTTGTATTTACACGATCTGACCTCGGCCTGCTATAAAGGTCTTATAAGCGATTATAAATGACTCCGAAATAATATAAAAAGGTCATTGGTGAGAGAATTAAAGTGCGGAAGAGCTATTGCTTTAATTTATTGCCCATGACTTCCTGAGGGGAAAGCGTGACCTTGTTTCTCTATTGAGGCTTTTCTCTTTCTGCTCTCGCTCTCGAACATCTCTATACTTTCAGAAATTACTCAGAGATGGAACAGATACTTGTGTGTGGCGGGGGGAGGCAATGGGGAGGGGGGTGGTAATCTAGGCTATTTGGGGTATCGAGAGTGGTGACAATGACAGTGAGAGTCCTGCATTAGCTTTTCATTGTGAAGTCTCTCGGTGTAATTACTGTAGGCCCAACGTGCAGTTTCACAATGTACCCTTCTAGTCAAATCGTCCTTTTTTCCACGTGTAAACCTGAGAAGGCCTTTTCTGACATCCCAGTCCCCGGCAAACCTCTACACCACTAAATGCGTAACGCTTTATTGGTTAAATCTCAAAGCAGAAACCATCGGTTGGTACAGCAGACGTCAGTTTCGATTAAAGACTGGAAATGGTTTTGTTGTTTTGCAGAAAATGAAAAAGGAAGAAAAAAAACCAAATAATCAGCAGCAAATATTAGCACCTACTGTAACAACTGCTTGATGACCAAAGAACTTTGCCTTGCACTCTCAGTGAATATGAATTACTAACCAATTACTAAAACATGCACCAGCATGCTGCCATCATCATACTTGTTTAATAGGAGTTACATTAATGACCAGCTAGTCAAGCGTTGGACGTTCAGCGTCTCTGTTTCTTTGGAGGTGTTGTCAATTTGCTATCGGTGACTGTGTTGATGTTTTGGATTTACAAAAAAAAGAGTGTTCTTCAAAAGCATATTCATAAAGCTGTCACAGTCACGGTGCAGTCGTATTGATACGACCATGTTTCCCTAACCGTTCTCTTCTCTCGTTTGTGTGTCTGTTTGTGCGTGTGCGTGGTTTTTGTCCATCCTCAGGTAGTCAGGTGTGTCGTCCACCCTTGCTGCACAGCTCTCTACCCTGGCTGGACGGCAGCAAAGGCATCGGCCCACACCACAGCGCCTCTCCATGGAACCTGGGGCCCTTCCCAAAAACCCCACTACACCACCATGGTTCCCCGGGGGCCCTGTCCGTCTATCCCCCAGTGTCCTCCTCCTCCTCCTCCTCCTCCTCGCTGTCCGCCGGACACTCCAGCCCACATCTTTTCACCTTCCCCCCTACCCCACCCAAGGACGTGTCCCCGGACCCGTCCATTTCCACTTCGGGCTCCGGCTCGTCTGTGGTGCGACCGGAGGACAAAGAGTGTGTTAAATACCAGCTGCCCGAGAGCATGAAGCTGGACCCGGCCCATAGCCGGAGCATGGCCAGCATCGGCGCAGGGGCGTCCGCCCATCACCCCATCGCCACTTACCCTCCTTATGTGTCCGATTACGGGCCGGGCCTCTTCCCACCAAGTAGCCTCATAGGTGGGTCCTCTTCTAGTTATGGTTCCAAAACAAGACCAAAAACGAGGTCCTGTTCAGGTAGGCGTGCGCTTTATTATTTACCCTTTTGATTTTACCCCCATAAAACATACACACACTTGCGCAGCAAAACCCTCTAGGCGTGAATGGCGCAACTTTAATTAACCCCTTAAACTTCATAGACGGCCACATCCCGAGGTTTATGGAGAACAGTGGGCCTTTGCTGAGTTACAGGAGCGAGGGATGGTGCGTTCAATGAAGGGTAAGGGGCTAAATGTAGAGCACATCAAGAATGAATTCAGCACTGTATTTCGTTCATTCAGCATTGGGGGTTTTGCTGTGTAACCAAAAAGCTTTTAACAATGGCCTTTTTTTCTTTTTCAATATCTCAGGACTTTTAGTTGTGCACTGCTTGTTTTCCTCTCAAAACAGCCTCCCAGGACAGAGCTTTTTCTCAGGCCATTGATTCGGGGTCTCTTGCACTTTATTTTTGCTGCCAGAGTCCAACGGCCTGGCTCTCAAAACCTGGGCTGTGGCCACAGTCTGGTGTGCAATAAGTCCCCTCCTCAAAAAAACAAAACAAAAAAAAAACACCAACGGACAGTGTTGCATTTGGATTATCTGTGTCAGTCAGAGCCAGTGTGCGCCATAAAGGTCATGACAATCATCATTACATCCAATGATGAGAGGAGGCCTACTAATAATGCTAATAATATTAGGACGCTAAAAAGGTATGGTGTTGATTATTATCCTTCAATATGTTCTCCATATAAGAAGTTTCTCGAGTCGCAGACATAATCGTTATCACCAAAGGAAGCCTTTAAACTGAAAATGACGAATGTAACGCAGCAATTCTGACGTGGCGATGGGGGCACAGATTTATTCACACGTTCTGACTTGCTTTGCCAAACGGTACCAGTTTAAAGCATGAAGCCCGTTTACATCTGTGATAGTGTGAAGATAAATAGCAGAATGGAGGTCATACAACGTGCTTAAACGTTATTTAGAGATGCGTTAAGTCCCGTGCAGTTGGTTTAACACGCCGGCCAAATCTTTTCCGATGAGTCCGGGCTGAGAGAGGCTTTATTATTTTATTATTATTTGTATTATTTTATCCGGCCGTTGCCTTTTCTCTCCGCTCTCTCTAGCGTTTTATATGTTTAAGCTAATCCAATTATGCTCAGCCTGCTGCACGCCACAGTCGCGCTGTTGACTTTCTGATGGTGTGTCCGGATGCCCCGGACAGGGGGGAGGGGGGCAATAATGAACCCAGCTCAGCGCTGTCCAAACAGCAGCTCCAAAAAGGTCATCATTCTGCAACAAAACCAGATTTATTCTCGCCCCTGAAATGCGATTATAGTGCGATTCTCGCGCCGTGCGCGCGCTCCGTTTGGCTATTAATAGAAGCGATGAATAGAGAAGATTTAATAATCGCGACTATTATTATTTTATTATTATCACTATTATTGTCATGGATCTGAGAGCCTTTTATGATCGCTGCAGGGGCTTGGCGTGCTCGCTGCTGCCTCGTGCACTCGTATTTGTATTTAGAAGGTATTTCGGGGTGTTTTTCGGGGTATCGTGACCCTGTAAAAGCTAAAAAAAGAAAACGCTACCAGAGAAAAAAGCGAAAACGTGGAAACGCCCACAGAAAAGGAAGAGAGTGAAGAAGAAAAAGAAAGGTGTTGGGTAGATGCGGCTGCTGTTTCCACTGGATGTGTGTATGTGTGAGAAAGATACACGCGGAGCGGGAAGGGCGCGTGCAGTGTTTCGGGGGCTGGTGGTGTACTCTGTGTGTGTGTGTGTGTATGGGCAGAAGAGGGCAGAAAAACCTGCTGGGGTGGGGTAGGTGGGACAATTCAGCTGCGATCCGGAGGCCCGCGCTCTTTTTCTCTGTTTAAACAAACGGGTTAAGGAGCGCGCACACAGAGTTAATCAGAGTTAATTAAATCTGCACAAAGAGTACATGCAATACCGATTAAACCCGCACAAAATATATTATTATTATTATTATTATTATTATTATTATTATTATTATTATTATTATTATTAGGCCTGTTACAGCATCCAGTGCCTTTCTATTTAGCCGTGTGTTTTGATGTACTGGGAGGTTGTTTTTGGTGGGAAATGAAAATGAAATTTACTGTTTGATAATCAATATATGTGTTTGTGTGTGGTGTTATTATTAGAGATGTGTTCTCTTGGACTGAACGTTGTCATATCGTGATTGAATTTCTTCTATGATTAAAGCTTATTATTATTATTATTATTATTATTATTATTATTATTATTATTATTATTATTATTATTATTATTATTATTATTATTATTATTATTGGTGGTGGTGAAAGTGATGAAATTATAACACGTTACCTGCATGGCCTAAGTCATCTCTTCCAGTACATACAGCTCGCAGTTTAATTTTGGGTCGTTTAATGAGCTTGCTGTAGAAGCAGATTGCTACTATAAAGTGCAATGATTTTTAAAAGAAGCCGTTTTAAAAAATAATAACATTAATAATATGTTTCTCAGTGAGATGTGGATGTGAGGATGCTGTGGTGGAATGTGCTCTGTGTGTAGTTTGTGCAGAGCCGATGTTACATGCCTGTGTGTGTGTGTTGTGTTTGCAGAGGGCAGGGAGTGTGTGAACTGCGGGGCCACCTCCACTCCGCTGTGGAGGCGCGACGGGACCGGACATTATCTTTGCAACGCGTGCGGACTCTACCACAAAATGAACGGCCAGAACAGACCACTCATCAAACCCAAGAGGAGGCTGGTAAGGGAGCGTGCGCGCGCACACGCACGCAACACTCTCTCGCATCATATGCTACACTGCACATGCACACACGCACACGCGCACACCTACAACTACTAGTAATCGCAATGATATTAAGAACAATCGTGATAACTATTATTTTTGTTGTTGTTGATTGTTAATTGTATTATTAGTATGTTAGAACAAAACAGTAATAGCACACTTACTGTCACAAATACTGTCAACACTGCAGCTAGGGTTGTTACTACCACTATTATTATTATTATTATTATTATTATTATTATTATTATTATTATTATTATTATTATTATTATTGCCAGTTCTATAATAATAATAAAAATACTAATTATTACTATTATTATTATTATTAGTAGTAGTAGTAGCAGCAGCATAAAACATAGATAGATAGATAGATAGATAGATAGATAGATAGATAGATAGATAGATAGATAGATGAATCAGGCTGCAACTGTAGCTAAAGATAATATGTATGCACATATTTACACATCACTGCGCAAACAAACAACGCGCAACAAATTATTATTGATCTATTATACTTTTTTATCTATTGCTTTTTTACTATACATTGTCGGTCGAGACGGACTTAATCTCCTGCTAAGCTATCACAATGCGTTTAGGTCACTCTGTCTCGCTCTCTCTCTCGCGCGCGCACTAATGTATAAAACCGTGGCGGCAGGAAAAGGCCTGTGTGCCGGATATCTGACCGCTGCTGATAACCCCCTCACAAACCCCACTAACGCCGCCCCCCACCCCGTAAAAGACTAAACATAAAGGAGAGGAGAAGAGGAGGAGAAGGAGGAGGGCAGGAGTCAGGACACGGCACAAGATTGTTCTTCTTCGTTTGGCAGAGAGAGAGAAAGAGAGAGAAAGAGAGAGAGAGAATTTTTGAACTAAAAAATGGCCAGATAAATAAACAACAAGTGCACGCGAATAAGAGAGAGGGAGAGAATGAATCAAGGTTTATTGATTTTATTAAATACACTACTACTTTCACAGAGAAGCGAAAGAACAAATTTTACGTCATAATTATGTACGATTAAACACAGTAAAGCCCAGAGTGCGGTCTAACTTACCTAATTAACAATAACCAATTACTAATAGTCTAATGCTCAATCTCCGCGCTTTTCATTCGGCGATAAATCGATTAGTTGTGATGGATCGTAACGTCACTGTTGCGTCGCTGCCGAACTTGATCAGCTTCACCTTCAGAATCAATCGATACACGCCCCCCTACGCTCTCTCTCAGCCCGCCTCTTCCTCTCTGCTCTTTATGGGTCGACTTATTTATTCAGGGGGCGTCTTTATTGATTGATTGAGTGATAGTCGCTGTGTGTCTTACAAATCAGTTCACTTATGAGGATAATCACTTTAAACACCTTTTTAAAAACAATTTCATTAATTAATGTATTATTGTAGTCGTGGATTCTTACCAGTTACTAGAATTTAACATGATTTTAGCGTTGATTTCATTTCAGATATACACATTCAGACCAAAATATAAGCTAATTTTTACTCCGGGTTTATAGAGTCGCGCAGTGAAATTTGGCCTAATCTTATTAACTGTTTAAACGGACACAAACTCCGTCAGTTCATCAGCCTTTATGGCTCTCTAAGCATCGCTTATTATATGTAAATGAGAAAATGGTACAATTTGAAATTTTAGCTAGCGGTTACTGCACCACTTGTTCGAATGTTTTTTCTTCTTTCTTTCTTTTTATCCTGCGTTTTCCCTCGACATCACTCTTCCTGCACGCAGTGAAATCCCCCACTGCCAGTGTGGGAGCCTACGTGAGAGCTAATGTACTGAAAATGTAGACTTTATATGTACACATGTCAAAATGTTATTCATCCAAGATTTTAACTCAACACAGTAGGTGTTTTATTTCGACACAGTCTCAGTCAGTGCACCGTTGCAGGCTTTAATTCAGCATCAAATGGTTAAAGGAACACTGTAACGGTCAGTGTCACATAGTGTGCTTTCCTACCACTACAGGTTTTTAAACCAGTGCTTCGCAACACTGCTAATGTTTATTCAATGTTGTAGGCAATTCAATTAGAAATGATAGATTTCAAATGAACACTGTGAGTTCAGCTTAGGTTTTGAACCAGCACTGCCTGCTTTAATCAAACACTGTTAGTGATCATTCCTCACTAGAGATTTGAACTCAACATTATAGATGTTTTACTTCAACCTCATGTGTTTATTTGAGAGTATTTTTTAATCTGACACAGTAAGAGTAAACCGACCACTGGAAGTGTTTTTAATTGTTACAACAATGAAGGTTTTAATTTAGTACTGATGGTTTTACTATTTGGGCACTATAGTAGACAATGAAACAAGCTTTAGTTGACTCTATCTGTCTGTCTGTCTGTCTCTCTCTCTTACTTTCTATCTGTTTCTGTCCATCAGTCTGCTGCAAGGCGAGCGGGTACTTCATGTGCTAACTGTCAAACAACCACCACAACGCTGTGGAGGAGAAACGCGAATGGAGACCCGGTGTGTAATGCCTGCGGCCTCTACTTCAAACTGCACAATGTAAGATAACCCACATGCACTCTTTCTTTCTTTCTTTCTTTCTTTCTTTCTTTCTTTCTTTCTTTCTTTCTTTCTTTCTTTCTTTCTTTCTTTCTTTCTTTCTTTCTTTCTTTCTCCATTCATCCCATCGTCCCTCTGTCTATAACCCTCCATTGCTGTGTGTGTTTGATTTGGTTCATTAATGAAACTGAATCATAAAGAGTGTGCAGAGCCAAAACTAATGCAAGCATTGTTAGTCGAGCAAGTGTAATAATAAAAAAGACTGTTATTATTCTATTACATTTATTCCTCCACTCATATAATATGCCTACTTTTAGAACTATTAGCCTAGTATTAGAACTATTAGCCTACAATTAGCCTATTATTATTAGGCATGATAGCTGGCATTGTTGCTTTTCAGTAGACTAGTCTCCTATATGGCTGCGCTCACTGTATAAGGTTTGGGAGTTGATTTTAGACGCTTCCTGGAAAAATAGGGGGAAAAAAACACTTTGCTCTGGTTATCGGGAAAAACAACGTTCCTGCCTTAGATACTATCGCTTGGTGTGACCCAGGCTTGGTGGGCTCGCAAGCATAGTTTGTTTTGGTCACTACAACCCCGAGTTTGAAACAGACTCTGAATTTTTGTGATGTAAATCAACGATTTTCTCATTCTTCGCTCTGAAAATCAAAACCTTATCAGACTGCAGCTGAAACTCTATGAGAGAAGGAAACTGGTGTGAGTGCGTGTCTGCTGGTCTGGCCTTGTGTTAAAATGTCTCTGCTTGTGGTCAACCTGTTTCTTTCTGGAGCAGAACAAAGGAGGCAGTGGGAGGACAGTGGTTTAGTTTGTGCAGTAACCGACCCGCGTGTGCGTGTGTTAGTGTTTGTGTACACATGTGTAACACATGAGCATGTAACATTGATGCTTACCCCAAAAGCCCCCACCCCCACCCCCATAGACCCCTCAGGTAAACCACATCATCAGAGTGTTTGTGTCAGCATCAAAATCAGTGACACAGAGAGAGAGAAAGAGAGAGAGAGAAAGAGATAGAGAAGAAAAAAGTAAGAGAGAAGTGTAGAAAGTGACAGATAGAATGAGAGGAAGGGACAGCAAGAGAGAAAACTAGCTAGAGAGAGGAAGAAAAGATAAACAGAGGAGGGAGAGAAAGAGAGGATACTGAAAAAGTAAGATGGGAGAAAAAGGTAGGGAGGGACAGAGGGTGTGGGAAAAAAAATAATAAAAAGAAAGCAAAAGAGTGGTGTTTGTTAAAGATATGCAAAAAGAGGAAGAGAGTGCAAGAGGGAAAAAAAGAGAAAAAAATAGGGTATGAAAAAATTAGATAAAATCTGGAAGAAAGAGAGGAAGGCAGGGAAAGAGAGAGAAAGTAAGAGGGGCAAAGAGTCTTTAGTCCACCAGAAAGATAGAGCAAAGAAAAGGAAAGAGGAAGAGAGAGAGAGGGAGAGAGAGAGAGAGAGAGAGGTAATGTAGGTGTTTGGCAGTAGATTGAGGTGCTGTGGCAGTGTCGCTGCTGCCCGGCGTCTGGACACAGTCTGGGGTTTCTCTCACTGGCAAGCCTGGCATCAGCCCTGCCCAACGTAAGGGAATCAGCAGCTAAATCCAGCCTAGTGCTGATATGACCTGACACACGCACACACACACACACACACACACACACACACACACACAAGAGCAGGCAGATTTGCGCTATAATGAAGCTCCATTACATATGATCAGTGTGCCCTTCACCCTATGAAATATGAAACCCTCTTAGAGAGGAAGACTGATGGATCCTCCTGTGCCATCCAAAACCCACTGAAACCCAGTAAAACACACCAGTTCCAGCTTCCTCTTCTCACAACAGCCATTAATATTATTTCACACGCCTTTACTGGCCAAGTACAAGATGCATAATGAATTTCTGTAAATAATTTAAAATTCATAAAAAAACATGTACAAAAAAACTAAATACATATAAAAAAACATAGCAGTATAATATTTAGACATAATACAAAGGCTAATTGCATGGCACTTGTATAAATTATATGGTAATTATTATGTAAATACTACTGTAACTACATTGTCTATAGTGCAAAGCTGATAACTAACTAATATATAACTAAATAACTGCTACAAACTATGTAAGTACTTTACATACAGATTTTTAGCATTCAAAGTGTTGATGTTTCAGTGGTTTATGTGACTAAATAACTTCCTATATCACAGAACAATGCATTAAAAAGTATGATAGCAGAAAAGTAGCTATGAAAGTACGGCAAAGCTTTTCTATGAACGGGGACGTTATAATACACGTTGAGTCTTTCATGGGCTGAGGGTTTCAATGCTTTCTCGCTATCAAGTCTTCAGTGTTTATAATGTGACTTCTCAGCTCCTCAAGTTTTATGAAATGCTCTTTCACCATTCCCTAATAGGATTACTATTAATGTTTCCTTTTCTTTTCTTTGTTTTTCTGTCTATTCATCACAGATCAACCGACCACTTACCATGAAGAAGGAGGGCATCCAAACCCGGAACAGGAAGATGTCCAGCAAGTCAAAGAAGAGTAAAAAGTCACAGGACAGCATGGAGGACTTCTCCAAGAGCCTGTTGGAGAAGAGCAGCTCCTTCAGCCCAGCCGCGCTGTCGCGTCACATGACCTCCTTTCCGCCCTTCTCGCACTCCGGCCACATGCTGACCACGCCCACTCCCATGCATCCTTCCTCTAGCTTACCTTTCGCCCCCCACCACCCCTCCAGTATGGTCACTGCTATGGGTTAGGCCGCTCCTGCTACCTCTAGACCACCCTGACCATGACCTTTGACCTCAGCGCGGTCAGCCTGAACCCCATGACCTTTGACCCCATTGATCCTCGAACCTGCTCTCTCTCTCTCCTCGAACCTGGCCCACAGTCGACTGCTGGAGATTTGTCTCAACTGTAAGACCCCCCAACCCCCCACCCTCCCCACCCCCAAAAACTTTTTGTATTCATTGCACCGTGGTTTGAGGAAGAGAGAGAAAGAGAGAGAGAGAGAGAGAGAGAAAGAGAGATAGAGACTTTCTTCATCCTTCTTTCAGCGTGATGACATCACGACCCATCCCAGCGTTCGTGTACAGATGCCCCTCCTCCTTCATCATGGACTCTTTTGAAGGTGAAAGCATCATCAGAAATGTTGCAGACTTAAAAAACTTCATTTCTTCAGTCTTCTATTCATCCATCCATCCATCCACCATCCCATACACCTCCTCCTTCTTCCTCTTTTTATTTTGTTTTGTTTTGTTTAGTTTAGTTTTTTTTTCTTGGTTTGAGGCAAGAACTCCCTGAGCTGTGAAAGACACGGAGGAGACAGACTCTGCATATATTTGTACAAATTGTATGAAATACAGTACATTTAATGAAGACTTTTTAAATGAGTTACGGTGTAAAAGAGAGAGAGAAAAACTAAAAAGGTGGAAAAAAAGAAAAAAAAAAACAAAACAAAAAACGCCCTTGGGCAGCTAACGACGAGAAGGGTACGACTAAAACCTGGAGGCTGGAAAAGCGAGACGAGAAGAAGAAGAAGAGGAAAGAAGGCCGGAAGCACTCCGCACGAAGAAGGGGAAAGAGGCAGAAAGACAGAGAGATAAAGGAAATGAGTGAGAACAAAAGACAGGAATAGAGGAATGGTGGGAAATTCAGGAAAGTACAGGCTGGGCTCGGGTTGCCTGTTAGATACAGTGTGTAATGCATTAATGCTAATGTGGTCAGGCGTGTTCCTCTGACTACCAGCTACACTTTTTGGATGTGTTATAGGTCTTGGGCAATTGGTTTGTGTTCAAGTTCACACACATATGTACACACACACACACACACACACACACACACACAAGTGTACACAACACACACAAGCGCTCACACACACACACACACACACACACGTACACAGTTACACACACACATACTGAACACCTCTGTTCACCTGAAAGACTTTTCTTCCGGCCCAGGTTATATGCATTGTGAAAAAAAGTTCCTGTATTTGTTATTTGTATGTATAATTCAGAGTACCAAAAATACGAAAGAAACAAAGATGTAGAATTATTTCTTTATGTAATGCAGACTGAATGGTTGTACAAATTTAATAATCACTAGTGTAAAAAAAAAAAACAAAAAAAAACAACAGACTTGCTTTTTGTTGCGTAATTTTTTTCCCTCTTTGAAAATAATAAACTAGTTTAATCTCTGTTGACATCATACATGAACACCAAGAAGTGGTCTTTATTTCGCCTTTATGTGTGCGTGCGTGTGTGTGCGCATGTGTTTGTGTGTGCATATGGGTGTAAGTGTCATGGCGAGTGTGTGTGTGTGTGTGTGTTGTGGCTTCACTAGTATTAAAATGTGTGATATTTGTCACGAGGCCTCCTAACCCTTTCTGGCTTCACCTCTAGATTTGCCAAAGCTGGCCAGCCACATGCTAACAGGAAGTACTGAAATAAAGTGTGGCCTACTGGAGGGACGTAGCTTAACTCGCACTCTCCCAAACATCCACGCCACACACATCTCACCCTCACCCCAGCGTGGACTGAAGGCTGACCTCTAAAGCACTGTGGCACTTCCTGTAAGTTAGCACTAGGACACTAATAACTAAACCAACGGATACAATAAAAGCATCTTAGTAATGCGGATGGAGGTACTGTTTATAAAATTCGGAGTCACTAGGGTCCTGCGCATACTTCCCATCTCCGATCACTGGTGAACGGCGACACGCTTAGTCTTTTACACCTGCCGTTTGCATGTATCCCCAGTGAGCATTTAGGATTGGACATGCTGTGTACAAATTATTAGTGTCTAGGATGCACCTATACACTCCATGGTTTACACAACAAATGTTAGGTGGTCACATGTAACCCCACCACATCTAAAGATGGTTTGAGGAAACAGATCTCAGTGGACCCCATTCACTGTGCACTGTAGCACTGTCCGCTTATGATCAGATCTTCTGATAAATGGCTGCCAATGCATTCAATTATAAGCGTAGATGGTAAAGGATATTTCAGTTGTTTTTGGCAAGTTAGTTCTCTCAGCTTTTCAAATTCAAATACTTTCTAAGGGTTAAAGCTTTTTCTTATTGGAATGATCTACAGGACTCTTCCTCATTCTGAACACAACTAAAAGGTCATCATTTTGACCGCTGCCTCTGAATAATATACCGCCTGTTACGTTCCCGAGTATTTAATCATGTTTGCATCATATAATTATGTGTACTGGCCAAAGAAAGATTTACACTGTTAATTCAGAACAGTAGAATGTTTGAATGGTTCGATGTTCTTTGATGTGGTGTAGTCATGTGCAAGTTCATCTAGGCTTCCCAAAGAAATGCTTGCTAGCCTGGCTAATTAAAACTTAAACTTTATTGTAGTAACTTGAGTCAGCCATTCCGATCTGCTTTCACAACACAGAATATGGAAATATTCCAAATATCAAAGAGATCATGCAATGTCAAAGGAATGGCCATTTGAAGCACTACAGCTATGTGGTGGCTAATGTAGCTGTAAAGTTTAAATGTGTTGTAGTCAAAGAGGAAATCTTTTTTTTTTTCTCCGTTGACTTTGATCAGTGGATCATCATGAGGTCGCGGGGTCATTCCAGGCTGTTCCATTGCAAGTGACCATAGTCTTCAGTCCACTAACTTTTATGGGTCGTAACAACATGCCTGCCTGGGGGCCTTGGGTTTGATTATAAAACACTCGCTACATGGGAGAATGGTTCAATTAACCACACGACAAGCCAGAATAGAGAGAACAAAAGTTGTTTATTCAATATGCTGCCTTAAACTGGTTTGTTCAGACTTGTCAATTTAAAGGAAGCTTAGTGAAACTCTGCCATGTACAAAGTGCATGCTGGTGTCACTTGTGAAGTAGCAGTATGGGTGTTGGTTTGTATCAGTTCTGTTGCTTTGGGGACGAAGCTGTGGCTTTAGTGTATTTGCATGGCAGCGACAGGGCTGGGGTGAACTGAGAACGATTCAATGTAGAGGAGAAAGGGGAACTGTTTCCAGACCACAGCATGACCAACAACATGTAAACACATACATAGATGCTCATTTATATATATATATATATATATATATATATATATATATATATATATATATATATATATATATATAAATGAGCACCATATGTAGTCTAGGTGTACCTCACATATATTATATATATTGCCGCTGTCAAAACAAAAGCTTGTTGCTCCAAAACGATAACTTTATAAGACGATAAGAGAACCCCCCCCCCCCCCCCCCCAAGTCATTTTAAGACATCTCTTTTGGGTTTGTTCATCAAGAACTGTGCACACAATGTAAATGTAACATATGAGGTTGCAGCAATATGCAGCAATATTTATGTATATACCTGTAATTGTAAGATGGCTTGCATATGTAATTATAGCATGAAATAAGCAGAATATGAATTATGCAGACATATGCAAAAGTTTGGGTGCTGCTGGTGAAAATAACATTCAAATATTTTTTGGTGACAACAAGTTACCACATCCTCTACAAAGAACACACTTCTGTGTATTTTAAGGTGCTGTTGATTTTCTTTAGTTAACATATTAGGGGAAATTATGGCATGTTTTATATTTTCTGCTGTATTTTCTACAGCATTTTAACATATGTTGGCAAATAATCTGAAATGAGCAGAAAAATGCAATATTTAGGTTAACTGAAAGGATAAGTTACCTGTAAAAATCAATAAAATCGATAATTTGCATACAAACCTTTGCATACAACTGTAAATAGTGACACATATGTAATATGTAATTTTTTTATGTAACTATGAAATGTTAGATTTTCTAAGCCTAATCTTAAACACAATCTTAAAAAACTAAAAAATGTTCTTGCTTATTCAGTCTTAAAAAAATTTAACATGGCGTTGTGGTGAGAAACGTTTCATAAAGACCATTTCAGTGGTCCTGCAGGTTAATCCTGATTTTCTCTTATATCTCTAAAATGTACAAAAACACACACATACTACCACACACACACACACACATACACACACACACACACACACACACACACACACACACACACATATATATATATACACAGAGAGACAGAGACAGAGAGAAAAAGAGAGAGAGAGAAATAGGCCCCGGGCAAAAGCGTCCAAAAAGATTCATCGAAAAACTGATGCAGAAAATAAAATCCTGACCGGAGGGTGCAGAAACGTCGGCAGTGGCGGCGGCAGCAAAGCTAAGCGAGAGAGCAGGAGGGTGTGGAAGGAAAAACTCTGCCTGCATTAACACACACAGGTCACGCAGAAATATCAACACATGCACAGCTAAGCTAAGCTTTCAAGGACCCAGAGCTGCTCACTATATCTCCACTGCCGAAACAAGACCTCAAATCTCATAAACGGAAACTTTACAAAAGAAGGAAAATTCCTAACTTTAAACATCCATTAATGTAGCGTTGAATCTTTTCTACCGGTCCATTCATCATAAAACATTCACACAATGTAAAGTGCAACTGGCTTTTTTTATTACCGAAATTACATGAGTTTTCACTTGAATTATTACAAACACTCACAAATGACAAAATGATAAAGAACATAACCATATGTGTATCTATTCTTATTAATACTGATGCTAATACAAATGTATTTAGTCAGTGATTAGACAATTCAGATTGTAGAATCTCTTAGAAAAATACCACAGAGCTAGACATGAGCCAAAAGTCATCATACCCAATGACAGGCATCAGCTTGACTGGAGATTAACCAAATGAAGGGGGTCCTTTAAATGTTGCACATGTGTAATGTGTTCAAACAGTAAATATTTGTATTAAAAGATATCCTATATATATATATATATATATATATATATATATATATATATATATATATATATATATAAATTCATTCTCACATGCTTTGTTTTTACAGTATACTTCCTAGTTTGATCTGGGATCATTCATAATGTGTGGATATTCATTTATAAAGGATATACTTCTTCCTGAAGTTAATTAAATGCATTTCATTTTAAAGTATGTCACTCGCAAAAAGAAGGAAAAAAAACAGTGCGTCTTTGAAGTTATAACATTTGTCGCTGTAGCTGTACCATCAAAGGTACAAGTGTTGTACCTTGGCGCAGGACCTTTCAGCTAAAAAACATTAGTAACTCGGGTCAGGCTGTGAGCTCTTGAAGATACATTTATGTCAGTTTACCTTAGAGGAAAGAAATGGACCCTTCCTGCGCCCCTGTTCCTCATACAGTAATATACTTTACAGCACCTAAGCGTCTGTTGAGAAATGTATGACTAGACCATTAAACAAAGGGAAGTTTGTGTGCACCCCTGTAAATGGACTGCAAGTGGAAGTCTGAAAGGGAAGTAAGTTCAAACAGTCAAATGAAGTAAGGAAGATTCCTTAATGTGCTAAGTGACCTGAAAGCTTTTGTGCGGCAGCCATTAGGAGCTGTTTGGGTTCCTCATTACCTCAAGGAATGAAGCGTTATTGTTATGGATGGTGAAATTCATGTCCCATGAGTCACTGCCCGTGAAATGTTATAAATATGACATGCAATGTGAAGGTTTGCCAACATAAAGCTGGTTGGCAGAAAGGACGTGTAGGCCAAATCATATTTATGATAAGCATTTTAGGTCATCGCACTAGATGAATGAGGAGAATGAAAACATAATGATACTGAATATTGTTTTTATTCAGTTTGTGGTAGAAAACCTACATGTTCTGAGGATGTAGATGCTTTACTCGTAAATCATATTTTATCAGGGATGTGTAACAACCTGAATACTCATAATTTCAATATGCAAATTTTATTAAAAACAAATTCCTGTGTAGTATCATATTCGAAAGCAACATCATTAATCTGACCCTGCATTGGTGTAAAGGATGAGAGTTTCTATGCATATTGTTGCTGTTCAATAAAAAACATGTAGCTCAATTTTTGTTGATTTTGAGTTTTTTATATCATTTTAATACAGCAATGGTCGTTTACATTGTGTGAATGGACCAATAGAAGTCCTCCAAAACAGCTTAGAAAGAATTCTGGTTCCATTGACTTATATTGAAAGTAAAGTATGTTTTTGTTCTCTCCTGTAAAGTTGCAATTTTGGATACTGCTTTTTCATTGGACAGCGACTATATTCATGTATTTTACACCTAGTATTGTTCATTTCATCAACTCCATTTACAATAAAGGTGCACTTTGTAGTTCAGACTGTAGTCCATTTGTTTCTCTGTATACTTTGTTAGCCACCTTTACCCTTTTCTTTAATGATCGGGACCCCCGGAGGACCACCACAGGGCAGGTATTTTTTGGGTGGCACTGCAGTGACACTGATGTGGTGGTGGTGGTGTGTTAATGGTGGTGCGTGATAGTGTGTTATGGTGGTATGAGTGGATCAAACACAGCAGTGCTGCTGGACTTTGTCCATTCACTGCCCACTCCATTAGACATCCCTACCTTGCTGGTCCACCTTGTAGATGTAAAGTCAGAGACAGTAGCTCATCTGTTGCTTGACAGTTCGTGTTGGTCATCCTCTAATCCTTCATCAGTGGTCACAGGACGCTGCCCACAGGACGCTGCCCACAGGACGCTGTTGGCTGGATGGTGCTGGTTGGTGGACTATTCTCAGTCCAGCAGTGACACTGAACATGTTTAAAAACTCCAGCAGCACTGCTGTGTCTGATCCCCTCATACCAGCACAACACACCACCACCACATCAGTGTCACTGCCGTGCTGAGAATGATCCACTTTTCTAGTACTACCTGCTTTGTGGTGGTCCTGAAGGGGTCCTGACCATAAGAGAAGGGGGTAAAATGGCATAAACAATGTATGCAGTGAATCAGATGGACTACAGTTTGTAACCATAGAACTACAAAGTGTTCCTGCTGATATAATGCACAATGTGTGTAGATACGAGGAGGTGGATATAATGTTATAGCTGATTAGTGTACACTACCAGTCAAAAGTTTTAAAACAGTTCTAAATTGTTTGGCTTATAGTGATTTAAAACTGTTGAGCGGCAGTGTTCTTAAACCTTTAACTGGTAGTGTTATAACTGGTTGACCGGTAGTGTATATTAGCTGTTAAACTTTAGCAGTAAAGCATTGCATTATAAGTTATGGCCTGTCCCAAGGTCCACACTTGTGGTTTGTGGTTAGGCTTACACATACAGTTATATGCAAAAGTCTGAATACCCCTGGCCACCCCTACTGTTGATTTTCTAAGTGTCCTTTACAGAGAATTTTATTTGCTAATTTTAGTGCACAATTTTTTGTTTATTTGCTTTATTAGTTTACCGTCTGTGCTGTAACTTTTGCACCACCTACATTCTATGCATTTAGTGTATTTATATTTTCCAGTATGTTGAGTACAACAATCAAACTTCAAATGAAGCTTCATATGGAGCTTCAGTGTGACGCCCTATAATTTCTTCCTTACGTTTCATTCCTGAGAGGGTTTTTGAAGTTCTTACCACCCCTTCTCCTGACTGTTCCTCAGTCCTACATCAGTTCTACCTCAGTCATAAAGAGAGGAAAGTCTGGACTTCCAGCTATAGACAGAACCCACATAGATCGCCATCACAAGTTCTCAGAGTTTCCCCCAGTCTTCAGTCTTCCCTCGTGCTACCACCACATGTTGAAGCTGCAGTTAAAACTCATAGAAGTGAGCTCTCTCTACAGAAGTGAGCTCTCTGTAACATGTTTTTCATTAGAAAATCAACAAAACATATAATTTGACCAGGGCACCCAAACTTTTACATACAGCTGTATTAGCATGCTTGCAATTTTAATGTTCTTCCTCATGTTACAGTAGGTAAACATGTGAGGACCTCAGCAAGTTGTTAAACTGTAGGACATATACGCCCTTTACCGCTTCAATGTGATATTCAGGAAAGGGTTCATTTTGTGTGTGTTTAATGTGGTTTGCTTTTTTTTTTTTTTTTGCATGTTTGAGAAATGAGACGCTCTTTGCCACTGAATAGAAAGCACGTGAATACACAGCTCACATTTTACTTGAAACTTGTTAAATGCAATAAACATGCCATGGCAGATGTCATAGACTGTCAAGTATTGCCAATGACAGACTGTGTTCTGTAAAATAAAAATAACATGTTTCCATGTCTATCAAAATATCATAAATAGTATTTGATGCCACTAAGCTCATTTTTACTGTGTATACTGGTTAGCTATCATAACGTTAAACAATGTGACTTATATTAAGAAGACTACTGGTCATTGAAATATGACACTGCTATATTGAAGAAAGTAATCAATTATGACCTAATAAACGTAAGGAAACATAAGAATAACATAAAGACATGCCAAGAGAATTTTTTAAGAAGATTGATACATACTTCAGGCCCAAAAATATATAACCATTCCTTCTAATTATTGAGTACAGGTGCTTTAGCCACATTATTAACAGATGTATAACATATACTACTGGCAGTAGAATGGGTCATTCTGAGGTGTACAGTGACCTTGAACGTGGTACTATCAAAGGATATGATCTTTGCCACTAGACAATTTATGAGGGAAGAACTAGCCCTGGTTAACTTTGCTATTAATGTGAACCAATTCCCACAGACATACTCCAAAATGCCATGGAAAGATTGCAAAGCCCATGGTTTTGTAAGGGGATGTCCAACAAGCTTATATTGGTATAATGGTCAGGTGTCCTTATACTTTTGGCCATATTGCACAATAGCAATAATTTATCAGCAAAGAGCAAAGTTTGCAAAAAGTATGCGGTTTTCTCATTTTGTGCATTTTGCTAATGAGTGCCAAGCATACCATTTTTTGTGGGTTGCAAGGAAGTAAAACAGAATTGTGCAATTAGACAAATTCAGGTGAAAATATACTACAGGCCAAAGGAGCAACACTGGAAGAACTGACTTTTATAAAAAATAAACGCAGCACTTAGACCTTAATAATAGACAGCAATAAGTTTTTCAACTTAGAATAGAAATGCATTTCTAACAATGCACAATTAAATACATTTCTGTTTATACTTCTAAAGTTTTATTTTTGTTTGTGAAGTCTTCATCAACTCCCTCAGTGCTTATTAAAGTGTGGGACAAAGAGGAGTAAATGTAAAGAATTGGTATCAACAAAAATGTGTAGTACAACTATTCACTGCAACACAACAGAGCTTAATAGAGCTAATGTAGTTGTCAGTAAGCATTCTGTGTTGGATATTGGCAGAGGATCTGAACTGCAAACAGTTTAAAATAACAAAAAGTCATACTTGCCTTTTGTCCTCTTAGCCTGTAGCCTGAGTAGAAAACAGAGGAGGTTTGTGTGTAGCCTCCATGTCGTAGAAACTACACACACAGCAAATATTAACCGTGTCAGTGGTTACTCTGCGGGCCATACCAGGTATGTATGTGGGTCTCCATCAAACCACCACCATTTAACTATTTTAAGCACATCCATGTGTATATAGACCCAACCAACCAACAAAAACCCACTACGGGTCCTTACCTGTGACCACCCCACTTTTCCACATAACCGCATACACGCTCCATAGAACCACAGTCTAGCCGTATACCCATACCCAGGTTTCACACATTATGCTCCTCTCCGATGCTCTGTTCACCGATGACTTATTTTATAGTCACTTTTTCTAGCTTGGACAGGCTTTATAGAAAAAAAATCTACAGTTGAAAAACTGTAATAATCCTTGTTTAGGATCCCCACGATCCTAGCTTCCTAAATTAAAATGTTATGCTATAGAGCCAAATTGGTTGTTGTAGCTACTCAAAATCTTGTTAATGCACCATTGATTAACCACTAAAACTACATCCTAAAAGCCTGACCAAAATCCCCAAATTACTTTCCTACTAGTGTGACTTTTGAAGCATTATTTAAAATTTAGCTTTTTGTATTTTGTAATCCTAAAATGTACACTAGTGTTGTAGTCCAGACCACTAGAGTCAGAACCGAGAGTCAAGACCAAAACTTTCTAGTAGTTGAGTCTGAGTCAAAACCAAGGCCAAACCAGGACCAAAACTGAGATGAGACTGAGACCAGATTAAACTGTGAGGATCAGTATGGCTATGGATCACACACATAAAGGCATGTGGGTCACTATGGTTGGATTAGACACACAGAGAAATGAGGGTCAGTATGGGTGTGGATTATGCATATAAAAGAGTGAGGGTCAGTATGACTATAGATTAGACACATAGAAGAGTGTGGGTCAGTATGGCTGTGGATTAAACACATAGAGCTGTGCAAGCCTGTATGACTGTAGATTAGACACATAGAGGAGTGTGTGTCAGTATGACTCAGAATTGGACACATAGAGGAGTGTGGGTCAGTATGGCTGTGGATTAGACACACAGAGAAGTGAGGGTCAGTATGGGTAAGGATTACGCATATAAAAGAGTGAGGGTCAGTATGACTATAGATTAGACACATAGAAGAGTGTGGGTCAGTATGACTGTGGATTAGACACATAAAGGCGTGAGGGTCAGTATGGCTGTGGATTAGACACATAGAGGCATGAGGGTCAGTATGGCTGTGGATTAAACACATAGAGCTGTGCAGGTCAGTATGACAGTGGATAAGAAACATAGAGTAGTGTTGTCAGTATGGCTGTGGATCAGACACCTACAGGAGTCACTGTGTTTGTATAAAACTTTTTGATTAGACATACGGTTTTTGTACACATTTAGTTAAATGATGGGTTTTGTTCCTATAGGAATGAATGGGGTGATATGGGTTGTGCACTTAAATCATGATTACAACTTATTAAACTTTTTGGGTAATATAGTAGCAACCTAGCAGTACCCTAGCAACTATTAGGGATACCATAGCCACCACCTCAGTCAGAAAACATTCTGTAGCAAAAAGGAAATTGGAAATTGCTCAATAACCTAGCGACACATTAGCAGCCACCTGGGATACTATAACAACCACCTAGCAACACTTTAGAAACCCCCTGGAATACAATAGCAACCTCCTAGAAACATCTTAGCAATCACTTGGAATGTCATAGCAACCACCTTGGAACACCCTAGCAACCATGCAAAATACCTTAGTAACGGCCTGACAACACCTTAGCTGCTATTCTCAAATTGCAATTACTCTGCATTTTCTTATTGAAACACACTTTTCCAGTTTAGATCATAACATCCCCCAGTACATTATCATGAGCTGTTTCATTACTGCACGCCAGAACAATTAAATAATTCACCAATACAAACACAACTACTGGGTTTACTAGCTTTTCAATCCTACTATTTTATTATATCAGG